>KN846962.1:67700-585874 GCA_000835435.1 Phialophora macrospora
GAGGAAGCAAGTCGTCGAGGAAGCAAGTCGTCGAGGAAGCAAGTCGTCGAGGAAGCAAGTCGTCGAGGAAGCAAGTCGTCGAGGAAGCAAGTCGTGGTCCCATGGGCTCGTTTCGGCTGCTGCTCGGACGTGCTGTGGCATCTCTCCTGTATCTAGGCGCAGTCATTGCTGTCCGGAGTCTGGCCTTCGAACCTTTCATACAGGAAGTTGTCAACTCTCTGTGCAGCGGCCCAACGCCACCCTTTCAGCGGCCATGACGACAAAGGCTCTGGGTATAGACCCTTCGGCGCTCTCCGGCTCGATGCAGGGCTACGTCCTCGCTGGTATCCTCGCCGCTATGTACGGCAGCTCCTTTCCCGACCGTACCTGGTCCTGCTCCACTGGAAATTGCACTGGGGATTCTTTCTGATCTGCTGACCGGGGCTTCTGCCGCAGCAATGCACCTTGGACTATGAGAAAATCGATCAGACCACGACCCAGACCTGTGACTTCAAGTTTTCTCTCCCCGGTTTCCCGGGGAAGCCGCCGACAGCAACCTCTGGAGAAATTGACGACACACAGTGGCTCAAGTACCCAGTGATCTGGTCGCTATCAGCTGGGCGCTGCGACGACACTGATTTAACCGAGATCATCGAATACTTGAACATTTCCGGCACTGAGCCGCACTGCTCTCTCAACGTGACGAACCCCCTTTCTGGCTCTGGCTTGGGCAACCCCCACCCGAGAACCTACTACCGCAATAAACACCTTGCTTCCTAGCCCGCATCGACGCACACGTCTGTGTCCTCACCCACTGCAGCAGAAAGTATGATCTCACCGTGATCAACCGAATTTCGGTGAAAGAGCCACTGGAAAGAAGATTGCGGCACTATATTCACCAATACAGGAGCTGGCAGTCCCTGCTGGCGCCCAAAAGGCCAGAACGTTACCCATGTCAGGTATAACAGTTCCCTTGGTCATTTGGACCTGGAACACCGGGTGTGGTGCGGTATAGACGTCCACTGGACCGAGAACATGTTTCGGATGTGTCAAGGGACGAACTCCACAACCTGGGCCGAGAGCACATGGCGTCTGCCGGTCGGTGGCGTCGGCAACAGCGGCAACAGCGGTAATGGATAACGTTCTCTCGGGGGCCAGTCACGACCCGGACATGTTCATGCCCAATATCTCAGCAGCTCTGACGTGCCTCAACCTGCATGGAAGTACCGATGCCAGCTCTGGCTACCTGGATGGACTTGCAGGGACGGCCTTTACCGACAAGACGTTCGTCGTCGTACGCTGGGCTTGGCTATCGCTACGCTTTGCTCTCAACATTTTGGGTCTGGCCTTTCTCATCCTGACCGCAGTCTATACCAAGCGTCATCAAGTCCTACTGTGGAAGACCTCGGCCTTCGCACTGCTATGCTCTATGTACCATGGCCTCGATGAACCGTTGCTGGATGATCGCAAATTGTACAAGATAGCCAGCGACATGGAGAGTGCTGCAAGCACGACTTTCGTCGGACTGGCTCCTCCTGGCGGTGGCCGGAAGCGTTTACTCTTGTGCCCTTGAATACTGACAGAGGTAGCGGAGATGGAGGGGTGAAGAGCGAGATCGAAAGCCAACGGCTCGCCCACTACGTACGAAGCATCCGTTCCCTTGTGCCTCAGATGTCCAGCTGGTCGTGTGGTTCGACACGCCTACGGGCTCCTTTGACCACAAAATACCTTGTGCAGCAGTCAGAGTTGTACCTAGCATGACACTCGACCAATTCAACATCTTCCCAGTGACGATCATCACGGGTGACCGGTAGGGGAAAAAGATACACCGTGTCTGAGACGCCAAAGCTTCGAGATTGATTGCAAGTCCGCACTTCCATGCGACTATCAGCGCATCGGCGAGCTGCGAGATCAGGAGCCGTGAAGACGACTGCAGACGAGAGAGCTGGTTGTCAGCAACGAAGACGTCTCATCATAGAGACACCTAGAGACCTGATGGCTAGCGGGGAGCCGTTCGTAGGACTTGCACACAAGAGGTGTATTTGTCCAAGGACATGAATGCTACTCCGGAGAAGAGGATGGAACTCTTAAACTGCGACGTAAGAAAGAGCTGGTGCAGGCGGACAGTCTATCATTACGAAGGACGACAACACAGAGGGACCTATCTAACCCTCCCAAGCTCTGGCTCCCGCTCCACCGTAATGCCGTGATCAATCTCCTATCGTGTTCTCCTTCTCCGTGCAGACTCTCCACTTCACCTTTCTCGGACGCGACACGCAGCATATTCTCGGCGTCGTCAAGCCACTTCCGCCCATGTGACCATGTGTCTAAGCCCTTGTGCAGTCAGCGGTCATCGTCTTCGGTGCAATGGCCAGCTTCGGAAGGACCTACCTCGCGACTGGGCGGCGGGGCCGGGCACAGCGGCAGACGTACCACGCAATGTCAAGGATGAAAAGAAGCGTTGCCAGGGGCGCCAGCATGACCAATCCGCGCCGACCGATGTAGGTTTCAAACGCCTGGGCCAGATCGTTGGCGAGCGACACATAGATTGCTTTGATCAGCGTGGCACCGACCTCTCCCCAACCACCGATCTCCTGAAAAAGAACTGTCTAGCGTCGAGGTCAGAACCGAAGCCTGGGAAGCCGCATCGAGCACTCGGTGGTGCCCTTCGGAGCTGGAGTGCACCTACCAACTGTTGCATGACGGCCACGGTGGACGCGATGCGGTCGCACAGGATCTGGGTCGCACCGGTCGACATGTTGGCTCGCTGCGACGGACGAGTGAGGGGTGACAACGAGGCAAGATGTGTTTGAGATCTGTGAGGACGGAAGCTGGAATGATATTGGCCCCCTGTTGTGTGGGAGGAGGAGTGTGGTGGAATGCACGTTGCGGTAGGAACGAAGGACGAGGCGGGAGGAGGCCGTGTTTATACCACAACTGACCCCCACTTGAATCAGGAAGCAGCTGTTACCTGATTTACCAGCCAGTCGTGCTCTTTGGCCACCGTCCAGGCCATTTGGGTATCGGTGGCGCCAGGGAATCTCGTCGGGTGGCAGAGTTCTTTGTCTGTTCGATCCGGACGGCCGATCTGGGCGGGGCAGAGAACCGGAAAGGGCGGCAAGCAAACAGAAGTGAAGAGGGAAAAGGGGCACCCGCAAGCAGTGTCACCTCGTCTGCCTCAAAGCTCCCAGATCACGTCCCAGCAGAGTCTTCAGCTCGACGGCAGACACTGCAGTCGCCGACACCGTGCGTGGGAGTGGGTTGGAGTTGGGACCTCCGCCGGTTCACGTTGCGAGCCGCACACCCAAATGGAATCCCGTGAAGCGACCAGCCCACCGGCGAGCGTCCCCGACCACATGGGTCAGGAGGACGGCTGGATAGGCCGCTTCCAGGCTTCCTTGGGTAGCGACGAGGGCAGTTCTCGTCCCGTTCCCCGCCACCGCACTCCGACCTCGATGCTGTACCACCACCTCCCCCTGCCCCAATCGCCGCGCTCCCCTTGCCTCGAGCTCCTTCTCCCTGCTCACTGCTGACCGTCGGACAATGTAGCTGGTGGACGAGGTCATGGTCAGCGAGCCAGACGTCCTTGACGCCTCAGCCAAGGGGAACCTCAAACGCCTCAATCAGCACTTCCACCCCACCAAAACTCGGGCCAAAGCTGCGGCGAGGGCACAGGCTTCGGCTCGAGGGGATTCAGACCCGGACGGGGAGGGGGAGGCAATTGGAAAAGAGCACCGTCGACCCGTGGAGTCGCTTCACCAAGACGCAGGCGCGAGACCTCCAGGACGCGTTCGTGTGGGTGACGGCGTTGATAGAAAAGTAGGGCACGGTCGACAAGAACGGCCAGATCAACCCCGAGGCATTGCTGGGCATTACCGAAAGCGGGTCCCTCGACGTGTTGGGCCTGGCCTTTGGCACCAGGAGCGGCAGAAGCGAAAGACGCGCTGGCACTCGTGGAGGATCGCATCGAACAGAACAGCTGGACACCACCGTCAAAGACATTGGGCTGTGGTGCCGCTACGGCTTGAGGTTGCAGGCCGTGTGCCAAGAGTTCGGCGAGGGCTGCCTCCTCGTGCTTTTGGCCAAGCTGAGTACTCACTTGTAAGCGGGACGACTCTTTCTCTCTCTCGTCGTCGACAGGCTGACGTCCTCGACAGCGTGACCGGCGGGCGTATGCAGATTGGCAGCCGTGGCGCACCTCGACACGATCGGACTGGGTTAAGATGTTAAAGGCCCAGCCGCAGCTCCAGGGACTGGCGCTGGAGATGCGGCGGCTGCTCTTCGAAGTCACCCTACAAACTCCTCTCGAAGAGTACCTGTGCGAAACACGGTCTCGAGACGGACGACAAGCGACAAAATCAGCCTGCGGCCGAGGAAGACCAGGACGGTGAAGCTGGAGGAGAGCGCGAAGAAGATGCACATGATTGACAAGCCATGGCCCAGGAGTGAGGTGGACGGTTGCAGATGTGGCGAGTACAGTGGTGACAGGGTGCCGGCGTGGTGTCGAAGCATGCCCCTGTACGCAACTGGCCGACCTTTCCCATTCTTGACGCCAAGTATGATACATGAGCCGATGGCACCAAAGGCCAACCGGGCATCAGCTAGGAAGACCCAAGCATGGTTTCGATAGACGCTTACCGTAGGGAGAGAGCATGCTGGTTATCGATGTGAGTAGAAAGAAACACGAATAACCGCCTCGATGGCCAGTGGGGAAAATGAGGGTACCGACACCATATCGGGAGCCTGAGAATTTGAGCAGACACCGCGACTGAGAGCTCAATTTTGTATGTACTCTGTACCGAGGCGTACACACAGAGGCGTTGCCACGCCAGTGGTGGAACGACACGACCCGGAAAGACAGGCCATGTACACTATTGGTTGTCCTTATAGGGATGGCACCCCTACCGCCCTCCCTAGAGGCACCCCTAATTAGAGATTTTGTTAGGCTTGCCTTAAGCGGCAAGCCCCGAGAGCGTCGGACAACCATCAAAGGTTCAAGCGTCATTCTACATTCTGCGGCTGGGCGTCATTTTGATTGGCGCAGGAACATCTTTACGTGCACGCCCTGGTACTCCGTACGGGGTACCCAAAGATTGCAGAGAGAGTGCTTGGAGCGTGTACCGTCGCTGGAACCAATGGATCGAGGTCCAGGTGGGATCCGAGACATCATCACCGAGATGGCGCGTGCCCCTTTTCGCGACCTCGCCGCCCACCAACTTTCTTACTCTCTTCACGTCCACGGGGAGAGAGAGAGAGAGAGAGAGAGAACGCGAGGGTCACATCGACAATGACCATGGCAAGCTCCCGTCGCCCCATCCCAAAAATCAGACCCTACAATCTGGGCGCTCAGAACCAGACCTCAGACGCTGGTCAAGTTTCGTCGAGCAGCTCCAATCGCACTGGACGCCCACGGCCCGCCCCATCCAGTCGTCCGAGCCTCTGGAACGACAATCTCAGCATTCAAGATGATCGCCCTCGCCTCGCGGCGCCGCTCACAGACGCTGGTAGCAGTGCCGATTGGGGCATGGGTAAAGATCCTACGGACGCAAGCTACGCCGCGATAACCGCCGAGGAGCAGCAAGCCACGCCCACATCACCACCCACCGACAATCCAACCTACGGCGCAAGTGTGGCTACCGGCGCTGGATCCGCGCAGGATCCGGACCACCCCCTCCCTCAGCCCAGAGCCGAGTCACGACACACGCGTTCGACGTCGGCTGGCCCCCTGCCGCCTCATTCGTCCTCGCCAAAGGCACGTCGTCCGCAGGGCGTACCTGTGAGGCCAAAAATGCCCCCACACGCACCGCACGCCGCGACGGAGGAAGCCCAGTCAACGAAAACTCGCCGACAGGGACGGTGGACCGACAATCTCTACATCGCCATCGCTCTCTGCGTTCTCTTCTACGGGGTGTTGGTGTCCTGGCCGTTCAGCAGATTCGGTTCCCCCGGCCTACACAGCACACTGAATGGAGCCGAATCCGAATTGTCGGTGCGGACGAACCCGTACCAACAATCCTTGCGAACAGCTTCCAACAGCCTCGCGTCCTGGGAGGCGTTGAAGGATCAGCGAACCCGCGTGGACGGCCTCGCCAGCCGAGCGACGGGCTTTCAGTCCCAACAGCGACACGTCATAGGTCACTACCGCCGGCTGTACTCCCGCACGCTGAAAAGAGCGCGCGGCGCGGGAGACTGCCAACCCCTGATTGACGCCCTACGTGTCGTCAGCAACGACACAAAGTTGCTCATCTCGCAACATGCGAGTATCAACTCGTCGCTAAAGGCCATCATCGACGACTTCCGCGAGGACTCCAACACGGCGTACCGGGTCCACGCCGCTTGGGACGACGATATGCGTGCCGCGTACAGCAGTATCCGAGACGTCAAGCAGGCGTTCCTCTGGGAGCCGTACAGCGCGTCGGACCAGTTGATCCTGGGCATCATCGAGCAGCTTACGGGGGAATGTTCACCCCTCGGGTCCAACTTCTTCCGTGCCTGGAGCACCGAGCAGAAGGACAACAAACAGGTCATCGACGGCGTCCTGCCTCGCCTCGATGAAAACACGAGGTTACTTCTCAGTTGGGAGTGATGGACGAGGACGCCTTCGCCACGGTCACCACGTCAAGGAGGTGTGCGTGCGGACCAAGCACCACGGGTCATCCGCGGCGTCTGCGCCCGCCACATTTGAATCCAAGCACCGGTCGGCGGTCCCGTCCATCAGCGATCTGCACGGCTGCTTCTGGGCTTTCGGGGGCAGCGGTCGACACCTGAGTGTTTGGCGACCCGAAGCCATGGCGAGCGCCAGTTTTTGATGCCTCCATATCCAGACTCCATGACACGCCACGCTGGTTCGCCGACCACGAGGGGAGTGTCACGCCACATTGGCATTCTCGTCAAAGGTTGAAGCGCGTTAGGTACCATATGTAAGCTGAACAACCAACGCGGCTGCTTAGATGCAGGCGGTGGTGTCAAGTGCCACGGAGCAGAGCAAACGGTGATGTACTGTTGAGACATGCAATCTCAAGTACGGCCAGACAACTCCAGCAACGTACGCGGCCTGACTGCCAATATTTCGTGTCCCAACGGAATCCCCAGCAATCACACATCGGCGTTTCTGCAAAGCATCGTCAGTGAGCGCGTCGTGGTCGACTCTCCAGGAAGAGTGCGAGACTGGAGAGGATGTCCCCTGCCGTGCCACGGTCCCGAGGGCGGCAGGACCGACAGCGACGACACCGCTGCACGACCCGGCAGGAGGAGAGGCCGACTGAGCGGACAGGTCGGCACGGGGACACCTCGCACGGATCGGTACCTGCACCCGCGTCCACGAGGGCGCCCAAACGAAGCCGCAGGTCTGGAAGAAGATCCATCAAGTCATCCTGTTCCTGGGCGGTCTATATAGCGGGGGTTTTGCACCAAGATCGCATCCGCCAGAACGTCCTACGGCCGCGAGGACCACGGACCACTCGAACCGCCTTGCTGCGATAAGATCGTTCGCGCGGCTACGTACGTCGGCGGCCACCAGGGGCCTTTTTCACACGTCGCCGGGTTTCCAAGAGGCAGCGCTGTCGTGAAGACGCCCTGGCACGGTCACAACCTGGTGACCCAAATCAAAGCAAAGGCATTTGGCGAGGTTATGCCCATTCGCTTGCCGACATGCTCGACAATCGTTCCGGCAGGCAGTGGGTTCCCGTTGCGGTTGCTAATGCGGCATTGATGTGCGTTTGCCTTCTTTGTTCTGTCTGCAGCCAGGATGATTGTTGATTATACACAACCGGCAGCTCTTCCCCGATGCTCCCTTCTTCAATCTCCCTCCCTCCTCAATCTCCGGGCTCGCCGCGCCAGCTGTCTTCTCTTCGTCGGCAGGAGAGTGAGTGTCGATTGCCACAGAACGCAGTCACATCGGTCATTTCCCGCACGCTTTTCCCCTCGACCTGCTCGTTCGTTGCAGCCGTGCCGCCACCGTCCTGGTCGTGACCCTGCGCCGCCCACCGGCCATCCTCACCCGTGTCCAGCCGCCACCCGTCGACCGCTGCAGCTAAAGCGCGGTCCTCGACGGTTCCCCTCGACGCCCGCGAACTCCCTCGCCGAAGGGTCCGATTTGTCTGGTCAGTCCGTCACAGACCAAGTCACTTTGGCACCCGGCTGACGTCGCGCACAGACTTGGACGACTACCGAAGGGCACACGTACCGCATCAGCCGAGAAGAGCACGATGGCCAAGAAAGAAAGAGACTTCGAGTATTTCAACATCCACGTGAAGTTGTGGGTGGTCAACCGCCAGCTGCATCTTTTCAATGAGGAGTGGAACGGAAAACGAGTCGAGCTACCTCCACTCAACTCCGACGGCGAGGACCCGTTGGATGTCTACGTCCGGAAAGCGCGAGAACTCTGTGAAGACATCACCGCCAAGGTTGCCGCCGCGGGACGTGGGAAGAAGCCGACCAATTATGCCAAGGGTGTAGATAGCAAGCACATAGACTGGCAGTCGATTCAGCTACAGAGTAATCGGATTCGTGACCTCCTAGTCATCGTACAGGAGGACCACGCATCGCGTCTGTCGACCGGAAACAGCACTCCGAACCACGATCTGCGGGACGGGGCAACGTCGGCGGTCAAACACTTCGATTCGTACATGGAAGTGTGGGCCTCCTCGCACCTGGTCGGGCCAGAGGCAGAAGATGGGGAATTAGGATTGAAAAGGCTGCCACGCTACACGAGAAGGTTTGAAGTTGCACACGAAGCGTTCCACGAAGTGCATCGGCGCCAACAGGCCCCCCCGGGTCCGCAGGACACCGCCGACGACGCCTCTGGAGACAGGATGGACCCAGATCCTGCCAGTACGCGGGCGGGCCGGGTTCGAGAGGAGCACCCCGGCACTCCATCCGACACGACTGCCTCCCGCTCCAGCGGCTACGACAAAGGCGACGAAGACACGGACGATGAGGTCGAGATCGTGGCGGAGCAAAAGGGCGACGAGATCGACGGCTACGACAGCAGCGACAAAGACGCGGACAGTGAGGTCGAGATCGTGGCGGAGCAAAAGGGCGACGAGATCAACGGCTACGACAGCAGCGACAAAGACACGGACAGTGAGGTCGAGATCGTGGGGGAGCAAATGGGCAACGAGATCGTGGGGGAGCAAAAGGGCAACGAGATCGATGCGTACAGCATTAGTGGGCTTGTGGGTTTTCTGACCTGGCAGACAGAGTTGCAGGAATCGTAAGTTTGAACCGGGGAATGTTGCACCTCGTCGGCGATCCTTGGGCGCGGTCACGTGCACTGCATTGCGCACATACGGTGTGTCACCCCTGTGATAGCACAGTTCATAGTCCGTACCGATAACAATTACAATTGAGTCCAACAGGGGAATCGGTGTTACGCGAGTGGAGGTTTCCGTTGGTCTCGCCAAAGGGACCGCACTGGCGGGTGCGAAGCGTAATCGCGCTACGTCGTCATGTATTTCGCGTCTCTATCAACCCAACCATAGCGAAACCTCGGGACCCTCGGTGGCGTGAAACGAGGCATCTGTGCATTTCAAGCAAGCCCCACTCTATCGCCCGCACATAGATGGCTCAAATCGTCGGCCAGGAAGTGCCCATTGCAGTGCGACGTTGGATGGCCGTCCCGGTGAAAGACCGCCGGGGGTTCAGTGCCTTTCATCCCACATCGCATTGTGCCGACGGACTGTTCCATCCACAGCGGTCCACGTCTGATCCTTGGTGTGCCTGCCGTGGGCAAAGTTTGGATCTGCAACCTTCCACGTCGGTGCCCACCATCAAGCACGGAGGGGACAATGGATGATTGCCCCCCACAAGGATCCGCCGGGATGTTCCCAGCAAACAAAGGGGCGACATATACACGGTGTTTCTCCAGCTTCGTGATTCCATTCCTTCCCTCATCGACCATCAGATCGTACGTACGTGACCACCTTGGCCGTCTCTCGCACGCCGTCGCTCCACCATGGCTCTCGGCAAGATCGGCAAGATCCCCGCCAAGTTGTCGTACAAAACACAATCCCCGCGACCCTCCCAGAGGCAGCCCGCCGTCACCCCCTCGCAACTGCTCGTCAAGAAAGTGTACGACCTGATCGACGATTTGAAGTCGTCGGACGTGGCAAAGGACCTGGAGCTCCCCGAGATGGTGGTGTGTGGTGACCAGTCCGCGGGCAAGAGTTCATTCCTCCACAGCCTGACGGGCATTCCCTTCCCTGTCAGCGACAAGGCCTGCACTCGTTTCGCCACCATCCTCAGGATGAGGAGCGCGGACGTTGCGGCTCCCGTGTACTCTGCCCAAATCATGCCTTCGTTTGACACCACCGACGAAGACGAGATCGGAAGACTTCGAAAGTATACCCCGGTGCTCCATGACCTGTCGCAGGTGGGCGCCGTCACCGCAGAGGCCGCCAAACACATGCAAGTCGAAGGGACCGGCTTCTCACCCCACACCCTGGTCATCAACGTGGCGGCCAGAGGCAGCATGAACCTCACGCTGGTGGACCTGCCGGGCATCTTCAACAGCCCGACGGCAAAGCAGACGGTGGAAGACTTGGAGCGCGTGAAGCAGATCACAAGGGCCCACATCACGCGTAAACGCACCATCATCGTCTACATCCGCGCAATGATCGTCGAGGACGCCAACGCAAACCTCCGCAAGGAGATCGTCGAGTGCGACCCCGGCGGCAAGCGAACCTTTTGCGTTCTCACCAAACCGGACCTCTTCAAACCCCTGCAGTCACCCTCGATCGCCAAGGATTTCGAACGACAGCTCAACGAGCAGGTCCCCTGGGCAACGCACATCGTCATGAACCGCAATCTCACGACACTCGACACGAGCGGGGACGTCAGACTCGCAGATGAGCTCAATTGCCTGGAAGTTGAACCCTGGGCCAGTGTCGACGACGGTCACAAGGGAATCGACACACTAAGCCCGCGGCTGTGCAAGATGTTCGAAGAACACGTCTTCCAACTGCTGCCCGATATCGCCGACGACCTGACCAGGAAAAATGAGACGCTCCGAGCAGAGCTGGCCCGGATGCCCCCACCCCCGCAGGCGATCACCACGAGGACGCTCTTTGCGGCGCACCCCGAATTCGAACGTCTCGTCAGAAGCGCTGGCCGAGGCGACCACTACGACAGGTTCTTCGACAACGGGGGTAATCAACTCAGGTTCCAGATCCGCGACCGTGTCTCGCAGTTGATGAGGGCCCTCAACACCAGAGCCGTGCCGACCACCGAACATCTGGACCCAAAGATAGCGAAGCAGTATGGGATCCCGGAGCGCGAAGGAGTGGCCGACCACGTCTTACGCGACAGGATCACCGAAAAACTGGGCAAGGCGACCATCCCGACCGTCCATTTCGAACAGGAGGCGGCCGAACTCTTGGACAAGCTCGTCAAACCGTGGGACGAGCACACCAAATCTGCCATCTCTGGGATCGCGTCCGAGGGCGTGGCGTTTGCCGGTGCCGCCTTCACCGGTGCCGTCCAGAAGAAGGGAGCGGGCCAGTCCGTCCTGACCCTCGGTGCAACCGTGGCCACGACGTTGTCCGACATGATATCCCACAGATTGGAGAACTTGCTCGAACCACGACGACGCGAGAGGGACAAGAAAACCACCTTTCCCGAGGCCACTGGATTTCTGACCAAGGCGAATCTGATCGAGAGCATCCGTCTGTCCGCCGAGACGGCCGCCACCGACCGGCAAAACTCCGTCCAGTCTTCTGACGCACTTTGCCTGAGGAGCCTCCTCGATTCCTTGGCCGACATCCAGTTACCGTCTCGCTCCACGGCAGCCGCGATTATCATGTGTGTCGACGCGTGTTACCAGCAACACGTGGACAAGTTGTCCGTTGACCTGGGCGAGACAGAAGTTTCACGACTGGTCGAAGAATGCCTGCTGGACACCCTCAGCCTCAGCAACATCGCGTCGACCCCGCAAGACCAGCTCTTCGACGTCGACGACGCCGGACTGCCGGCCATGTCGGAGGAGCGCGCCAGGTGCCAAGGGAGGATCGCAAAGCTGGAAGATTTTCAGAGGAAGTTGGCGGACATTCGACGAGAAGGTACAGACGGCACATCTCCCGCGCGACCGTGAAAGTGTTTGCCGTGTCCCTGCTGACCCCCTTTAGTGCACCCGAATAAGCGACCGGCGACGCCAGAGGAGGACGAGGATGGCGAGAGACGTAAACGAGGGCGTCTTGAAGACTGGCCTCTGCTTTCTTGAAAAATTGGTCTGTAGAGGCAGGGTCACAACCGTCGAGGCCGGTCTGGCGAGGAGGTTCTTTGTGACAGGGAGGGAGGTCGGCACGTGCGGGGCTTGGACTTGGGGGGCTTGGATTGGCGTGTGGGCACCAGATGTACAGTCCCGACCGCCAACTGCGCCCATTTGGGTTCTCGGTTCACTTGAGCTTCGTGACACGTTTCCTCAACCTTGTCGTGCCTCTTCTGTATCGCGACCGTTGCACGCCTTTGGTGTACAGGATGATTCCGGCGAGGCGGATCTCTCGAGCTTGCTGGGGAGCTTCCACCAAACTCTGGCGATCCGCGAGGACCGTCGTCGCGCCCATCCTCTCCATCACCTTGCTCATCGTCTCCACATTCGCGTGCCTTAGCCTTTACACCTACCTCGTCGACCAATGGGGGGCCCTCGAGCCGCCAACGGCGCCGCAGACCTGCATCTGCGGCGGGGGCCGACGCTCGGTGCAGAGCGACCGCGCCTTGTTCTCCCTGGACTCCACCTATCCAGTCGCCGCGGTGGACGAGTACTGCGAATCGCTGCCCAGACTGCAGAGCCTGTACACATATTTCTCGCGTGATCTGGACGACGAGTACCTGCGGCGGCCGGCCGGCGCCGTGCAAGATGACCTCAATCGACTCCTCGTCGACGCGTCTGCGGGCAAGGATCTGCTTTCAAAGCTGATCCAGCCAGACGCAGGACGGTCGGACGATCCAGACGGGGCAGAGGGGAAATCTCGCGGGCCGCCAGGACCACTCCAGGCCATCATTTGGCGCAAGATCCGCAACAACTTTGGCAGAGCACTCCTGGGACAGCTCGGATATTTTGACGACGGTCTGCCCCCTCTGGCCGCGCTGATTGCACAGTACGAGCAAAAGAGAAGCGCATCGCAGCGGATTCGAGAGACCGCCGATCTGCTGTTTCCTGCATACAGCCAGATACTGAGCGTCATGGAAGAAGGGCTGGCAATTTTGTCTGACAATTGTGAAGACGGAATCGACAGCCAGGGTTGCGCGCACGCCACCGTGTCGAGGGCACGACTCATCCACTCTGCGGTGCAGGTCAACATCGCCCGCAATCCGGAGCACAACCAGACCCTCTACCTCCACCTCTATCCGTGCGGGTGACGATTGCACTGCCCTCCCCCCTGCCTGGAGCTGAACAGTGGCCTCCGCAGCTCGACTCCTCCCAACCGCCAACAGAGGCCGACTCCGTCGAGGCAAGCTGACCCTAGGCCCGAAGGACCACTGGGCACACTTGGACCTGACGTCGGTGCCGTCGAGCTACCCCTTTGCTGTGAGGTGGATATCGTCCCAGGTGACCCAACGGCCGCAGAGGCCCGGCAGCACCGTCTTTTTGGTGGGATTCGAGAATGCCGGATGCAAGTTACGGACGAGCTGAGCGAGCTGAGCTCCGGACATGTCACCGACCTCGGACTCCTACCGGTCAGGGAACACTCGCCGGACTCGAGGTAGCCTGCCTTCGACGACGGGTGACATTGTCCCTTGGTTTTTTTTTTTTAGGGGCATCACGGACGTGGAAGAAGTACGGACGCCGTGAATTCTTCACGAACTAAACTAGACGTTTTTACGTAGCCTTTACCCTGTACCATACCATAGCGAACTGGATACGGGGGCAGTGTCCCTCGAATGCCGTGATGCTTGAAAATAATCCATCCCTCCAAAAAATCCAAAAAACGAAAACAAATTAAAACAGCCTCGTCAACAGCTGGACTTCGACCATGCACATGAAACCTGGATCTCGACACCCCCGAAGGCCGCAATCCAGGCCGCCTTTGCGACATCTGCCGGCGACTCGACCATCACGAGTTTCAAAGTGGGCGGCTCGTCGACCTTTGTCCACGACAAGTCGGCCTCGACGGCATCCACGTCCTTCGATCACACGGCGATAAGCTACGATGGCTCCGCCTCGGGTTTGACCTTCACACAGACATCGACGTCAGTGGGACGGCGCAGGACCCGGTCGCCATGGAGGGTGACAGCGCGTTTCACTCGACCGACGTCACTAGAAGGGGAGCGTTTAACAGCTCTACCACGGTCACGGGAACAGGAGATGACACTCCGACCGAGGTGGATATGCCGCCGACTTCGACGTACACGTCCGACGTGGACGTGAAACATTATTGCAACGGAGACAAGTTGACGTTGGAAGGCTTGCGAAATGGCAAGTACTGTTGGACGTCCAGCTACACCAGAAGTGGCGCGACCATAGATCGAGCCGAAGGCCGTCGCAGTTGAGTGGCTGCTGTGCCGGGTTTCTGACGATGCGCTCAGATTATAATGGGTTTCCTCGCCACGTCGCTCACGCGCGAGTTTGAGTACGATCGTCACAGAAGCTTGCCGCACACAAGAATCGCATGTGGTGTGCCGGGTCCGCTGGCTTTGCAAGCGGTATGGATCATCCGGGAACTGACCGGCGTGTTATCACTGCCGCTTCTGAGAATCCCAGGTAAACGTGGCATTTTTTCGAGACAGATGGGAGCCATGAGTGAAGGCAACAACATTGTTTCCTGAAGGACGCGGCACCCGAGCAACCACAAGCATGGCTCGTTCAGCCCAACCAGAAGCGGACACCGTATCTCGTACTGAATACTGGAAATCACCGATTCGTTCGCGACATGCACCAGGTTTGGGAAACGATCTCGAGCTGTTGTCTCGGTTTGGAAATGCGTTTCAGTCAGACGCGGACGAGGTGCGCGCAACCACGTTTGTACTTCGCAAAGATTGGCCGGGCGTGGTCGATCTCGAGGTCAGGCACATTGGATTAGTTGCGTCAATGATGCGGCAGACAAGGTCGCTTAGCGGAGATGGCGGCATGGGGGTGGGCATGGCGGGCATGGGTCGGCCGTCATTCATCCGACAGCGTGACTTTGCCATCTTCCAAGTTGTTGCGTGGCCTCGTTCAACCGCCGCATTCTCTTTTGCAATTCATGGTTGCCTGGACAGGCTCCGAGGTTCACATTGATTCTTTGTCTTTCGACCCATTCGATTGATCCTTAAGGGCGATTGAGTCGCAGTCTTCGTACGGAGTGGCTGGCTGGCCAGATGGGCATTTGTTCTTTCTGAACACCCCGAATCGTCTTGAGATTACATTCACCCAGTCGATCTGAGAGCTCAAGCACATATAATAGACGCCAAACACTTGCTGAGCAGCGACAACTTTCGACCTCGATTCCCATTCGGATTTCGGTGTCCAGCCGCCTCGATCATCGCACAAGATGCCGGTCAAGTTTCCCGCCTTTCTGAGCACATACAAGTTTTGGGCCACCTCGTCGATCGCGAGCGCCGCCCTGCTCGTCCAACTCGCACCGCAATACTCGGTCCGCGGTTCCTACTCGTGGACAGCGTCTGCGGTTTTCGCGCTGCAATGGCTCGCCTGCGCGCTCTACAGCATTTTAATCTACCCGTACTACACGAGCCCGCTGCGCCACATCCCGACCGCCGAGGGCGGGAGCCGCATCTTCGGCCACTGGCCGACGCTTCTGCGCGAACCGTCCGGGATACCGCAGCGGCGGTGGGTGAAGGAGATCCCCAACGACGGACTGATCCGGTACCTACACCTGTGGAACCGCGAGCGCCTGCTCGTCACCAACCCCAAGGGCCTGGCCGAGGTGCTGACGACCAAGAGCTACGAGTTCGTCAAGCCGCAACTGCTCAGCTCCGGCATAGGACGCATCCTGGGCGTCGGCATCCTCCTGGCCGAGGGTGACGACCACAAGATGCAGCGCAAGAACCTCTCCCCGGCGTTCCACTTCCGGCACGTCAAGGAGCTGTACCCGATCTTCTGGGCCAAGTCGCAGGAGATGGTGCGCGCGATGCAGAAGGAAGTGAAGAGCCTGTCTCCGCCTCCCTCTTCCTCGTCCAGCGAGGTCGAGGCGCCGACGACGGCCCCGTCCGTCGAGATCGGCGAATGGGGCAGTCGCGCGACGCTGGACATCATCGGCGTGGCGGGCATGGGCCAGGACTTCCACGCGCTCCAAGACCCGGCAAACGAGCTCAACCGCGTCTACCGCGCCGTGTTCTCGCCGGACCGCACGGCGCAGATCCTCGGCCTCCTCGCGTTCTTCCTGCCGGCGTGGTTCATCAACGCCCTCCCCGTCGACCGCAACAGCCAGGTCCAAGCGGCGGCCAACGTCGCCAAGGACACGTGCCGCCGCCTGATCGAGCAGAAACGCCGCCGCCTCGCCAACAAGGAACCCATGCAGCCGGACATCATCTCCGTGGCGCTCGAGTCCGGCGCCTTCACGGACGACGACCTCGTCAACAACATGATGACCTTCCTGGCCGCGGGCCACGAGACCACGGCCTCGGCGTTTCAATGGGCCGTCTACCAGCTCTGCCAGCGCAAGGACATCCAGGCACGCCTCCGCGCCGAGGTCCACGCCCACATCCGGGGTCTGGACACCGACAAGCTCCAGCCCATCACCGCCGACGTCATCGACAACATGCCCTACCTGCACGCCGTGTGCCAGGAGACGCTCCGCCTGTGGGCCCCCGTGCCGCTCACGCTGCGCGACGCCGCCCACGACACGTCGATCCTCGGCCACTTCGTGCCCAAGGGCACGAAAGTAATCCTCTCCCCTTGGGCCATCAACCACAACACCGCGCTGTGGGGGGACGACGCGGGTGCGTTTAACCCGGACCGCTGGACGGCGCCGGGCCAGGCCAATGCCGGCGGCGCCGTCAGCAACTACGCGTTCCTGACGTTCTTGCACGGCCCGCGCAGCTGCATCGGCGCCAAGTTCGCCGTCGCTGAATTCGCGTGTCTGCTTGCCGCGTTCGTCGGGAGCTGGGAGTTCGAGATGGTCGATCCGGACCGGGAGATCGAGGTCAAGGGCGGGGTTACAGCGCGGCCCAAGGGCGGCGTCCACGTCTATCTCAGGCCGGTCGAGGGGTGGGCGAGTTGATGGGTCGCGTGCCAGCGTGCCAGTGTGCGAGCATGTTGGACCCAGCTGATCAGCTCGAGGATTTGGCTACATACATACCTACGTACATAACACGGACGTGCGGAGTCCGAGGGACAACCGACTACAGCCAGCGCGAGGATAGTAGCATATTGCAGTACCGGCGAGTTCTGGGCCATGGGATATAACGAGGCATCTGATCAGTGTAGCATATTTGAATTGATGAATTGATGAATTGCATTGAATTGCATTGAATTGAATCAAACTGAACTGAACTGAATTGAATCGCGTCTCTGCGGGCGTTCCGCCTCCGCCTCCTCCTCTGCCAGCACCGAGTGAGGCGGGTCCTTTTGAAGAAAGACAAACCAACTTCCAAGCTCGAATCGCTACCGGGCTGGATCTTGGTCTCTACGACAATGATCGATATCAAGACAAGCCAACCAGTACCTGCGCGACGACATTGGTTCTCAGACCGAGCCATTCCGGTTGATCGGACAAAATGACATTGGCCACCAACAAGCAATATTGCAGGTGCTGCACGTGTGCCCCCGACTAGTTCAATGGTAAAAGAGCGAGTCTCGTCGCGAGGCTGCCAGCTTCGCAAGCAAGTTCCAAAGCTTGGACTCAACACACGATCCTTGGCCGAGATTTTTCGGGAAAATCACGGTAGGGGGAACAAACGAAGCTCTCTCATGGGGGGATGGGATGATCTGTTTATATATGTAGAAGAGAAGACCTGCGCCTATGCTCCGGACAGAGTAGGATACTCACAAAGGCCACGCCAGCCCGGCACGTCGGCTTTTATATTTCAGGCTCTGAAGGGATATATCTTCATGTTTCACGACAAGCCATCCACGATGACCGTAGAGTTAATTTTGTGAGCCTGGCTTGAATCTGTCGTTGACAACAAGTTGATTGTCGAACGCGAGATTTGGGTTGGGCCTTTCAGGAGAGGCGAGAGTTTCAGGAGGAGAGAAGAAACCTACACGTCAGACGCTGTCCCGCGGCTCAATGACCGATACCTCTCCTGTTCTTTGAGCTGGAGAGGTCGACCGTCGTCGGGGACAATGAAGCACGAGAGTCGACCGAAACACACCGCATCGTTCGACAATGGCGAGATGAGACGGTCGGGGTGATGAAAGACTCCTGCCTCGCACATTGTTACGCCGTGACCAAGAGTGGATCAGTTCGAACTCATTGTCGAGAAGATCCCCATCGGGGTAGACATCATCCAACAGAGAACGTGGTGTCCCCCCTCGATATCACCGCAGTCGACGTCATGATACCTTCCTGTTGTGCCCTGGCCTCCCATTCCCCCAGCTCCTCGTCATCCTCTCGCGAAACCACGACGTGCGGCGTGGATGGCCGTGACATGAAATCGTACGCATCTTTGCACGGCTTCACGCGAAACGTTGCGTGTTGAGACCGGTTGATGGTTGATGTGTCCACCGCGGAGAAGACAGCCAAAGGGCTTGCCGTTTAGCCATCTCACTCTGGCCACCGGCCATGATCACCTTCAGAGATCGGCTGTTGCATATGGTTTCGATTAAACATGGTCATGGTCCAGCTTGACGCCCAACGCATGACACGACCGCCACTGCCGCCCGCAGCGGTGGACGTCGTTCCCTTTTGGGTCTTGTGATGATAATTTCTCGCGCGTCGGCACACGTGATTGCCGCTGCCCTGGCGGGGCGGTGCCTGACCTGCCTGCTCTTCTTTGTGCACGCAGTGGCGGGGGCAGTGACGGTGGCAGCAGTTGGGGACTGCCTGCCCAGGTGGTAAATATGGCAGCAGTTGGGGACTGCCTGCCCAGTTGGTCAAGATGGCAGCAGGTAGGACTGCCTGCTCAGGTGTTAAAGATGGCACGACAGGTCAGACCTCCGTTCTCAGACATTCTTCTCCCCCTGTGTAATACTTTGCGCATCCCCATCATCGTCAAACACCTTGCTCAGGGTTCTTGTCGCACGCGACATCACATCCCCGACGCAAGGTATCAGAACGACCCAGGAAACGATACACCCGGTCGAACCGCCTACGACACCCGTTCAGATGGATCCCACACCCGCGGGCCCTGCAGCCTGCAGCACCTCACAGAGCCTTCCAAACCAAAAGACCGGGTGGAGGGAACTGCCGACTCATTCCAGCACCCATGGACCTTTTCCGGCCGTCCGTCGCGTTCCCTATGGTGCCGACGACTTCGAGTCGCACAAGGCGCTGGGAGAGACCCGTGTTCCGTTCCCTCAAGCTGTCCGCACGAGGAAGCGGAAAGGTGCTAAGGACAATGCACAAGGGAAAGTGGACAAGGCCTCACCCGAGACTGAACGTGTGCACGACGCCGGCGGCCCGGCACATGTTCCCCGCACAAAACATGCCAGAATCAAGGAAAGCGCGGCAGAGGTGGTTGCCAGGGCGCCGTTGAAGGGCCGCAAGCGGAAGGCGATAGAGATCGAAGATGGAGATGAAGATGATCAAGATTATGAGTATGATGACGATGACGACGATGACGGTGGTGATGGTGGCTCCCGAGCACGTCGGACTGGCAAGACGAAAGCCCACAAGACTGGCAAAGCCGGCAAACCCAGCAAATCCAGCAAGAGAAGTCATCCCGACCACGCTGGCCACGGAGCGAGAGACATACGGGCATTCTTCCATTCCTGAATGCGGGAGGAAGGTCGAGCTCCATAACCGGCCGAGTGTGATCAGACAGCCAGTCCGACACACCACCTGTTCCAATCTGGCGCACCCTCCTCTCTCGCAGCATCACCCTGGAGACTCACTCTCCAATCCTAGTCTGAGGAGTTGAGAGGTCATTGGATGTGGCAGCAGACCTTCGGCGTCATAGCCAGAGTTATTCGGAGTTCGATGGCTGTCGAGGGCCCTCGAGCCGTTCGACCCCGCGAAACCAAGGGTGCCAAGTGCATAAAAGCATGGGGAACTCGGGCCGTCATGGATAGTTGTGGAGAAACGCGTGTTGTGAGCTCGAGAGGTACAGGGTCGAGTCCTTTGATAGTCCTGACAACACTCGAGTAAGGTCTCCAAAAGTCAAGTAAGGTCCCCCAGGTCCATAGTCTCAATATGATCCCCTCTCAGCTTCATGCGCGTCAGGGTCTTCGAAACTCATGCCTTGTTCGTTGTGGCTGCGGTTCCTCACAACGTACCACCCCTTCTGCGACAAGTGCACTTTGTTCAAGGCCCGATCGAGAAATTCCCGAGTGAGCGTCGGCTTGTCCTGGCCGTCCAACGTGTCAGGCTTTGTAGGGAGTCCGATAGTGCGGTCACGCTTGGGATCTGCCTCGGTGGCCAGATTCGTCACGACCTGGTTGGCGAGCTGCTGATCCGCCGAGACCACCATCAGGATGATTGAACGTGGGTTGTCCATGTACGATTCGACCATTTTCTGGACGAATCTCGCACCTTCAACGGTCTGTTGGGCTCCGCCGCTGTGGAAAAGGCCTGGAAGGTCCACGGCGACGCTCGTGGGGAGACTGGATCTTGTACGGCAAATCGAAAGCGTCGGCGATGTGATATTTGTGCCCGTCTCTTTGAGCAGCTCCCAGCGGAGAGTACTGCGGTCAGATCCAGTCAGCCTGCCCTCGCAGCGCACGTACCCTGCCTCTTCTAGTCCTTCACGGGGATGGGAAAGTGTCGATCCCGGCGGATAGACGCGGGGGCCGGACGGCTCGCAACAGGGAGCGATGGGAGCAGAGGAGAAGGAACTCCCTCGTCGAACTGGCTTCACGTCAGCGGCGCGGTCACGGGGAAGCGAATCTGTCTAAACTCGTTATTGACAGCGGCACATAGGTCGACAGACGTGTTCGCCCCGGAGATGGAACATCACCGTGATTCAGAAATGCTCGGCCGTGAGGGCGGGTTGGAATTTGCCTGTCGCGGTTTTCAGTCGTCGGAGACGGTGGCCGCGCAATAGGTGACGGCGAGAATATCGGGAGCTGGGAGCTGTCCTTGAGTGAAAATCAAATTCAGCGTTGTCGCCTGAGCTTGTGGAGATTCCCTTGTTTGATGTCACGGCGGGCTGCATTTCTGCGCGGACCACCGCCTCGTCGCCACTTTGGACGCAGGGTAAGACTTGGACGTGACGTCTGGCCTGGAGCCCTTCTGGAAATCGTCCCACAGAGGTGGTGCTTTCCCAGGTTTGAGAGCGTCGGTAGGTGGCAGAGCTGCGACTGCCACCGCAGCATGTCGTCCTTGACGCCACCCAGGAATTGAAAAAGGCCGCCGAGGGATCGAGGACGCCAGGCCGAAATGTAGGTACGGAATCAGACCACCCAACTCCGCAACGGTCAGTCGTCCGCTTTTTGCCCCTTCTTATGTCCTGGATTGCCAAACGTCAGACGACCGTGTGGTTGCCGACCGAGGGGACAGACACTGACACACAACCTCTGGTACGTGCCAGAGGGTCTCCCGCGTCTGGCACGCCGTGGGTGCTTTCGTTCGTCCATGGCTGTATCACCGCGGCGAGAATGGTGACCAGATCCAGCAGCAAAAGGGCAGTTCGAGGAGAGAAGCAGCGCCATCCCTGCCGTTAAGACCACGGGTCTGAAGACCTGCGTTAGGACTGTCCGGGCCGCCACTCGCGGTACGTGGTTGGTCTTCAGCCCCGATTCTCACGTCGGAGACATTCTTGTTGCCGGAGACGGTGGTAACAATGACTGATGACGTTCCTCCGTCGGCCTGACTCGAGGACCGGGGCTCACGGGCGACCTCGGCCGCTCCACGCAAAAAAGGGTCGAGGTGTGCTACATCGGGCTCGAGGCGTTGAGGGCCTCGCATTTGCATGCCCAGCCAGGACTGAACAAGGAAATTGGGATATCCTCATCATCCTCCAGCTTGACCGCCCTCCAAAAGCGTCCCTTCGGCTTCTTTCGAGAGCTCGAGCTAGATCGCCAATGCCCATCTTCCACTCGTGCAGCGCAGGTTTTCAGACTCCCCGCCATCGCCACGCCCCGACCGCAGCTTGATTTCGAGAGTCACGTTCATCCTGCTCAGCGTCACCCTGACCGGCGTGCTCTATTGCCTCTACAAGGGAGGGCACAACGGGACCCTGTCGGCCGAAAACAATGCCATCCTTGGAGACCGGACATCCGAGCTTTCCAAGGGGCTCATTCCCTACACTCGAACCGTCCAACAAGAGCTCGACAGCATCCAACGCTGGCCTGAGCTCTACAACCGCGCCGAGCGCATGTGCAACCTGTCCATCCGGGCCACCGACCAGCAAAGGTCGCGGAGCATGATCCCGATGCTCACCCATATCAGAAAGGCGCGGAGGGTGTTTGACGAAGACCCTGACCTGCAATTCCAGCACGTGTCCGCATCTGCTGCGGAGGAACTCGACGCACACTGTGTCCCGATCCCCCGGCGCCCCGGTCTTGGGACGGATTATGGGAGTAGAGAGCGCGAAGAGAACAAGCACGTGCTCGAAGATGCCCTGCAGACACTGGCGAACGGCGTCGAGGAGCTTCGCCTGTACATATTACGGCGCGAGATTGTATCGAGAGGGAGCAGGGACGGTGCAACACCGCCTCCCAGACATCGGCTGGAGGATAAGAGGGAAGCGGAGGCTGGCTCAAATTGGCTTGTACGTCTCGTGTAGGGACGGACGCTGTGGTCAGAACAATGATGGCGGGTCGACAGGACGTGGGGATTTGCCTCGCCATCTCGCAATCCAAAAATTAGATACATCCGAGGCAACTGTACCGAGGGCGCTAGCGGATCTGGCCAATCAGAGCGTTTGTACGGAAT
The DNA here is from genome assembly GCA_000835435.1 of Phialophora macrospora. Taxonomy (NCBI): domain Eukaryota; kingdom Fungi; phylum Ascomycota; class Eurotiomycetes; order Chaetothyriales; family Herpotrichiellaceae; genus Phialophora; species Phialophora macrospora. The sequence goes on from KN846962.1 coordinate 90,590, forward strand.
CTCCTAATGGGAACTTGCCAATTTGTGTAATGTTCGGAATATTATGACACGGACTAACAGTAGCTTTCCCGGCAGAATTGGACCAGCATCCAAGCCACTCCAATGTAGACACGTGGACGCTTCGACGGCCCTCGTCCTCGCCTGCGCCCTCATCGTCGCCCCGAAACACACCCCGCGCGAGGGCGTCTGCTCCAAGGTCAGCGCGCGCCGCGTCGTGGGAGGTGCGGCGACGCTGTGTCGTGTGGAGCGTCACCTCTGTCGGATCATGCTTGTAGCAGGCCGGTGCCTCCCTCTGGCACTGGATCAGATGGCATCGACCAGTAGGTAGCGGTAGATCGAACAGGGTCTGACCGGACAAAGGTTTGTTTCGAGGCCACTGGCCGGGACAGTGCTCCTCTGGGAAGCCTACCGACCATTCGATCAAGGTGGAAACGACGGCCGCCCACATCCTGTCATTGACACTCATCGGAGCCTTACGACTCCCTTTCAGAACAGTGTCAGGAGTGTGTATGTATGATCCGGTTTCAAACGGACGAAAACGGTCGCAGCACACCTCGACCCCGCTGCGGATTCCGCTTTTGCATCGATGTCGACCTGTACCCCGGGGCAGAGGTGATTCAGCGATCTTTGTCCTGGCCCGACATGGAGCGACACGTCCCCGAGCAGCAACGTTGGTCGACACCGTCGCGCTCCGCCGGTGTTTCGGTCGGTGTGCGCTTGGCAAATCTCTTCAACAGTTGTCTCACTTCCGCCGTGTCGGAAGTCGGGTGACGTCTCTGTCTCGGATGTCAAATTGGGTGTATATGTAACCGGTAAAGGCCACCCTACATTCTCAGACAGTTTATATGAAGGAAGCTTCCTGCCGCTCTCAACCAGAGAATACCACCTCAAAGACCAGACTGTGGTCGGATTCGTGCCGAGATGAAGACCTCGTTGAGCTTACCTTCGCCGCGGAAATGCATCATCTACTACGCCTCGATCCACACGGCTCTTTTCGTGTTCAATCACCTGCTGGTCGTCCTCGCAGACCGCCTGCAGAACGCTTGGCTCTGGCGTTTCGTTCTGGCGTGGCTCTCGCAGTGGGACACGACAGTGAGCATGATCAGCCCGTTCACCTGGGTGGCGACGATGTTGCTGTTCCTGGGCGCAACCGACAGAGACCACGCGCAATCGCCAAGCTCGAAGGTCATGGAGCAACAACTCCTGCATGCGCACGCGGCGTACTCGGAACTGCGAGCCAGCTACGTCGACCTCAGGCGCGCCGCCGGTGAAACGGCACGGCGGCAGATGGAGCGCATAACAGAGCTCGACGACCAGAATCGAGCACAACACAGAGCACGCGACGATCTCCAGCAGGCACATCTCCAGCTGCAAGTCCGGCACCAGGCACTCATCGACCAACGTGCCGGGAAAGCTTCAGACCATCACGCCGACCTCGATATCTCGGCGTCATCCCGCAGCGTATCGACCTCGACGCAAACAACCACATCAGTGTCGGCCTCGACACAAACAACCACATCAATGTCGACCGCGACGCAAACAACCGCGTCAGTGTCGACCGCGACACAAACAACCGCATCAGTGTCGACCGCGACACAAACAACCGCGTCAGTGTCGACCGCGACACAGACAACCGCATCAAGGTCAGCCTCGACACAAACAACCGCATCAAGGTCAACCTCGACACAAACAACCACGTCAGTGTCGACCGCGACGCAAACAACCGCATCAGTGTCGACACCTGGCGTACCCTCGGCCGCTGACGGGTCCGACCATCCGGACACGGGACCCTCCGTGGCCATCAACGAACGACGGCACGTCGACAGCGGGACCCAGACATTGCAGCTGACGACCTTGGAAGATAAATGCACCGAACTCATGCACGCGGCAGCAATTTCTCGGACGGAAAGGCTCATTTTCCGATTTGGGTCCACCTGTTGGCGGAAAGTTGCTGCCCGGCGAGGAAGGGTAATACACACTCTCACAGCCGAGCAGCATCACTTGCGACAACGGGCAACCGACCACCTCCAAGACGTCAAACACGCCGTCTCACGCATCTCCCGTGTCCCGATGCCTATAGTGTTCACGGGTCACATTGCAACGGAAAGCCAACAAGCTTCTGATCCGTACAGCTTCAGTGGCTCGAAGCACACCCTCTCGCTCTCGTCCGGAGTGGCCGCGAAGACGCCGTCACTACCCCTCACCTGCTCCTTCGACTTTCTGTGCTTTCGAGGCCCTAGGGCAGAGGTCCTGGTGCAAAGCGTCCTCTGGCTCCACGCGCAGAAAGGCAATCGGGTTTGTTTCGCCGCGGACGGCGAAAGCGGCACCGGGAAGACGTACGGCACGTTTACCGGTCCAAGATCGGTCGCTCGCCAAGCGCTGTCACACGTACTGGCCGCCGCTCGCAATAGCCCGGAGGACGGCCTGGCTCGTCACACCATCAAGATGGCGCTCACAGAGTGGTACCCAGATGCCGCGGCGCAGCGTCCCGTCGCACACGATCAGCTAAGGGATCTCGCACCCGAATCGGCGTTTGACCTGACCGAGACGTCCACAGCCAAGGCCACCGGGGAGAGCTGGTACGTCTTCGAGCCTGGCAGCGGTATGCACCACGACGCCGTCGTGGATCGGTTCCTCAAGATCGCGCTAGCTCGACGGAACACCGCCACCACCGCCATGAACGAGTCGTCCTCTCGCGGACACCTGACCTTCCACATAGTTGTCGGCGACCGAGACCGCCCAAAGGACCACACCAACATTCTGATCGTCGACCTGGCGGGCAGCGAGCTTGGTATGCCCGAGTCGTTGCGCCGACGCACCGATCCCGACACCAAATTCATCCACTCGAGCCGTCAAGCCATACTTCAGCAGCTGCACGCGTTCGCGGGTCGTGAAGCGGTCGCCCGTGACACCAGAGTAGGTCATCTCCTGCGGCCACCTCACCACCGCGGGCTGTACTAACGGAATGCGCACAGTCACTTCGTCCGTGGGAGGACTTCCTCAAGGCCCAGCCGGCGCCAAAGGTGGTGTATGCCACCTACTTTGCCCTTCACCACGCAGAACTCACGGCGACCCGGCAAGTATTGGCACGCGTTCAGGAACTACAGGACCGGCAGCGGTTAGCACCGCACGTTTGACACTTCAGGAAGCACCAACCGGCACTGGAAACATACACCAGAACCATTTCGTGAAGTAACTCTCATTCCCCTTCCCGCCACGGGTGACCATCGGAAGGGGGCATTGCGGAGCATCCTGGTTGGCCTGGAAGGGAATGACCAACCACGTGGCGGTGGTGCGGGAGGACCGGTCCGTCGTCAACCTCTCCTGCACCGGGATCGGGTCGGACTTGGCGTGTCCTAGCCTGGCCACTACTTGGCCGTGTGTGAGCTAGTGAGGGGCCAGATCTGTCGGTGTTCTTTGCCGGCAAGGCTGTCGTGGAACCCGCGGACGGCCCGGTCGACAGTCTGATCGCCGGTCTTGCTTGCCGTCTCCGAGGCACGTCCCCGCACCATTGAAGAGTGTAGCATCGGCCGGGGAGGTCAGTGGGTTGAATGGGTGGTCGAGTTCCTTTTTCGATTCGGCACTCCCTCCCGTCGGAAAATATTCAATCTGGCCTCGGTACTTCTTCTGTATATCCCTGCCAACGGAGACGACCATACCTCTCGAAGAACGATTCGACGACGGACAGGAGAGGCTAGCAAGTGTCAGATAGTGACAACAGGGAATATCTCGTCCCATCTGCCACATCGTCAAGGACTCGATCACGTCATTCTCCAGTCGAGGTATACGTGATGGTCAGGCAACTCGTTCGGTGCTGTCACAAGTTGCACCGACACCAACATGTCATAACCCGCGAGTGAGATGCGGCCAGATTGTTCCTCACCCTTGCTGGGTCGAAGTGCCTCGATGGCCAAGGCCTCCCTACCTCTGAACATGGTGTAATGGGGTTGCTGAAGTTGCTGGCACAAGGCTGGCATTTGCCTGTGCAATGTACAGGCACATCTCTTTGCGTTCTGATTGGCTACCTTAATGCTTTCCTGGCGCAAGGCTGCGCGTCTTTGCTTTGCTATTATCAAGTTGCGTGTTCACACATAGACAATCGATCAATCTGCCTGCCTTGGCCCGGAAGGAAGGATCTCGACAGTCGAGGCCTGAGAGGTAGTGGTGGCGGCATCCAGGCACCGCACCCCGGTATCCTATCGGAGTTTTGCATCCGGGAAAACGACACCTTGGTTCGTGAGAGAAAATGGTGTGCTCAATCTGCCACCAAGCAGGCCAATGTACTCGTCGTCACGGCGGTCGCCAACAGAGTTGCCGACAAAGCCTAAAGGTGAGGCAGCCAAAACAGGCATGAATCCGGACGCGGTCGCTTTTCCGGTCCAGGCGAAGACGGACAGATGATTGTATTTTCGAACAAGTTCTTCTTCGAGTCGGATGAAAGCCATAGGTCCTTCCCCAATAGAGCATTGGCATATTGACACGGAGAATGCGTAGAAGGCTGTACGACCTGTCCTCAACTCGAGTATTATGACGCCCGGCTATCCAGGATATCCGCACCGCGATTGGAAAATCATCGATTTCCATCATGGGGGGGACGTGGCCAGGAGGGCCTCGCGAAACCCCGTGAATTCCGCCGTCAGCCGACTGCGAGTGCCCCTCTCCCCGATTTTCTGCCGTTGCCGGTTCAAGAATTATAGACGTTGTGGAGCAAGTATTAGTTCTTGGAGGCACCAGTCGCGAGTAAACCAGCGACGTTTCTGGACACGGTCCACGAATGGAGCCTCCGGCGGAGGAACATCAGCAACGTCGAGCGTAAAGTCGCCCAGGTACCGTATGGCAGATTCGAGACCGCTAGGCCAGTACCAGCCCAACATAGAATCAATAGGTTCGTTGAGTTCTGCATTACTCTTTTTGGTCCAGACAGCACCTGTCGCTCCTGCAGAGCTTTCCGAAGCCTGATATCAAGATAGCGGTTGGTCCCTCGCCTAAATGTAGCGTGGCAAGGTCGGTCAAGGTGGAGATCCCGTGTCTGGAGGACAGAAGCGGACCATCAGAGCAGCGACGACGGACGACTGCTGAGGACAGTATTACGTGGGCCTTGAAGAGCATTCCAGATTCCTCGCCCTGCTCAATACGCCTTTCAAATCAATTTCCAGCATGCAGCTGCTGATACGAAGCGTCTGGCAGCTGGAGCACTCTGTCTGCACATGTTTCGCGATCAAGGCTGCCCTCTGATTCCCATTACACCGGCTTTGATGACAGCCGCGCCGGGATACAAGAAAAAAGGTGGCTTCAGCTGGTCTTGCACGGCAAGAAATTGATTGGACTCTTAGCCGGCGTGAAAGGTGCTGTTTGTAAATGTGCTCTACTCAGACGTGGCCAGACCATTTCCCAGGGCTTGTTCTTCGGCCAGCCCACCTTTTCAACGTGCAAAGCAGACATCTACTCTGCGCTCTTCAGCCAGCCTTCATTTCCGGGCGCAAAGCAGACACATCTCATGCACTTTCCAGCCAGCCACCGTTTCCGGATGCCGGACGGTTGGCCCTCTGGCCGATACTTCTCAGAGTGAGGGAGAATCTGTGGCTCCTTCCTCCCGCAGTCTGTCCAGCTGATGGATTGAGGCTTGCTGAAGGACGGCTGAGCATGCGTTGCCCGTATCTCGGACTTGCTTATTTATGGAGAGGCCCCCCTTCTCCAAGATGAAGGTCATTTTGAAACAGCTTCGGTTCTAAAGAATCTCTTATTCAGGTGGTATTGAACTTCCCAGATGGCATCTCAGGCACCTCCTGCTCCCGGAGCGCGGCACGGTCGGCTCATCGTCATTCTCAAGGATCCAAGCAAGGTGGAAAGCGCACCACAAGCTGCTGAAGGCCTGGCGTCGCGTTCGGCCGACGCTTCATCTGCTGCCGACGTCTCATCGACAGCAGAGGTCGCCGCAGAGACCACTGACTCTCCATCCGTGCAGGACATTCTCGATCGACATGATGCTTCAATGATGCTGATGTTCGGTGCTACGACCGAGCGAGTCCAGAACGACCAAGCACACTTCTCGGTCATGTCGGCCATGGGTGCTGCTACTCAGGAAGATTCACAAGCTCCACAGACCGATGATCTGCCTGACATGTCTCTCTTTCATCACGTCGATGCCCATCCAGAAAAGCTAGAGCAGCTTAAATCGGAGCTCCTCGCGCACGACGACGTTGATGCAGCTTATATCAAGCCTCCAGTGCTTCCGCCATTAGTCAGCGTACCGGTGCCAACAAAGGCACAGGTCCCGTCAACCACTCCTAATTTCATCGGAAATCAGATCTATCTCAATGCGGCACCAGACGGCATAGATGCGGCTGCCATTAATCCGTATCACCGTGGCGCGTAATCCGTACACCCGGATTATCGTTATTCCGTATAAATTTGCGTTAGTCCGTATAAATCCCCATTAGTCCGTATAAACAAACCCACATTTTATGTAACACCCATTATTCCGTATAATCCTCGACGCCACCACACCCCCCAAAACAGCTTCATTAATCCGTATAATCATCTGCGGAGTCATATAGACCCAAAGCCACTTACGTACACGGTAAGTGACCCGAATAAGGCGGTGCCAGGGGCTTCACGGTAGGCTATTAAGACGCGTGATATTAGAGAGGACACATTACTCTCAACCCATCTGGACTGCTTAATATCTCTCTGTATATTCAATTACAGTGTGCGCTGCCTGCAGAATATCGTTCATTACGCGATTCGTATCAGCTGCCTTCGGGAGAAGCTATGGAACACCAGAGTTGCACGTTAAACAGTCAAAGTGTGCGCACTCTGCGTAACCTACCACTTCGCCAGCACCACTAGTCGAAACACCACCAGAGCATCACCACGACGCGATCTTGAATGATCCTCTTACCCTCTCTGAGGGTAGGAGTCGTCCTCCGACCCCCTCCGAGTCGTCGCTTATCGATAATACACCAGGGGTGTTGAGGAATCCGATCAATTTGGTAGACTACCCGGACTCAGACTTTAATAGTGCAGATAACGATATAACCTCGAAACCCCCGACTATTCCACCTCCCCTAGACCGTGACGTAGAGGGATTACGTATTCGCTATGATACAGAAGAAGAAGCAATTAATGCACTTAAAGAATTCGCAGAAGAGCAAGGATTTAGGATTAAATTAGCGAATCGGCGCTATGATAAAGAAGGATACTATACACGCTATGTGAACTATATGTGAGGCGGTTCGGGGCACTACACTAAGGTCTCGGACTAATAGCGCGTTCGCAGGTCTTCTACCATTATTACTGAAGTACCCTATAAGTTCCGGGTTCATATCAAGCAAGAAGAGGCCTACAAGCATTGGTATCGTTACACCGTCACCGGAACACACACACACGGCCCAATAGAGTATATTACAGGCGTCAAACCTCTTACACAGTATAGGCGCAATGCACGTAAGGCGGACCCTCGAATTTTACAGTATATTAATACGGACTAGGACTTAAATATCGAGCCCCGAAAGACCTGGTTAACCTTGTAGAGACTCTTCCCTAACGTAGGTATTACTATTCAAGACATACGAAATCAGCGCTGGAGGCATGTTATAACTCTTGACGGTGGTCGGCCTGTAATTCAGGCCTTATTTAAGTCATTATCCGGCGAGTTTACGCGGCATTACGTGGTAGATAAAGATAATCATCTGGTACATTTAGTACTCTTCCATATAAGTGCACTTAATGTGCTTAAACGGTGGCCTTTTGCCCTGGCATTAGATACCACTTACAAGACGAACAAACACGGGTTATACCTCTTCCAGATCATCGGTACTACTACTCTAAATACAGTATTCGTCATCGGACAGACCTTCTTAAGCTCTGAGACGACAGACGCCTTCACGTTTGTGTTGGAGTGGTTGCGGCAAATATATATGCGGTTTAATTTAGGCGCCCCAACGACGATTACTACCGACAAATGCGATGCCCTCATTACAGCACTCAAACTCATCTTCCCAGAGGTCCCACGACTTATTTGTATCTGGCATATTAACAGGAACATCGAGGCGCATGCCAAGAAGCTTTTCAAGTCGCAATTAGTCGAGCAAGAGGGTTCTGAAGTGACTCGGTCACGGGTGGTCACAGTAGTTGACAGCCAGTGGCGCAAATTCATCAAAGATTGGCACAAGGTGCTATACGCCAAAACGGTCAACGATTACGAGGTCGCATAGGGTGAACTTCATACTAGATGGTCACAGAGTAACCCAGAGCTTGTTACTTACATCGAGAAGGAGTGGATAAGCGAGAAGGAACACTGTATTACTACCTGGACCCAGCATTATCGCTATTTTAGTAATGCTACCACGTCAAAGGCAGAGGCAATGCACAAGGCCGTGAAATCCGACCTGCCGAAGACCCACCAAGTCCATATAAGAGAGGTCGTTCGACGGTTTCAATCGTTCATCTTACGCTCTTACACGGACCTCCAGCACAAGCTCGCCGCGGACAGAATACGTGTTAACTAGATGCTGCGAAGAGATACTGTCTTCAACGGTCTTCATAAGTATATATCGTCCTAGGCTTTGGAGCAGGTAAAGGCGCATTTGGTCACATTGTATACCAATTCTGTTACGGAAGGAGCCCTCGAGGCCATATTCGTATTTAGCTCATTAGTTCCCCTCTTCGGAGTTAACCTCCAACACATTACAATGAGAAGACGGCATAAGCCATACCAATGGTAGCAACGCTTTAATTCTGAAAATTTTTCGTCGAACCATTCGTTCTTGAACAGGACACCACGGCGAGACTTGTTTCGGAACCAGGTCCGAGTCCTTCGGCCACCATAAGGGCGCAGGCAGACCCCAAAACCTCCACCAATCCCCTCACAAATCAAGTCACGAATCGAATGGGGCCGAGAAGGTCCATCACCCCGCAGCTCTCGGCCGATGCAATCCTCCTAGCCTTTCAGCTATTTCAATATTTTGAACAAGGACATTCATTCTTGAACCGGGCACACATCAAGCTTCACCACCCCCGAATAAGATACATTGCCCAAACGTATCTGGTACCCAACGGAAGTATTGACCAATACGAGGGAGATCAGCCAGCAAAGTACCCTATCGAATGGGTCACAAACGTGACAGCTCTGAATCAAGCCTGCAAGAAGCTTGAAAAGGAAACTGCCACGCTCAATCATCTCCTACCTCCTCCGTCAGTATCAGCAGCCACAGAGGAAATCGATCGGCTTTCCAGAATCCCATCAGCACCCGAATCGGAAGAGGAGGGACGAAACAATATGGATAACCCTAACGCCATCGGAGACAGAAGCGGCAACCGTCAAGAAGAACCAGAGCCCGAATGGCTAGCCAACTTCTCTCGCCAAGTCTCTCAACAGATTACGGATGGCATCAGGCATGCAATGGCAGCAAACGCAGGGAATATGGCTCAGGCCAACCCCGACAGCCAGCTCCTACGACCAAATCAGAGTAATCATACATGGCTGATCAAACCATCAGAAATAGGTTACTTCTATCCTGATATGCCAGCGGATTGGGGATCGGGAAGCACGATCACGAAAGACGACAAACAATACTATCGGACCGTGCATGCATACGTCAACAGACTGAAAATCCTGACTGTTACTCGGGACGCCGCGTCGCTTCGGCAGTCGATCGAGTCCTGCCTGTTGAGCGAGGCCGCTTCTTGGTGGACCAACGAGCTCGATAACGTGACACGAATCGGGATCGTACAGTCACCCGACGGAGTAACGGAATGGTGTGTCGCCCTTGAGAAACGATTCAGAGAATCTCCGTCGGATGCCCTCAATAAGCTGAACGCGTTGAGATACACAGTATACGATGCTCAGAAGCGTAAGAATCCATCCACATACCTGGCGGAAGTCATCAGTACAGCGAGGGCAGCCGGTTATTCGGATAACGAATACAATATCGTGCTGTTCGCATGGAGCAAGATCGATATTCGTTTGAGGAAATCGATCGACGAGCCGACCCCAGGCACGACAATAGCCCAGTTCATGGAAACACTGCGTCGCAAGCAAGTTAACTGGTTTGACGAAGCAAATGCGTTCGCGATAGGTCAGTACCGTGGGACCAATAACGCGTTTCGAGGCCGTCAGATGCAGTACGGAGCTCGAAACACGAATTGGAACCGGAACACCCAGCCGCAGCCCAGGAACCCTAACGCTGACTTTACCCGACAGCCCAACAGATCAGGGAGCTCCTCCAGGCCTCAGGTCACCTATCCAAACCGAAACCTCATCACCGCAGGCAACGAACCGTCAGGTTCGCAGATCCAATCGAATCAAGCCAGATACCAAGGTCAATCGGGGTATCAAAACCGACCACAGTATCAAGGCCAAACGGGGTATCAAAACCGGCCACAGTATCAAGGGCGAAGATGGGAAACGCAGAAGGCCAACGTAGCCGACGCGGAGTGCGGGGAACCAGACGAGGAAGAGTGCGAAGCACATTGGAATGAAACGGGCGACGCGGACGGCCAATACGACGAATCAGCAGAACCTCCTGACGAATCAGAGTTCCAAGAAGAGGAATGGGGCTTCTCGGGATGGGCAGGAGATGCATCTCATGCCTGTGATGACTGCGAAGCCGTATTCAAAACAAGGAATGCACTCTTCAAGCACCTGCAAGATATACACGGCAAGAAGCGCAAGAAAGCCGTTAGCTTCGCGGTCAAACCAGGACAGGAGCAAGAAGAAAGCCAGGGCCCTGAGGTCATTAGGCCTTCCGAATCAAGCCTTCAAAACGAATCACCGTCATTTCGGAACTGGCGCTACGCAATCGTTAAAGCTAGCTTCCGGAGCCAAGACGAGATCTCAGTTGAAAGTGAAATCTGCGTCGATTCTGGCTGCACCAAGACCCTCATCGACCGGTGCTTTTTACAGAAGGTCGCGCCTGAGGCCAAACCTCGAAAAGTTACCCCGGTACGCATTCAAGGCCTGGGAGACAAGGTTCACGACTGTGACGAAGCTGTCACACTGCCCGTGAGGCTTCGGGGCAAAGACCCGGAGGGTAACGATGCCGTGACTGAGCTCGACATAACCTTCAGAATCGTCGACAGTTGCAGAGCGAACGCACTGCTAGGCATGGACTGGCTGGGACCAAACAAAGTCGACCTGCTTCTGACAAAGGAGCAAATCAGGATTGGCTCCTGTAAAAGCGTCACTATTCCTATCCAAGTCAAGGCGAAACCAAATGAAAAAAAGAAACGGGTCCTGCATGCGGAATCAGAGGTGGTGATCCCTCCACACTCCAAAGTGATGATACCGATAAAGCTCAAAGGCCGAGATCAGCTCCCTACAGACCGCGACTACCTCTTCGAGCCAGAGCCGATACCCATGGGCTGGGAAGGCGGATTCGCGGCAGCCGTAATCGATTCGGAAACGCGATACGTCGAGGCCTACAATCATTCCGAAAGAAAGATTACAATTAGACGAAAGCAGCGTATCGGAACCGTGTCAGGCTACGACGCGGAAGGCTGCTTCCTCGTCGAGGACCAGGAAGAGTTGAGAAATTTGGCTAACGGGCCAGTGAAAAAGAAGCTATCCAAGAAGAAGGAGATGAAGAATATGTCATGGAAACGAAAGCTCTTATACGGATCGGCCGCGGCATTCGCGTTCATTGCAGGGCTCGCGGGTACCGCAACTGGAAAGCCAGATAAGGGCGAAACAATTCTCCCGAACGGGGTCACCGTGTACGGTGCTGAACACTCAGAGACCGTCAAACAGTTCGCCCCAATCATACACGAATTCGATGACCCGCTGTTCCGCCCCAACCCCGGGGTAGTCGACGTACCAGAATCCGAATGGCTGTCAATCCCAATCAAACCGGGGGCAGAGCCTAAGCCGGCGAAGATCTACCCGCTGGGGCAGAAAGACCGAGACCTCGTTGACAAGACCTTCGATGGGCTGACAGAGCAAGGCAAGATGGGAAGATCGAAAGAACCAACCCCGTTTAGTCATCCCGTGTTCGTTGTTTGGCGGATAGTCAATAATGAACGAAAAGGAAGAGTGGTCGTCGACATTCGAGGGTTGAACAAAGACGCGGAGCTCGACTCATATCCCATTCCGCTGCAATCGGACGTCACCTCTAAGCTTATCGGCTGTGAATACATCTCCGTTGTCGACGCAACGGCATTCTTCTACCAATGGAGAGTTAAACGATCCGATAGGCGAAAGCTTACTGTCGTTTCGCATAGAGGCCAGGAGCAATTCAACGTCGCAGTCATGGGATACAAGAACTCGGTACAATACGTTCAGAGACAGATGGACAACTTTCTGTGGGAGCACAGAGACTACGCCAAGGCGTATATCGACGACGTCGTCATCTTCTCGAAGACACTGAAAGAACATGAAGAACACCTACGCAACGTATTCGGGCTGTTTCGTCAAAAGAATATCTGCTTGGCACCGCACAAGGCGTTCATCGGCTACCCGTCAGTCCATCTGCTGGGTCAGAAGGTGGACGCCCTCGGACTCACTACAGACGATGAAAAAATCGAAGCCATTCAACGATTGAGGTTCCCGTTAACCCTGCACCAACTCGAGCACTACTTGGGCCTCACCGGTTACCTACGCCAATACATCGAGAAGTATGCTCAAAAGGCGGGGCCGCTACAGAAACGAAAGACAATTCTGCTGAAACTTGCGCCGCTGAGAGGTGGCGCACGAAAGCGGTACGCAGAGCGGACACGCATAGAGGAACCAACGGAAGAAGAGCGGAAGGCATTCGATGAACTGCAGAAAGCATTCGCGGAGCCGACCTTCCTGATGCACTTCGATAATAAATTGGTCTTATACGTCGACCTCGACGCATCGGGGTCTGGCTTCGGAGTGATGGTTTACCACGTGCCAGACTGGGACCCCTCCAATACTACCCCGATTCCCAGAAGCAAAATCAAACCGATTCTATTCCTCTCGAAGCTGCTGACAAAAGCTGAGACGAAGTACAGTAGCTCGGAACTGGAGATGGCGTGCCTGGTGTGGACAGTTCGCAGGATACGCCATATGATTGAAGCGGCGTCTCAGACGATCATATTCACGGATCATGCAGCGAACGTCGATATCACACAACAAACTTCGCTGAAATCATCGAGCGTGGACAAGTTGAATCCACGGCTAATCCGCGCATCGCAATACCTGTCGCAATTCGAATTCCGTCTGCGATGGAAGCCAGGCAAAACTCATATTATACCGGACGCTCTTTCGCGCTTGCCAACCGATCAACCGGCGCCGGGCGATGACGAAGAACCAGCACTAGCTCTTCACGCTACTCTCATCGAGATGTCGGACGAATTCTATAAACGAATCGTGGAGGGTTACCGTGGCGATACAACCTGGAATCGCATTAGAAGCAACCTTCAAGGCGACTCGGGAGGAGGCGCATTCCCTAACGGGACTGGCTTCTCGATCGACAACGGCTTGATCTACCACGAGTCGGTCGGAAAGAAGCGTCTCTGTCTCCCGCAGTCAATGGAAGCAGAGATATTTCGGCAAGTACACGACGAATCAATGCATCTAGGATTCCATAGGGCATACTTTCGGGTCGCCGATACACTATACTTCCGAAACCTCGCAAAGAGGCTACGCAAGTACATCCGCGCATGCCCTAAATGCAGAACCCATCAGACAGTGAGGCACCTACCATACGGTCAGATGGTACCCTTGAAGTGTCCACCAACACCTTTCTTCACAATCACGATGGACTTTGTCACAGCCTTACCGCGATGCGGAGAGTACGATTCGCTTTTGACCGTGACGGATAAGTTCACGAAGAGAATCCTCCTGATACCAGGACGTGAAACCGGGACCGCAATGGAATGGGGAGAGAAGCTTATTGACGGCCTGCAAGGCCATGATTGGGGACTGCCGACAGCCATTGTTTCGGACAGGGACCCGAAGTTCATCAGCGAGATGTGGAAAGGTGCTTTCAGGAAGTTGGGCACAGAGCTTCTCACGAGCGCATCGTACCACCCACAAACAGACGGTCAATCCGAGAGAACGAATCAGACGGTTGAAATTGCGATACGGATGATGCTCGCACAAAATCCGGACCTGACATGGACGCAAGCTCTACCTACAATCCAAGGCTTGATGAACAATTCGCCGTCAGCTTCAACCGGATTCGCACCAACAGAGGTGATGTACGGCGCGAGAGTGAGAGAGGTGTTTCCTACGAATGAAAGTATCGAGGACTGGTCTGAAGAGAGAAGGGTCATCCGCCAGGCGGCGTCGGAAAATGTCGACCTCGCGAATGCTTTGACGAAATGGCGCCAGGACCAGAAGCGTAAGCCAATCGATCTGGTACCGGGGCAATCCGTGTTCCTACGCCTTCATAAAGGCTACTCTCTGCTGTCAAAGGATAGCTCGAAGGTGAATCGAAAGCTGGGCATTCAGCGAGTCGGCCCCTTTCGCATATGTCGGCGAGCAGGCCGAAACGCATACGAACTTGAAGTTGGCGATGATCCGGGCCAGCTGCCAGCAGACTGGCGGATACATCCAGTCATTTCGGTGGAACAACTGGAACCGTTGGAGGGAGTTGACGAATACGGCAGGCAATGGCCAGATCACCCACCGGCGGTCGAAGACGATCAACATGAAATTGAACGAATTCTGAGGAAACGAATGAAGAACGGAAAACCCGAATACGAGGTACGGTGGAAAGGATTCGGCCCAGAACACGATCGATGGTACAGAAAGGACATGCTGGAAGACGCGAAAGAACTTGTCGAAGACTTTGAAAAGCAACTTCAGCATATGCCAGCAGTCCAAGCGAGGGCAAGAACTCAGCAGCGCAAAGCGCGTCCTTCTCGAAGGGCCCGCGAAGCAGCTGAGCAGTGAACAAAGGGCTTCGATATATTCTTACGGGGCATTCGCAAAGACGTATCGATTCGTCAAAAGACATTTAACGAGCGTGGTCAAGCTTAGACCCGTGATGAGATGTATCTCAGTCAGGACTGACAGTGAAGTGACAGAGGGGTATATCGATATTCACTGCGCCTTGGCATCTTGGGGGATATCTTACTCTCAACTCCTCTTCTCTTCTCATTATTTTCCTCACCTTACTTCAGCATCAGACCAACCAACATCTGCCCGAGGATATTTGATAACTCGACAAGTGGTGGCGACTGCTTCAACAACCTGAGCAAGGCCACGGCTTCGCTGATACAACGCAAACAACTTCAAGCACTTGTCTGCCGTACAAGCGAGCGACCGCTGACCTGGGACCGAGACTCAGAACACGCTTCAAACATGGCTCCCCCGAAAGAATGGACGATTGCAAGAGTCACACGCCGAATCAAGGACAACGCGAAGAAGACAGGACCGAAAATGGAAGATATCCTATGGATGGAAGCGAACACCCCAGGCCATTTCAGACAGTTGGCAATCGATCCCGAATTGAAGGGATCAATGGTGCGTGCGCTGGGCAGGGAGCTTGCGATTTGCTCGGAAGAACTCGGCGGTAAGCTGAGAGACAAAGAATTGAAAAAGGAAGCCACGGATGGTTTTCAATGGCCGGCTGGAGTTGCGAAGCGGAAGGCTCACTCGAAGGCACCAGGGAAACCAGCCGGAAAGCGAATCCCGACGAATCGCGAGGATTCCGAATCCGGAGAGGAAGACGAACCCGCCGCGACCCCACCAGTGAAAAGGGCCCGACTACTCAATACCCTTATCCCGGAAGATATGCGAGAATTCGCTGAGAAGATCGACGACACATTCAAACCGCAGCCATTCGGAAAGGATGAGGTTATCGTAGGTCTGTGGAAGACGGATCCAGAACCTCTCCGAATGGTCGCAGCGCGAATCGACTCATCGGGTAATGTGGCATATGTCATACGAAACTTTACGCGAACCGGCCAAGGCTTGGAACCGAATGACGACTACACCGCACACGCGGATAGGCCAACGCTCCTCGCGTTTACAGAGGCCAAGGCTCGTATCCGTTGGAATGCGAAAGCCGTGGAGGCCAAAGCTAACGAGTCACTTGAGCGACTGGTCCATCATATTTGCCGCGTCCTCTTCGCAAGAGAAGCAAAGAACGAAAAGGGAAATCCCATTGTGCCATGGGCAAACGCCGACGACGTCCTGGCGAATCCAGTGCTCGGCCGGATCTACAAATTCTGCGTTACACCAACGAGGTACGAATGGACGAATGCACTGGAGAATATGGCAACGGAAACGATGAGACCGCTTCAACTTGAGACAATGGCAAAAGCCCGACTCGGAGAGATTGACAAGGCGATTGGAGCCTGGCGGGCTAGCCTGACAGCAAAGGATGCAACCGGAGAAAGCGTACGAACGAAAGCGCGATTCGCTTCGGTGGCGGTTTGGGAGGCAGTGAAACACCTTCTGAAGGACTTGTTGGAAGTTCGTGCGATGTACGACCTGGAGGAAGCACTAGACCACACGAAAATCGCTCCAGAACTTCTGCGTGAACTGAATTGGCAACCCGGAACGGACAATTTCGGACCATACGTCAGGGAGGCGCCATCCGTCGCAGCAGGAGAAGCGCCTGAGGTGGAGCACAGCGACGAACCGGGAAATGGCGATGCGGAAGCAACAGAGGCGGCTGACGCAAACAAATGAGCAAAAGCAAGACACTCGAATGAACAAGAGAGGAGACATGAAGCGATACATGGCTGGAACGAAAGATGACGAATGAGCTGAGTGAGAACGTGGGCTGAACAAACAGAACGAATGAGGGCATTCGGCTTTTTGAGAAAAACCGGGGGACCTGTTACGGAAGGAGCCCTCGAGGCCATATTCGTATTTAGCTCATTAGTTCCCCTCTTCGGAGTTAACCTCCAACACATTACAATGAGAAGACGGCATAAGCCATACCAAATTCAAGAATGCCACCTTGCACAGGCGTCTTTACAGCTATCTAGGGCCTTCCTTATAGTCATAATTACTCGGCTACTTAACGCGAGAGCAGAGCCCTCAGGCTAGACCAGTTCTATATTCAGTGGCGCCTCGACAGGCGTACAGCACATGAGGAACTCGATATTAAGTTCTTATTACAAGACCCGATTAAGATTCAATCAAAACGGTCCAAAACAGCAAATCAAACAAAGACCCGCCAGGCCACACTCTACAAAATAATGCGCAAGGAAATCCCAACCCCAACAGCCCAACAACGAGAGAACAATACCGAGATCGACAGGGCAGTTACAGTTATACCCCCATACCCTCACCCTTTCATTAAAGCCCCGAGATTACAACCGCCGTCGAGTAATACCACTCCATCGGTGGTGGTTGATTCATCGTCGGTAACACCTCGAGGGACTGTACTAAACACGGCGTCTAAGATAGCCTCAGCCTTACCAAATACTATAGCCTTATCCGACGCAGTAGTGGGTATTAAACAGCATCAAGATCTAGCGCCACAACAGGTCGAACCGGAACCACCACAAGTGGTAATAACGCATACCGAAGATATTAATAAAGGTGTACTACTATCTCTCTCTTAGATTGGTGTAAATTTAACACAGGAACTGTCGCCCGGGGATAATAACTGGAGCAACTAGTTAGATAACGGCTGGAGTCTATTACCCGACCCAACTCTGCCAGGGCTTGTCACAATCTCTCCACCACGTAACAACTTTGTGACACTCAGTCAAGTTCAGGGGTCTTCTCTAGGCCTCTCGCTATCGAACGAGCCATCTCCGAGTTCAAACAGTCAAGAGATGGTGATGCAGCAGGAGATGGTGGATGCAGGGGGTCCTGTGTACTCGACCACCAGCCCCCGTCGCAGTCAGAGGGGTCTGAAGCGCCGGGCGCCGCCAAAAGATGAACTGTGGTACTAGTCATATGTATTTACAATGCAACTTGCTCTGTTCCGACGTACTTGACGCACTCTGGCGCTGTTCAAAAGGGTCATGAACCGCGTGCACAGCATCTGCCTCCCTCGCATGCAAAGGTGATTATACGGACTAACAGCCATTATACGGACTAACAGCCCGTGCATAGCAACTGTACCGAGGGCGCTAGCGGATCCGACCAATCGGAGCGTTTATACGGAATAATGCGGTTATACGGATTAATGAAAATTTGCCAGTTTGTATAATATACGGAATACGCGCCACGGTTATACGGACTAATGGCAGCCCATAGATGCCTCTTATGCCAGTACCCACTTTGCGACCAAGGGTGGTCTAGGAGACGGGATCAACATCATTGATTGCGAACACGGATGGCATTTTACGCACGAGGACCTACAATTGAACAAGGGTGGCATCGTTGTCGGTACGGGCACCACCAACCAGCGAAATGCGTTTCACGGCACTGCTGTTGCTGGCATCATCAGCGGAGACAGAAATCCTTTCGGCGTCACCGGCATCGCTCCAAATGCCACTTTCAGCGCTGCTTCGTGGGCTGAGATGGATTCTGCCGCGACTATCAATGGTGCCTGTGAGAAACTTGGTCCCGGCGACATCTTGTTGCTTGAAGGACAAATGGCCGGACCCATGAAGAAGGATGGAACTGACGTCGGTTTGATTCCCATGGAATGGTGGCCGGATAACCTTGCGGTGATCCGGAAAGCGGTTGCGAAGGGGATCATTGTCGTCGAGGCGGCTGGCAACGGCTATCAGAATCTTGATGATCCTGTCTACGAAACCTACCCTGCCTTTGGCTCGTCGTGGAAGAACCCATTGAATCCAAACAATCCTTCATCTGGTGCAATCATTGTCGGCGCGGGTAACCCACCACCACGGACTCATGGCCGAGATTGGGGTGCAGACAGGTCAATTTGCGACTACTCCAACTATGGTTCTCGAGTTGACTGTCAGGGTTGGGGTAGGGAGGTCACAACGACAGGATATGGTGACCTTCAAGGCGGAACCGTGGACACCATGTACACCGACAAATTCAATGGCACGTCCAGCGCTTCTCCTGTGGTGGTGGGAGCCTTGGCCGTGCTTCAAGGGATCCTGAAAGCGGCCAAAAGGCCACTGCTCACTCCGAGTCGAGCTCTGCAGTTGCTGCGCGATACGGGTTCGCCGCAGCAGGACGGCCAACATGGACCCAAGACACGGAGGATTGGCAACCGCCCCGACCTGCGAAAGCTGATTCCGCTTGTCGTTGGGAGGTGACGAACTTCGGCACCGCGAGAGTTGGCGGGTCGTGGAGGGATGTGTGTGTCGAGTTGCGTTTGGACATTGGGTAACACGATCTTTTATTTCGTGTGATCTGGTCGGTCACCCATTGTAATGGGGCTGATGAAGTTGCTGGCACAATGCTGGCATATGGCTGTAGGATACCTACTCAGTCTACCCTTGAAATCGTCTAATGAAACGCCCTATGTGGTCCTCGCCGCTCTACACAACCAATACAGTCATAGAGATATGATACTAGGTACCGCGATTTATCTAGATCACAGGCGATCAGCTTAGCAGCTTTCCGGCAGACTGAAAAGGAGTGCCGCCGCTCATAACTTGCATGAAGTTGGTGCTAAGTTTCATTTCAAGGGTAGACTGTATTAGTAGGATACGGTAGAAAGCACAGCGCCGCTAGGATACCTTATCCCATGCCCAGTTTCGCGTAAGATAGGATAGGCCGGACTCGAGGACGACGGCTCGCCGAGGTTGCGCTCTCATGCATTGCCCTGCCCCCTGTCCACCTTTGACACATTCGTGATTGCGAGCTCATTGCGAATGCCCTCCCTCGATATCGTGCTCCGGTTCTCTTCGAAGCATCTTCGCGCTCCAGGAACTTGGTTGGGGTGGTGTGTGTGATGGACAGACACCAAGCCCGTGACTCGACGGCCAGACCCCATTCATGCCCGCCTGGATCCACGCAGTCCACTCACTCCAATGTCCCTTTCTCGGGTCCCCGTTCTGTTGCTGTCATGACTCGATCCATCTCCTCGAGAACAAACTGACGAACGCGTGGTGTGTACCATGCCCCCGCCGAGCAGGTCCCGCACCAACACCGACTTGAAATTGCCCGGGAGTTCGGTCTGCCTAATCAACCAAGGCCCCAGATGGATGGGTCTGGCAGAGACTCCGCATTCATGCTGCGATCTTTATGAATCTGAACAATAAAAGACAGAGAGACTGCCTGACCGACTACTCGATTCTATAGCATTTCTAGTAGCACATAATGACGCTCCCGTGGCAGACTTCACGGCGTCCATCTCCTCTCGAGTCTAGATCAAGTCTCTCTCGATCTCAACCACAATCGGCACTCCATAGCCAAATTCCCCGCCGACTCGGTTCTTCTTCTTGCCCACCTTCTCAATCTCCTTGACCAGCGAGTTGAGGGCCATCGGGCAGGTCATCGGGTCCTCACGCCGGCAGTGCAACTTCAAGACCACACCCTGACTCAGACCCTTTTTGCCGAGGCCGTCGGCCCAGCGCGCCGAGAACTTCAGCCGTGGGTGTTTCGCATCGACGTGGCCGGCAGGGTACACCGCGCCGACCAAGACCGCCAACGCGCCGAGGTAGTTTGCCCAGAAGCCTTCCTGGTGCGTCAGGATCGCGTAGAGACGAGCCCTAAAGCTGTCGTGCGGAGGCGGCACGTCGGCATTCCACCGCCCACAGAGCGTCAGAGCGAGGATGGCTCGATCCGCGTGGGAAACTCCGTGTGCGGACGCGAGGACTCCAGTGATGGGAGCATGTAAGGCCGCCAGTGAGCGCGTTTCTTTTGGCAGCGGCAGGTGTAGATACATCATGTCTGCGACGGCTCTCACGAAGGACGGAGTGAAGGTGGGAGGCAGTGAGCGGTCGAGGTTGTTGACGCCCGGAAGTCCATCCCACAGAAGAGCGGCGAGATCGGCGGCCGAGGAAGTCGCGTACTGTGCCGTTGCAGCCCCCAGCGGATCAAGAGCCTTTGTCGGGGCGTCGAGGGTGTCGAAGAGGAATCCTTCGCGCACTCCGCCTTGACAAAACCGGACTTGTTGGATCATCGGCAGTGCGTCGACGAGCACGTTGACGAGGAAGGCCACCGCGGGGACCTGCTCAGCGCGACGTTTCGAGATGCGGAAAACGGTCTCCTCGGACGCTAGAGTGGTCATCTCGGCGGTCTGCTGGAACTCGCGCTTCGCGACACAGAACCCGTTGATGATGGGGATTGGGTAGGGCGAGACCCGATGCTGAGACATGAGCAGATAGCCCCATCCTCGAAACCCGCCTCCAGAAAGGTACAGAGTGAGCCCGCCATGTTTGGCTTTGTGCTGTAGGGTGTCGGGAAGGTCGAGGTCCTCGTAGGCCTGTCTGAACTGGGCCTTCATCTCGTCCGCCAACGCGTCGCGGGGAGACAAGACCGGAGAATGCAACTGGTGGTGGCCTTTGTGATCCGGGGTCGAGTTGGACAGGTCTGCCAGGCGCCGGGTCATGGCTGCGGCCCCGTAGGGAAAGGAGATGCTGCCTTTCGAGCTGGTCTGGATGTGGCCATCCTGGGCCACCATCCAGGTGATTTGCGTGCTTCCCCCTTCCCACCACGGTCAGCGTTAGTCCGTGTTTGTCAAGAATGGGCCCGGACGCACCTCCTAAATCCATTACGAGCCCTTCGACGGTCGCGAAGCTGCTCGCTACCCCCATGGCCCCTATTCTTCCCTCGGCCTCCTTGGGCAGCATGTCCACATCCCAGCCCGTGGCATCTTTGATCTGGCGACGGTAGTCCACGGAGTTCTCTGCCGTCCTGGTTGCTTCGGTGGCTAGGATCCTGATATTGGTCGCAGGGACGCCGAAGTCGGCACAGGCGGTCTTGAACTTGTTTAACGAGATCAGAACTTCATCGATGGTCTCCTGTGGGACGGGACCCTTGACACCGGTGGAATACTGTGCGTCAAACAGCGAGATGCCCTCGCGATCTTGGTAGACCGTTGGCAGCGAGCGGGCCGATGAAGGTGACAGATCTGTGATGGAGAAGCGGATGCCATTGCTATTGCTCGGAGCCGACGATCAGCCTACATGTACAGGAGAGGAGTGCGACCTGACCTTCCCATATCAACCAAGCCATACAGGCTGCTTGGCGACGGCGTGCGTAGCATCGTCAGAGGAGGGGCGCCGGGAAACTTTTCCGGAGGGGTTGGCGACGCGGAACCAAACGCTCAGGCAGCGTCGCGTGAAGGGAGCTGGAATCGGTTATCCTTTTCTTCCCTCGCAAGTCGAAAAGGCTAATCGAGTCAAACAGGACGCCGGCAACGAAGCGAAACCAAGCCACCAGTGATTTGCAAAGCAGAAGAAATCTCTGTCAGGCGGAGTGGCTTCCTCGTGTTCTTACAGGTCGCGCGGTGCACGTGGGACGTTGTTACGATCTGCACACGTTCATTGATTGACTTGCACAAACCCGTACAGATACCCTTCGTGGCGCCAGCGTGTGCTAGCAGTCGTCTCCTTAGAAGTAGCCCCGTGCAATAGTAAATCATCAATCGACAAAGACGCGGGAAGCCCCGTTTACCACCTGAACCCCGCCAAAATACGCTCAGCCAGAGACTCGAACTCGCTCTACGAGATATCCTCGTCCTCTGTATGAAACGCGTCTCCGAAAGCTGAGCCCTCCATGTTTTCCAAATTCAGATCTTCGTCGTTGCCGTAGCTGGCCAGCGCGTCCCCGGCCGTGTCCACCTCAACATTGTCGAAGTCACCTCCCATGTCAAAATCGGGTGTGTTCAATTGCTCATCTTGGTCCAGCGGAGATTGCGGTTGTTGTTGGAGTTCGGTGCCCAGACCGCTGGCGTGTTCAGCCGTCTCTTCTGTGCTAGGTCGCACCTGATCTTGTTCGCCCTCGGTCTGTATCCCTGGGATACCGTTGTTTTGGTCTCCGTCCTCGCCGATCATCACCCACTCCTGGTCTGCGCCGTCAACGTGACCATCCATGCCGTCCATATTTACGTCTGTCCCGGCGTTGTCCACTTGTGGAAGGTCCTCGCCATCCGTGTTGGCGTCCGGTTGGAGCGGTTGCTCCGCAACAACGGGCTGGCCGGGTTCTGAGGCAGATGGAGCATGTTCTCCTCCAGCAGCGGCGGGTTCTGGCAAGTTGGACGTCTGCGGTCCACCCACCGGATTAGGGATCTCCTCCTGGCCAGGCTTCTGCTCTTGCGCCATGCTTGCCGGTGGATGTGGCGGGGCCTGCTGTTGGATTTGAGCGTTGGCCGCGATGGCAGGGTTGACGGCACTCTGAACCCGGGGAACGGCCGGCGTCGGGGGTTCGACTGGAAATGGACTGACCTGCTTCCGCTCCTCCAACCCCCCCTTTGAAATCAACGACACGGTGGTGGTCTTGGTCAGCTTTTGACCCATATCTGATTCTACCGTGCCCATAATCTCGTCGACCGCGTCACGTGCTGCAGGTTCGGTAGTCCCGTTGGTCGCGTCCTTGGAGATACTCCGTCTCTCTGGCTCGTTGGACACTGTGCGCAGCATCTTCTCCGCTGTCGTCAACGTCGTGGAGCGGCGTAATTTCTCCATCCGTCGAGTGTGCTTCTTCCTCATTTCTTCCAGTTCCGCCTGCATCGCTTCCAGCTTAGCTGATGCTCGCCTGATGAACTCATCAGCCTGCCCGGAAGGCATTTTGCCCACCCGCGGTGGTGGAGCCGTGCTCTGCTCCCTCGTCGCCGTCACCGGAGCGTCAAAGAAATCTTTGGTCAACTCTTCGAGCTGCCCTTTTCTTCCAAAGCCAAGGTCGCTGGGGATGATGGACAACGTGGGGTATGGCGACTCGATAATCTCCTCCATCCAGTCGTGGTGTTGTTCATACCGCACGCGACTGATGTCTCGAGTCGTCATGAAATCAAGCAGATCTCCACGGGAGACGTCTTCCTCCTCTTCCAACGTCGCCTCGTGCGCAATACTCGTGCCTCTCCTGTGGCCGGCACCTGGAGCGATCTGTCCCTGGGCGGTCGCTCGGACCACCCCCGGAGGGAGATGGATCACCGGCCAGTTCGATCGATCGTGAAGCATGAATTCTTTTCGCGGCAATTGGCCCTGGCTCTGTATCAGTCTGCGCTGTTGGACCAGCCCATGGACATGCGGCAGAATTGGAATGCTTGCGGCAGGAACATGGTCGCGCGCTGAGGCTTTCGAGTAGTGGATCAGCCATAGGCTGGGGTCGGGATTGGGCAGTCCGTGGGCTAGGTTGCCTGGAAGAAGCCGGTATCGTCGCCTGCAGTGATTCGCCATCGCTTCACCCGAAGCTCGGTAGCCCGCTCGTTGCAGAAACATTTCGAGAGTCTGTGTGTACACGATTAGCCGGGCACGCAGCAGCTTCTCGTGCCACCTACATATCCCCTGACTTCGGATTTGTAGACGTGTTCCACATCCGCCCAGATGAACCCATCGCTCGCATAACTCGTGCCTAGGTATTCAAGCGGCTGCCACTCGAGGATCAAGGTGCCGTCCGGGGGCGTGTCGATGAACTGCCATTGCATCGGCTGGAGGTCGCGCACGATCTTCTGCGCTTCCAGGAGGTAGTTGACAAGCGTGTCGACAGCAGGATTGCTGGTGATGGGATAGCGATACTTGGAAACGAGGTGCAGGTGCGGTAACTGTTCGAATGATTCAGTTCTGTCCACGGTGTTGAGACTTTCTCAACTCACCAGCTGCGCCGGCACTCCGGCCGCAGGGTCCTTCATCATTTGATTCATCTTGAAGCGCAGGAGGGGGGAGACGGTCTGAGCGGCCTGACCACAGCAGCGCTGGACTTCTCACTGGTGTTGAAAGGCCGTCGTTGCGAATGCGACAGGAAAAGTGAAGCGCGACCTCAACGCGACCGATTGGCTCCGTCCAATTGAGGCTCACGAGGCCGTGGCTTGGCATTCTCAGCCTCGTACGGCGCTCTCTAATTACACAGTATGTTACTTATGCAAGCACGCAAGCAAAATTCATTGTAGCCCGCTGTTCTCCACAATCAGACGGCAGCATCGCAAGCGAAACACCGCGGCCACCTCACGTCGACTGTCCTGTGACGATCCACAGAACTCGACATACACTTGTAGAGGGCGTCCACCCATCCTCTCAATCTCACAACTCATCTTTCCTCCCATCTTCCCTTGTTTCGTCTGCTGGTTTCCCCGGGCCCGAGCTGAATTCATATCCTTCCATACCTCTTACGAGCACAGGCACGCCTTCAAGTGCCGGGTTCCCGGCAAAGTCCTCCGCGAGCCTCAACGCTGCTGCATCCCTCAGGAACGCCACGCCGAGAAACACTTCCGGTTGCCACACGACGGTCCCGTCTTTGGAAGGTGGAGGCAAGTCGAAGACATTGAAGTGCACACCGGCAAACTCCTTCAGTGCGTCTTTGGGCCCTGCCAGGAAGTCCAGGCTCACATTCGCGTGTGGGGCGACTTTCAAGGCGGGCGTGCCAAGGGCCGCGATTTGCTGGTCCGCCTTCGCAATGGCCAGCACCTGACGAGAATGAGGGGACGTGGACGAGACGCCTAGCGCCTCCAGTATGCCGGAAGAGATGTAGTTCTCCGTCAAGGTAAGGTCAATGTCTGCTAGGAGTGTCACCGGCTCCTCAGAAACTCCGGACACAATGATGGGCAGAGTGTCTTGATCGTTCCCAGCCAGTTCCACGGCATGATATGCTTCTGACGGGTCTTCGTCTGCGATGGTAGAGGTCGATGCAACATGAGTAGGTTTCGCCCGCTGATGTGTTGCCCGCGTCGAGGTTGGATAAATGGTGATCAGCGCTTCCAACGCTTCGCCTGTTGGTGCACCGCAGAATCGACCACCACACCCATCCTCCCCCCAAGTGGCCCAGCCCTCGTGAGTTGTGACAGAACAACCAGACCGTGTTATGCAACCGTCATCTGGCACCGGAAACGGGACATGGGGGCGCCAAGGGAATTTTTCCCGCCTGCACAGCCCGTCACCGCAGCCAGCAGTACAACAAGCGTCCAGCTCCATACTGGGTGCAGCCGTCAACGTGCGTTCCGCACCAGGTGTCGGCGCAGGAGTGTAGAAATTGTTGCACAGTCCCAGTGCACAGGCGCCATCACAGCAGGCATCCTCCGCGGTACTCAGATCCGTCGTGCTTGTTCGATGGCTGAGAGTACTGAAGATTGCCTTGAGGCTGGCAGTGATGGTGGGATCGGGCCCTTGCGTCTTGGTCCCCCTGAGATCCTTCTGCTCTGCGGCTGCATCGCTGGCCGGAGCTAGCACGAGGACACCAAGTAGAATCAGGAGTGGAGCGTACATCTTGCTTGTTCTGAGCGGTCAACCAAGTGAGACCGACTTGAATGTGTCCTACCACACAGGGAGCCGTGAGACAGGCAAGGTATTTATAAGGCACCGTCCAGGGCCCTTCGCATAAACAGGGGGTCTCCATCCCTACCATCGTGGCTGTCGATGTAGAAGTCACCGCTCCAAACCTTTTTGTCGAATGTGCCTCGCGCAAAAGCTCCGCGCTGTCATCGGGTCGAGGTAGCACTTGCACGCCTTGGGTAACTGTTCGAGGTCGGTCAAGATCCGAAGACGGGATGTGGTTCGTCAACCGAATCGAGACGACACGCCGGCGCAATCAGCAGCGACCAGGTCCACGACCGGCTGCTTGTCAGGGAGGCAGTGGTAAAAGACCTGACGCGTCGGAGTCCCCAGCGGAATGTCCAGTGTTGTCAGCCGCTTCTGCGAGTCACAGCGAACAGCCGCACCCACTCGAGTCTTCCACATCCATGTCGCTGGAGGAGACCGGTAAGGCTGCTCCTCAGCTGCAGGGGTGGAAGTGTCCAGAGCCGATCCAGCTGTGTGAGGGGTACTTCGCAGACAGGGATGCAAGTTACTCCACTGGAGAGCTGAACACCAGAGGCACAGGGTCCCTGTTCCTGAATCCAGTATCGGCGACTCTTCCTGGATTCATTGGCTGGTTTCCCTGGGCAGTGTGGCGCGCCTGAAGGTTTATTTTGCGCGAAGGCGAGGGGTCTTCGTACTCGTTATCCTAACGATCGGCGTATGTGGTCGTCGAGGGTGGGAGGTGCCCGATGCCCGTCTTAACGTGTGGCGGTCAGTAGTTCAAGTAGGCCTTGTGGACCGAGCGGTGCTCCGTCCCGCAGTGGTAAACCAAGGAAGCTTCGTGAGCTTGTTGTGTCGACAAGGGCCTGCCCAGGATATCGATTTGCGCTAGGCAACGAGCTGCACTCTCTCCTTCGGAACTGCAGGGATTCACATTTTTGAACTATGGCCGGCCGCAATGGGACAGTCCTACAGCATCACGGCGAACTCAAACCCCTGCCGAGCACTGCCATCGACTACAACACGCCTTGCCTCGTGCCTACGCACTTCAGCCACGTCCACTCTCGAAGTGGTCCCGCCACTCGACGTTCCTTTCCGGTTTTCTCCAAAAGCTGCCTGGGACAGTCCAAGCAGGCTCAGCTTCGCCGCGATGTCGCGGATATTGCCACGCGAGGCCCGATACGCCTGCAAGGCCAGTACCAGCCCCAGTATTGGGTAGGACAGACTCCAAGCAATCAAGATAGCCAACGGCGGGAGAGGCACTTTTGATAAAAGCATGCGGTCCCGCTGTTGTTCGGCGAGGGACATCCTGGCCGAAGTGTAGCCGCCGATCGTTGACAGAACCTTGATCGAATAAAGACTTCCAAACGCCTGGAGAAACGCGTCTGTGGTGGTTCCAGACAGTGACGACTGCGTCAGGAAGCTTTGGAGATCGGGGTCGCCTCCACTGATGGTTGAATACAGCTGGTAGCCGTGAAATATCTCCAGAACGCTACCGTTCGGGGTTCGAACGATGTTCATGTCCTGTAACTCCCCCTCAACCCATGTATACGACACGTCGTAGGAAAAGATCGCGCAATCGAGGACAAAATCCACGACGCCATTTGCCAGAAAAGTGCTGTTTGTGTTGTTCTGCACCATTTGGCTGCCGGGCATAAATTGCCCACTGGTCGTCGACATACGCACAGCGAGGCCCATGTAAAACGGATTCACCAACTGAGAGTCGGAATAGGGTAGGATGCTCAGATCGAAGCCGTTGAAGTCGTTGTATCCGACCGTGTTGTAGATGTTTTTCAAGCCTGACTCGTTGAAAAAGGAGTACATCAAGTTCGGAGCCGGCTTGTACATCCTGGGACCACCGGCACTCGCGTCAGCAATGTCCAGTAATGAGAGTACAATCATCAACAGCAAAACGGGCCGGCGACAAATTCTCGGTTTGCACTTCTCGTTTCTCTCGATATAACGTGTGAGGAATGCACGACTTACAAGAACGAGCGATAGGCGTCTGGCGGTCTTGATTCGTTCGCGCTGGTGCTGAAATTCGGAGGCATACCCCTAAGCTTATCGTCAACACTCGACGACCTCATCCCCACGACTAGATTTTGGGAGGCTGGTTGCTCCGGTGTAGGGTCAAGGAGACACTTACAGAGTGCCGTGAAACATGTCCGTGCAGGTAAAGTTGGTATAGCTGCGTTCTCCATCAGCCGACCCGACGGAACCGGAGGAAGACTCGTCGTAATTGAGAAAGGAGATGATCGCTCGCAGTCAGGGGAACATACTAGTCGTTCCAAAGCACCATACCACAGCTCGAAGGGTTTACTAGTCGACATTCTGTCGAAATCCCAATCGTTGTGGCTCTGTAATCCGTGTTGGGCCTGACAGTTTGCTGCTCGGGTCCGAGGTAAGCCAGGTGTGCGTCATCGAGTTCATCGACGGCCGTGACTTGGATTTGTGATGTTTGGGACGTATCGTGGAGGAGTCGGCTCGTCTCTATCATCTCGGAATTTGCGTTCGGGTCGGGTTGCGTCGCGTCCTGGTCCACCGAACAAGGCAAACCTAGGTTTGTCCTGTTGAATTTCAAGCAGAAGTCGGAAAGTCCCCGGCCCAGCTCCTGAACGGGCTGTGGAGGAATCGATATCTGGTCGAACTCGATCGTCGATGTGGTGTAGTGCAGCGCCGTATCGGCAATGAACACGCCCCCGGCAAGAAATAAGCTCAGCAGCATCATGGAGGCAGCGGCATGTAGCACCGGAGAAATGCTAGAAACCCTCCGCCGCCGTACGAGATACCAGAGGTACGACCTCAGTTGTTGAGCAGACGCAACCAGAATTCCAATCAACAGGCTCATCTGAAAGGGAGTGGGTAAGCGGAGATACTGTGCTTTCTCTGATTCTTCGCGTAGCTTCCGCGAGATGGGAAGAGCAAAGAGTGAGAGGATGAAAGAACCCAGCAGAGGCGCGAGCGTCGACAGGAAACTGGCCACAAACACCAACCGGGCTGCGGCGAGTCAGTATACGGTGGTAGGTCGATGCTCGCCGTCCTGAGGACTCACTCGCAGAGAAATTGACCAGGACGAACCCGGGCCCTTGCACCTCGGTTCCTTTTGGCGTGAACAGGTTCGTCACGGGCTTGACCTTGTATCTGAGAAGCGTCAAAAGTGGTTCGGTCTGAATGGAGGCTCGAGACAGCGTCCGGACCGAGAGATCTCTGGTCTCGACAATGCGGTCTCGAGGACGAGGGAAACTCACATGTACACCAACGCCAATAGGGTGCCCGCAAGAAGAGCGATCGGCACGCAAATGACTGTTGCCGGGAGGACAATGGCTTTTGCTAGGTTTTCCCGGTGTAGTATCTCTGGCTCCAGAGAGTCTTCCGCCCCCGGCTTGTGATACTGCCATCGTATGAAGGACCGCCCAGTCTCGCTCTCCTCTGGGGGTAGTTCGTTGTGGAAGGTTAACGGCGGGTCAGCGGTCCCCTCCAAAACGACGTCCTCTCGTGATGGGAAGTCCAGGGTATTCCTACGTGTGACAAATGCTGCAACTCGCTCTGAGAACGAGGTCGGGATTTTGGGGCGTCGACTATCGCTTTCCATCTCTGAGCGGCCACGGGGGACAGATGTCCCACGAAATGAGGTTCAGGAGCAGCAACAGGTTTAACGGACGCGACATCGTGCTCTAAGCACATTTTACTTATCCTGTACTAGAGTTACACTAACTCTGTGTCCTCGTGTTGAGAACCGTCTACGGATTGCCGGCCAGTGTTGGCTTGCAATCGTCTGGCCCGATGGTCTTCAACAGATCGCCCTGTACACGACCCCGGGCTGACTCCCAGCCGCAGGAAGGGCGTAGGGACTTTTGCTGCGGGTACTCCTATTGGTCGAGTGCCTGAGGCCGGCGTATAGTTGTGGACCACTGACCTTGCGCCATTTCTTTTCGGCTGTAAAAGGCAAGTCGAAGAGGGCAGGGATGCAGAGGACACTTGTACGAGCATCGACAATAAGCAGGACTTTTACCGTGTGGTGCACCTGCCACTTGCCGGGATCTTTGGGGGCCTGATTGTTCTGCATAGGCCTGTCAAGGAGCCGAGGTGACTTCGTGTGCGTTCCCGTGAAAGGGAGAACGCCGAACAGCTGAATATGTTGCACCGCCATGTGCTTCAGATCGTCAGGGTTTCATAGGCGAGGCCGAACTCAAGCGGCGGTCCCTCCTTTGACGGCGGTGCGTGTTTGTGCTCGTGGCTGGTTGGGGGTGCATGACCGGAGTGCTCAGGTGGTTGATCATCCATTTATGCACACATCTCGGCAATCCTCACCGAAGGAAGCCACCAAATGGGGTGCAGACTGAAATCAAATGCGGAAAGATGAGACGAGGGTGAGGCCAAGGTCAACAGAATGCGAGAGAGGACAAGCATTTCTGGGCATCTGTACTCCACCGGAACAGCACGTGAGTCCGCTCTGGCAGCCGCAGGCGCCATCGGGCGACGCGAATCATTCAGCAACCTGCACTGTGTATCGCATTCAGTCACTTCCATCATCTCCTTCTGCCTCGCTGCAGCCACTTGTTTCTTCTCTCTTTGTTTCTGTACCAACACCGATTCTCTCTTCTATTCCCGGGCGCTTCATTGACTCACCCATCAGAGACCCGCGCCCCGGCCTTGTTTCCCAGCCCTGCAGCTTGTAATCATGGACACCCTCGTTGCCCGATACACTCAATCTCCTTTTGCCAGTGAAGGTTTCAGCTCAGACGAGCAGAATGACATCTGCGAGACAGTACCTCCTTTGTCCCTCAAGTTTGCCTTGCCACCTATCCCTCGACCTTCTGCCTTCCTGCGCGCAGCCACCGACGACCACTCCAACCCCAACTGCCCGATCAAGATCGCCCACGGCACGACGACGCTAGCTTTCAGATTCAAAGGAGGAATCATCGTCGCAACCGATTCGAGAGCTACAGCCGGTAATTGGATTGCTTCACAAACCGTCAAAAAGGTCATCGAGATCAATCCGATGTTGCTGGGAACCATGGCTGGAGGAGCTGCCGTAGGTCGACATCTAATATTCGTCTATCATGTCTATTGACAGTGCTTAGGACTGCCAATACTGGTTGGCTTATCTCGGTGTGCAATGTCGACTGCACGAACTCCACCACAAGCGACGGATTTCAGTGGCCGCCGCGTCCAAGATCCTGGCAAACCTCGTCTACTCATACAAGGGCATGGGACTGTCGATGGGCACGATGATCACTGGTGTAACACCCCAAGAAGGACCGGCGCTGTACTACATAGACTCGGATGGAACCAGGCTGGCTGGTAACCTTTTCTGCGTTGGGTCCGGTCAGACGTTCGCCTATGGCGTGCTGGACGCCCTCTACAAATACGATCTGGAAGATGACGAGGCTCTCGAATTGGGCAGACGGAGTATCCTGGCGGCTACACACAGAGATGCCTACTCGGGTGGCTACATCAACCTCTACCACGTGAAGGAGGACGGCTGGGTCAAGCACGGCTTCTCCGATACAAACCCCATCTTCTGGCAGACCAAACTCGAGAAGGGCGAGTTCTCCAACGTCACGAGCGAGCTGTCATGAGAGGATTTTAGCAGAGCGAGACAGGCGATACAGCTTTTGTCCATCGGGGCAGGGGAGGTGCAACTGTACCAACACATGGATCTGTGTGTGTGTATTAGACGGCTTCGGAATCTTTTCACCCGGTGTATTACAAATGCCGGGAATGACAAGGATTGTATCTTGCATCGAAGCCGTGCCTCAGCTTTTCGTCTTTCTTTGGATGTCCCGTTCGACGGAGACACCACCAGCAGCTTTCAGGCGCCCGGTACCGTGTCCGACCGTGGTTTACCGTCTGTAAACCACTTCTCGCTCCGAGCCCAGTGATGCCGTCGCCGTTGCCGTTGCCGTTGCCGTCGCCGTCTCTACCTGGGTAGTGCATTCCACCCATTCTATGGCATGGTAGATTGGAGATCTACAATCTGAGTATATATATATATGCACTTCCGAGACTTTAGGCCCCCCGTGAAGACTTGACTTCCTCGAACCTGTATCAAACGGTGTGAGCACCTCTTGTCACGCAAAGCACACACCAAGCACGGACAACATGGCTCACGGCAGCTGTCTCTGCGGCAAAGTTACCTACGAAGCTGCAATTCCCGTCGACGCCTCGGGCAAGGTACAGTCCAACTCGAGCATACCTGCCCGTCCGGGATCCCAAGCATGTTAATGCCCCAGACAGCGTCGCGAAACACACCTCTGCCATTGCCGCATGTGCCGCAAGATCACGAGCGCGTACACCAGCGCGAACCTAGACGTCCCGGCGTCGGACTTCCACCTGACGTCGGGTGAGTTGAAGCGCATCAGAACGACGCACGCGGACGATGGCTTCGAGTTCAGCATCCTCTTCTGTCCGGACTGCGGCAGTGCGATCTACGCGGAGCCGCACATCGAAGGATGGAACGACGTCGTCATCATCCAGGTGAGTTTGTGGCTCCACGAATGTGGCGCCGGAGTTTACAGCCCACCACAGGCGGGCACGTTGGACGATCCGGTCGAGATCCTGGAGGCGAGGCCGGCCGTGGAGTTGAACACCAAGTGTCGGATGCCGTGGATTGCGAAGGTCGAGGGAGCGCAGCAGAAGGAGGGATACTAGGAATAAGCCTCGGGGGCATGATCGTTGGTCCATGTCGTTCTTACTCCGTCCGCGGTCCGGTATGTCGACTTCCCAGGGTCTGTTCACGCGTTCCTCTTGAGTCAGACTTGAGCGTGGTGGTTTCCTCTGGTCAGTCGACAGGTGGAGCCGAATGAACCGCAAGTAGCTTCGCGCAGCAGAGTATAAGGAGCCGTCATGGTTGGGACGTGAAACCGCGAAGGTAGCAGGGGCCAGACGACAAAATCCGTCTCTTGATTGAGACACTTGCGTTCACGTATGAATCACCTTAGAAGAAATCGTGAAACCATCGAACCACGGTGAGTTCTGCCACACTGGATCGAGCTTGTGCGAATGACGTTTGGTTGGCGACTGGCTACATTTTGCTCCACGGGCATGATCAATTACGCCTTCCCTGCCGGTTCTATGTACAAGTACAAATTGGACATCTCGAGCTCCTCGCTGAAAGTGTGCTCAGCTCACTCGAGCCTACAACGGTCGTTGCAGACCGCCCTCGTCCCCCGTAGAATTGCAAAGAACTTTTCGATGATGATCCGTTGAACGCCACACCTTGCGGATCGCAGACTAGACAGGAACGAACTTCTTTGGAGATGGCCGGTTGGTCTCTCACCTGTCACCTCCGGCGGGCCTCTTGGGACGTGATGACGGCCGGACCGGGTGGACGGATGTGAGCACCAAAATCTCTCCGGCCGTGGACCGGTCACACTCATTTCACGGCCAGACACTTGATGTCAAAGGTCAACTTGCTGTTCTTGGGGATGCCAGGCAGGGCCTTGTTGCCGTACGCCAGGTGAGCCGGAATGACCAACCTACGCTCACCACCGACCTGGATGCCCTGGAGACCGATGTCCCATCCTTTGATGACCTCACCAGCACCGAGTTTGAAGCTGAAGGGTTTGCCGGACTTGTTGCTGTCGAAGACGTTGCCGTTGTCGAGCTTGCCAATGTAACGCATCTCCAAGCGGCTGCCCTTCTTTGCCGCTGGACCGCTTCCAAGTTTGCGGTCGTCCACGGTGACGCCTTGGACGTCCCTCACACCAAGCGAGGCAGACTTCTCTTTGCCGTCAGGCTTGGCGGGCGGAGCAGACGATGGAGTTGGGCCTTGCACGAGATTCTTTGCAAATTGGACTTTCTTCTCCGAGTCCCCATTCGTCTGGGCCGCTTCCTTCTTCGTCTCCGGAGTACTGGCATCGACGGCGACCGCTTCGCCGTCGTTCTTCTTGAGCTTCTTGAGACGCTTCTTCTCAGCTTTGCTGAGCTTCTTCGCCGCGTCGCCGTTGGTGGTTGCAGCTGCGGCGGATTCGATCTTGTCTTCCTTTTTGAGAGATTTGGCCACAATGTCGTCGAGATTATCTCCCTCATCTTCGTCATCATCTTCGGCGGGACGCTTATTCTTGCCCTTGTCAGTGCCCTTGACAGGTTTGGGTGCCTCGTTCTCCTCGGAGTCGACTTCTGTGATGCGTGGGTCCTCAAGGTCATCGAGAGCGTCAGACTCTTCGTCGATATCTCCAAGGGCATCAAGCTCGTCCTCGTCGGGCGAAAGGTCGTAAGCGTCTTCCTCGTCTTCGTCGTCGTACAAGGAAGCCGAGCCGTCGTCTTGAGGGATGACATAGTTGCCGGTGAGGTGAACGGTGTGGGTACCCGAGACTTTGAAGAAGACCTTTTCACCTTGACCGACGACGAAATCGAGGGTTTGCTGGTAGTTCTGCGTACGTTAGCGTGCGATTTCCAGCTCAAGAGGCGAGTGTCGTACCTTCTCGGGGTCGAGTGTGCAGACCACAACCTCGTCCATCTCGAGGGACTCGTCGTCTGAATCATCCTCGTCATCGCCGTCCTCTTCACTATCCAGAGCCTTGGCCTTTCCTTTGCCATTGGCATACTGCATGATCTTGGCCAGGTGTGCGATGGCTTCCGCGTCGTCGTCATCCTCGTCCTCGTCATCATCGTCTTCCATGTCCTCATCCTCGTCCTCGTCCTCGATCCTAGATCTGGACTTCTTCTCGCTGGGACCGCCGTTGACCTCGTCGTCCTCGTCTTCAAGGTCCTCGAGATCGAAGTCCTCGTCATCCGAGTCGTCTTCGTCGTCATCGAGCATGTCATCGGGGACACGGATCATCTTCAGGGTCGCCCGAGGCGGGTGCTTGTCCTCGGGATCTGTGACCGGTTCTTCGCTGGGGTCGATGGCGGCCATCGTCACACGGAACTTTGGCAAAGTCAGTATGAGCTCGACCACGATCTAGAAGCGAAAGGCGAGTCTCACCATGGCTGCAAACTTGGGGACCGCAGGAAGCATGATGTCGCCCGGAGGGACTCGCATGGCGTAGACCGCCACAGGCTGGATACCAGACATGTTGACACAATCAGCGAGTCGTGGAACAGAAAGATGAAGGTCCAGAAGCAGGGAAAGGTATTTTGAAGACGCTCGCTGGGGGTAAGGATGCGACGTTCAAAATGTACCGTACGAGTGGTCCGCGAAGTCCAAGAATTGCAGAAAAAAAAAGTGAAATCTCGATTTATTTTCGAGGCTGGAGGCCTGCTACCTCCGCAACGGGCTTATCGATAAGCTTTCGAGTTTTAGCGTTCGTCACTAGTGGGCCCGTGCCTCCGTGCTGCCTGCGTCTCTGCAGAGTGCCGAGTCGCGACCATGACGCGCCACCGGCACTCGTCTCTCGTTCACCCAGACTGTGCATCCATCCAGATTGACCGCGAGTCCACGAGTGGGCTGATGGACATGTCCCTGTTGCGATCATGATGCTGCGCAGGCCGCCATGGGCTCCCGACTAGAATCGAATTCCAGCTTGGTGCGGAAGCGCATCGAGAGCCACACCTTCAGCGACGAGCAGGGCGAGGAATATGAGGGCTCGAAGTTTGGCGGGTTCGCCGACTATATGCGGAGGAAGAAGATCAAGCTGCAGAATCTGGATGTCGAAATCCGCGCCAACTCGGCCGGCAAGCCTCCTATCTTCCGCGGTGTCGTTGTCCATGTCAATGGCTATACGCAGCCTCCCTTGAGCGATCTACACACCCTGGTCGTAAGTCACGGCGGCGGCTTCCTCCAATACCTGGAGGCCAAGACCGCTGCTACGCACGTCGTTGCCAGCCATCTCACGCCGAAGAAGACGGTCGAGTTTGGCAAGTACCGCGTGGTCAAGCCCGCTTGGGTAGTGGACAGTGTCAAGGCAGGAAAACTATTGCCCTGGGATGCGTACAGGCTGGTCGATGAAGGTGTCACACAGAAGGTGCTGGGCTTCGAAGGCGGCAATATTATAAGCCAGGCAAGCAGTCACCGGGGAAGCTACAAAGACCACTCCGAAGCAGGCTGGCACGCTTCGCAACTGCGTCAAAATCAAGAGGATCAGAGTCCTTCATCTGCTGACGCGTCGACGACAAACAGCGCTGGCAAAGACGGCTCCAATGACAAGTCGGCTGCTGACGCGAAAGTCCCTGGAGATGGCTCGACGCATGTGCAACATGCCGTGCGTGAACCTCGTCCGCTCGGCCCAGCATCAAGAGGCGCACGCCTGCCCGAAAGGCGGGCGCTCACAGCGGAAGAACACAACTCTGTGCTGCTCTCCAACCCGCACATGGCAAAATCCAGCACTGCAAATCCCGACTTCATCAATCAATACTACCGTGAATCAAGGTTACACCATTTGTCAACCTGGAAAGCCGAGCTGAAAGCGCAGATGCAGGCACGCGCCCAGGAGAAACTCTCCTCGCAAAAATTAAAGCCGAAAGGTGCGCCAGGTGCGAGACGGTACGTCATGCACGTGGACTTCGACAGCTTCTTCGCCGCCGTGTCTCTGCAAAAACACCCGCAGTTGGCCGACAAGCCCGTGGTCATCGCACATGGGAGTGGGCCTGGGTCAGAGATTGCAAGCTGCAATTATCCTGCTAGGAAGTACGGTATCAAGAATGGCATGTGGATGAAGGCCGCAATCGGCCTGTGCCCGGACGTCAAAGTTCTACCCTACGACTACAGCGCGTATGAAGAAGCCAGCCGCCAGTTCTACGACTGCATCCTTGCGGTGGATGGTGTGGTACAGAGCATCAGCATTGACGAGGCTCTTCTCGATGTCAGCGAACAGTGTCTCAGGGCTGGCGGATCTGATGGTAAGGGCATCTCGGAAGGTTCCTTGTATCGAGAACAAGAGCACGTTCAGCGTTTAGCTCAAGACTTGCGTGCTGCCGTGAAGGAGAAAACTGGCTGTGATGTCTCGGTCGGGATCGGTGGCAACATCTTACTGGCCAAGGTGGCGTTGCGGAAAGCGAAACCCGCTGGACAACACCTCATCCGACCAGACGACGTCCTGGATTTCATCGGTGAGTTGATGGTCACGGACTTGCCTGGCGTCGCATGGAGTATCGGCAACAAACTGGAAGAAATCGGGGTCAAGTTTGTCAAGGACATCAGGTTGTTGACGAAGGAGAAGCTCGTCAACACTCTAGGGCCGAAAACCGGCGAGAAGATATGGGAATACTCTCGTGGCATCGACAAGCAAGCCGTGGGCGATCAGGTTGTCCGCAAGTCGGTCTCGGCAGAGATCAATTGGGGCATTCGATTCATCAACCAACAGCAAGCGGAAGAATTTGTTCAGAGCCTGTCTGATGAGCTGTCACGGCGTCTCCTCGAGCAGTTGGTCAAGGGGAGACAGCTGACCATGAAGATCATGCGAAAAGCCGCGGACGCTGGTCTGGACCCCCCGAAAAATCTTGGACACGGCAAGTGCGACACATTCAACAAAAGTGTGGTGCTCAAGGTTGCCACCAATGACGGAGCAGTGATCGGGAAAGAAGCAATTTCCATCTTGCGTGGCTACAATTTTCCTCCAGGAGAGCTCCGTGGACTGGGGGTGCAGATGCAGAAACTGGAGCCCTTGAAGCCATCGACGGCCGGCACCGGCGGTTTCGTGGACGGCAGTCAGCGGAGGCTACAGTTCAAGAAGCCCGAGTTCCGAGCACCAACATCACCTGTGCCCGCAGAACAAGCCACGGTGTCTTCCGCCCGCACGCCGAGATTGACGGACACCGTCGACCCGATTGAGGAGGTCCCTACACCGGAGAAGCCGAAGGGCGGCGCAGCCATTCCGGGTGCCGCCGATGCCGAACCCACGTTGGATGAAGTTGATGCTCCCCAGAAGCCCCTCAACGTGAGCGGAACCCAGTTCATCCTGCCCTCCCAAATTGACCCGGCTGTATTGGCCGAGCTGCCCGCAGAGATCAGAAATCAACTGGCTCCCAAACAGAAGAGTATACTCGATATCGTGAACCAGTCCGTTCGATCAGCGTCACCCTCTGCCGAGCCTCCGTCATGCCCGGTCTCTCCATGCCCGAGCGACAATGAAGCTGCACTGCCTAACCAGAGTCAGCTTGATCCCGAGATTCTGGCTGCTCTTCCCCCAGACGTCAGGGAGGAAATCTTGGACCAGTATAAACAACCGGAGAGGAGCGGCAGAGCCCCTGCGCATCCAACTTTTCTTCCACAGTCGCCCCAGAAACCCCGGACCCTCGGTGCGTCGAAGAAATCGGCCGTGACCCCGGCCAAAAAGCGCAAGACTGCCTCGTTGTTCGCCAAGGCAAGATTCAAGCCAGCTGCGGACTTGTCCTCTACGTTCATACAGTCGAACTTCGGGCCTGTCTCGCGATCATGTGGAGGCGAACCACTGCCTACGGCGTACGGAGAAATATCGGAATCCTTTCTTGGTGAGCTCCCCAGTGACATCCGAGCGGAGATCATCGCAGAGCAGAAACGCGGTCGTATGGAAGCCAGATCGGGGCTATCTTTCCAGCCTGGTAAAAGATTAAAAGCGACAGGTCAGGAAGACGACATGGCTCGGGGTCAACAAAAGCTACAGCTATCCAAGCTACCTGACAAGCCCACGTTCACTTCTCAGAGACTGAGCTCCCTGCCCGAGCTCAGAGATGCGATCTCCGCCTGGGTGAGAGAATTTTCAGTCGATGGCGAAGGCCCAGATCCGGAAGATGTGACGGCACTCTCCGAGTACTTGGGCAAAGTCGTGTCTATCGAGCACGACATGGCCAAGGCTGTCGCGGTAGTAAACTGGCTTGGGATGCTCTTAGACTACGAGAAATTTGGAGCCGAAGACACCCGGCTGGCCTGGGAGAAGGCACTCGGCGTGCTGAAGAGGGATGTGCAAAATGCAGTGACTGGGAGAGGCCTTCCTCCCGTCGTATTCGACTGCTGAAGGGCGGCGGGCCTCAATTCCAACGTTTTCGTGTCCGATCGCTCCTCCCCACCCTGACATGACCGTGCCCGCCTTCCCTTTTCCCGCTTGCTTGCCCGCCATGTAACGGCAGGTGTGCGTGCGCCTGTCCGGCTCTTCATGCATTTTTAGAATCCCGGTCGCCTTCTCCTCGCCTTCTCCATCCCACCATTAGCATCATCACCAACTCTCACTTCGGCTTCACTTACAGTTCATTGCTACGCCATGCATGCATAACGCCGCCAGGCGTCCTTGCTCGTCTCCAAGTCGTCCCACCTTCATCGACGCCATGACGTTTCCTCCGACCTGGAGTCGAAAGCGGCGACCCTCGGACATCTCCCAGTCTCCTGCGACCTTCGCCCGCTCGTTCAACCCGCGAATTCCCAAGAAATCAAAGCTGAATCATGTCTTTGACGGCACGGGCTCGCCCTCGGTTGACTCGACGGGCACTGGACAATCGAAGTTCAGCGTGAAAGAACAGCTCAAGAAGAGGGTCAAGGCAATGTTGAGCGTGGGTGAAAGAGGCAGTGTTCAACACAACACTGATGCCATGTACTCTCTGTCACAGGGCACCCGGTCTGCATACATGCTCGCCAATGGTTCCAACACGACAACCGTGCACCAACCATTGAAGATTCGCCTGACGGCGATGCCCGACGTCGAAGAAGGCGATCACGATGCCACGTCCGTCTCAGATCTGATCAAAAGTGCCCCGGCGACCCCTGGTGTTCGCAGGCGACCTGGCCACGACGAGGACAACTTCTCCGACTCCCTGGATGCCAACAAGCGGAGCCAATCTGCCCCAGGGCTACAGCGCCGCGTCAGTCAGAGGTTTCGACTGGCATTCGGCAATGGAAATTGCACTGTGGTCAGGAGACCCAACGTGCAATCTAGGCTCAGCGTACAGACACTGGCAATGGAGTCCGCCGCAGCAACGTCAACGCAGCCTTCGCCGACACCATCGACCATCAACAGTGGCAACAGCTTCTGGGGCACTCATACCAATACGTCGACTCCACTGACCTCTGATCCGTCGACGCCACGGTCTGTCGTTCATCACGACAGCGTGGACTCGTTTGACATGGAGAGGCGTACGTTCATGACAGACGGTCGACTGTTGACTCCAATTCCGGAGACCACCAGTCTCCCCGTGCTCACGATCAGGACGGTCGAAGCCGCGGCCACTGCGAAAATGTACTTGGAGCTACACTTTAACTCCTTGTTGAATGACCAACCCGTCAGGAAAGTTCGCCAACGGGACCTGGACAAGCTGTTGAGAGAGCGTCACCTGCCTCTCGAGAGCCAAGATCGAGCTCGAAGAGCCTGGGAAAAGGCCGAGAGCGAGAACCTCCGTCAATTCCGCATCCTCAAGAACACCACGAACCAAGCCAAAGCGAGTCGGGGCATTAGCCCCGGTGGCTTCAGCACCATCAGCGTCCTCGGCAAAGGTAGCTTCGGGATTGTTCGACTTGTCAAAGGTCCGGGCGGCAAAGACCAAGCCGGAGCCACCGAGGGCAAGTGGGCAGGAAGGTTGCCTGCCAACAAGTCCTCACGTCCAAACATGAAGTCGTCGTTTCTGAGCCGGCGAAGAAGTCCCCCCCAGACAAGGACGGAAGTTTACGCAATGAAGGTGATCCGCAAGTCCGACATGATCCGGAACGGTCAAGAAGGACACCTGCGCGCAGAGCGTGATTTTCTCGTTGCGGCAGAGGGCTCCAGATGGATCATCCCATTGATCGCCGCCTTTCAGGATCGAAAACACCTGTATCTCGTCATGGAGTACTGTATCGGAGGTGATTTCCTAGGACTACTGATCCGAAAGAATGTCCTCAGCGAAGATACGACAAGGTGGTACCTCGCCGAGATGATTCTTTGCGTCGAGGAAGCCCATCGCATGAAGTGGATCCACCGTGATGTGAAGCCTGACAATTTTCTCATCGCCTGGGACGGTCATCTAAAGATTTCCGACTTCGGCCTCGCGTTCGATGGAGAGTGGTCGCACGATCAACGATTCTATCACGAGAACAGACAATCGCTGTTGGATGTGTTGGGTATCCACATCGATGGCGACGAGCAGGACAAGCAAGAGAAGCAATCACAGCCACAGCATGCCGGTAAGAGGCGGGGCAAGGAGGATTCGATATCCAAAGAGGATCCTGCAATCGGCGAGCCCATCCTGGACTTCCGCAACCGGTGTCAGCGTCGCAAACTGGCCCGATCGGTCGTTGGCACTTCGCAATACATGGCACCCGAGGTCATTCGGGGCGACATGTACGACGGGCGGTGCGACTAGTGGAGCGTCGCCATCATCATGTATGAATGTCTCTATGGCTACACGCCGTTCGCCTGCGACGACCGCCACCAAACCAAGCTCAAAATCCTTTCCCATAAGAAGACGCTCGTCTTTCCGCAGCCCCAGGACGTCCCAGAACCGAGCATCGAAGCCCTAGATCTTATGATGTCGATCCTCGTGGAGAAGGAGAAACGTCTGTGCAGCCGCCAGTACGAGCGGAACGACTATAGTAGGAAGATCCAGGGCGGCAGAGTAATCCGCCAGGACGCAGACAAGCATCACCAGGACTACCAGGGGAATTTTGTTTACGACGGAGACGCGGAAGATATCAAGCGCCACGCATTCTTCCGAGGGGTTGATTGGGAAACCATGCACCTACGACGACCGCCCTACATTCCACGCGTCAAAGGCTGGGAAGACACCAAATACTTCCAGGAAGAGGAACCCATATCCGACGTCGATACGGCGACCACTGCGGAAGACGCTGGTCCGGATGCCGGCATCGAACATGCGGTTCGGCCATCGAAGAGCAAATCCACTCAAGCCAGTCACCACCAACTGGAAGGACAGCATATTGTTCCTTCAGCGGGCTTGAAGATCGCCCCGCACCAGGACGTCTCTGTGCAGAATGCCGATCCTCACGCTGCAAAAGGCTTGAAGAATCCTCTCGTGCAGCCTCTCGTCAACGGCGCTCTGAGTACTGGAGCCACGCTTGTCGATGCCGGTGCCCATGTTGATCCACTCCCTGAGAATGCTGTGAAGCCGAAGCCGAGAAGGAAGGAAAAGAAACGCCCGAGAGACATCATCTTGCGGGACCCCGTCGCCGGTCCGCCCGCCCTCGAGATGCGGAAGCTCGGCGCATTCCTGGGTTACGAGTATCGTCAACCGGTGATGACCAAGGAGATCGTGGAGCAGACGCTCGTCGAAGATTTCGCCAAGGCCAAATTCAAGGATTACCGGCTGGGCGGCGACGGGCACGATCTTGATTTATCCTTCGAGAGGCGGGTGTACGTGGATTCAGGAGGACACATGACGCCGCAACACAGGCCGGTCCAGCAGATGCTGAGATGTGAGCACAGTCTCTTTGGTGTTTGACGCAAACGCTCTCGACCACGTGCGCGTATTTGTACGGTGGCTGTTCTGTACATGGCAAGACAGGGAAGGTCTTTTCCCAACACCGTGGGCGTTAATTATAGTTATGGCGTTGCGGGAGGGAATGGATATCATTACTTTATGACGCCTCGCCGGTCTTAATTTATGCTCTATGCCATCGTGTCCTCACTCTAGAGCTTGCCGTTGGCCTGCTCGAATTCCTTGCTGAACGGA
The DNA here is from genome assembly GCA_000835435.1 of Phialophora macrospora. NCBI lineage: Eukaryota > Fungi > Ascomycota > Eurotiomycetes > Chaetothyriales > Herpotrichiellaceae > Phialophora > Phialophora macrospora. Next base: position 133,298 of record KN846962.1, read on the forward strand.
TAATCAAGGTAGCCGGACTCGGACTTTGGGTTGTAAAACCTGGACCTGTCGTATGGAGCCAGCTCGATATCGTGGGCGATCCTGAAGGGCAAATCGGGCGAGGAAATAAAGTACCGTCCGAAAACGATGACGATGTCCCGATCCTTGTACTCCTCGTCGACTGCCCGCTTCGCGGACGCCGGCCTGAAGCCCCCCGCCAGCAGCACCGGCGAGGCGTTCCCCCACACGTCCAGGAGGGGGTCGACCTTCTCGGTGCCCTCGATGTCGGCGTTTCCCGACACCCTAGATTCCACCAGGTGGACATAGGCGAGGTTGAGCTTTTTCAAGCCCTCCATCACGTGCGTGAACTGCGGGTACGGATCCTGCATCTTCATGCCCTGGAAGGAGCTGAACGGCGACAAGCGGATGCCGACCTTCTCCGCACCGATCGCGTCGACCACGGCCTTGGTCGCTTCGAGCGCAAACCGCGACCGGTTCTCGATGCTGCCGCCATATTCGTCCGTCCGCCGATTGGTCATGTCCTGCAAGAACTGGTCGATCAGGTAGCCGTTCGCGCCGTGGAGCTCGACGCCGTCAAAGCCCGCTTCAATGGCGTTGCGCGCGGCTTGCACGTATTCCTGCACGTAGGTCGCGATCTCTTCCTTGGTCAGGGGTCGCGGTACGCCGTGCTCGCTGTCGATGGGGATGTCGGACGCGGAGACCACGTCGAAGGGGCCTTCAGCCTGCAGGACCTCGGGGTTCGCGGCCCGGCCCAGTGCCCAGAGTTGCATGAACATGTAGGATCCTTTGGCGTGGACCGCGTCGGTGATCTTCCGCCACGCGGCAATCTGTTCCTGGTTGTAGATGCCGGGGACGTTGGGGTAGCCGCCTGCCTTGGGCGAGATAAACGTCGCCTCGGTGATTATGAGTGTGCCCGGGACGGAGGCGCGCTGTTCATAGTACTTCGCCGTGAAGGGCAGTTGGACGTGTGAGTCGTCGGCGCGGAAGCGCGTCAGGGGCGCCATGGCGAGGCGGTGCTGCAGAGTGAGGTTACCGAGTTTGAGGGGTTCAAAGAGCCGCGAGGAGTGCGCGGGGGAGAGGGAGCCCATGATTAGTATTTCCCCGCGGGGCCGTTCTAATCAGTCGCTTCTGCGGAGAGTTCCGAGGTGGTGCTGCGCTGTCCACGGACGTCGGGAGTCGTCAAGCGTCTGCGCTGCAATTGACGATATTGCGGAAGGATCAAGGGCTGCGGATGCGAAGGAAATAGACTTATATACCGGGGGAAAATGGGTTCGAAACTCGTCCATGGAAGATCGACAGGCACATCCGCCCGTCCACTCGTACCGCCAACCTTGAGATAACGGAAAAAGCACCAGCGAATCATCCATCTCTTTCGGGCGATTACCGAGGTGCTTGCTAATTGTCCTCGCCGCTGGTATTGGTCAGCAAGGAGGCCCCGAACGTGTATGATTGGCTGATGTTGACGACATGCCTGCCAATTCTTGATGGATTCCGTGATGTATTTGTGGGCTTCGCCCGGAGAGTCAAGCCTCTTCTCAAGCGAACCACTGATGTCTTGGTGAGCGGTTTCAACATGCCGTCTATACGCCGGTGGGGTTCGCAAATTCTGTTGCCTGAACGAAGCGTGCTCGCTGCTTGAGGCCCGGTGAACCGATGTAATGGGAAAGATATTGACGTCTGCGACTGATTTGATTTGATGTTGCTTTTATCGAGCTTGAACGAACGGCGAGTCCAACAGACGGGACCAGGTCGGCACACGTCCAAATCGAGTCCATGCCATCGGAGCCCGTGGCGTCGGGGGACCGGGCAGGCAGGTGAGCATCGAAGTTCATACCGACTTCCCATATAGGCATTTCCGGACACACCTGCGCACCAAACTTTTTAAGGCCCGACGAATGGCTGAGAAATCCACTCGGCAGATACAGTACGCCGCGGACAGCCGGGTCGCTTGGTGGGCTTGTCCTTTGCGCTCGAGTATCGGTATGGACGCTCACCTTCGGCCACCCATCTATCGTCGCTCCCCATCGCCTTGGTCCCGTCATTCAATCTCTCTTCTCGTGGACACGACATGAAGTACCGGTGAGGTGAGCGTACGGCGGGTCACCCTAAGGAAAGGAAGTGAATTGCATGTGGGATGTCTGTGCGCCTACAATGGGATCTGAACAGCATTCAAGGCCGCATTGGGATGATCATCGACAAGGCGAGGTCGAGGGGTCGTACAGCTTGAAGCATTGGACGTCCACCCCCGGTTGAACCGAGGCTGTCGAGGGCAGGCACGTGCATGGGCTCTAACCAGATTCGAGTGGGTCAAGCTTTCGATTGCGGCGACGGGGGAGTGAGCTCTCGCACGCTGTCGGATGCGAGAGTACAAGTAAAAGTGTTTGTGGGCATGGGTGAGCTCTTAAGTTGAATGGCGGCGGGTCGAAGCATCGAGGCGGCCACCCACCGGCCGGTCATCGCGGCCGACGCTGCGGTGGTGGGGTGGTCTTGGCGCCAAGACCACCCGTGGCGCTTGCGGCGATGGCGGCCGATGGAGGAATCCTTTCAGATTCTACCATCTAACCAGGTACGCAGTACACGGTACGAGGCCATACATGGCCCTGGCGGCCCAGACACAGGACATCCATGTCAAGGCGCTCGTGTGTCACGCGTTCGCCTTCCAGGGAGCGCGTCGCGACGGGACACCAGCAGAAGGGACGACAATGGCTAACATCAGATCAACATAGACGTCCTGGCGCCCACCAGCTCGGGTAGGACCGTACAGTCGCTGCTGGACGAGAGTGCCGTCCAAACGATGACGTGGTACGATATCAAAAGTCCTCCATTGGTCGTCCATGTCAGGACGACGGAGTATCTTCACTCACACCCATCTCCGTGCCCGTCTGACCCGTGGCCGAAGGCACCTGGAGGAACAAATGCCACCTTGCCTGGGCAGCGAAACATGATCGGGGCCGGAACCACCGTCCTCAAACGGGACCAGTTCCAATAACCCCGCGACCGCCGCCTCAACAAGTGCTCCGCCGATCAGAAAGCTCGGGACGAGGCACTTGCGCCATGTCAGCGTACCCGGTCTCCTTCATAGACTCGAAATACCTGAACAGTTTTCCCGGCTCTTCCCGTATCCTTGCTCTGGTGCCGGGATTGATGATGCCGTCCAGGGAGACATCGTCTTCACACATCACCGAGATACACCACCAGACAATGGTCTTACAGGGTAATCCACAAGGCCTGATGCCCAAAATTCGCCGCATCTCACAATACTCCTTCCAGGCTTTGAAGTGCATGAGACCGATCTGTCGGTTACCGGTACAGTATTCCGCAAGAGCCAGGAACAGAAATGCCACCACGTCCTCATCGTTTGAATCCCTGCAATTGGCCAGAGACGATATCCTCTCTCGTGTTCTCGCAAGGATGAAATTCTGCCGCGACGCAAGGTAGTGGTTCTCGGCGTCCAACAGGCCAAGTCCGGGTACCGGCTCGTTTCGTCGATGATGGTTCGCGCTGAACAGCAGTATCATGGTCTCGAAACACCACTGGCTGGAGGTGGCAAAGGGAAGAAAGAGCTGGAGCACCGGATCATGTTTTTGGACAATCTCTGGATAGACGTCCAGCCCAAGCATGGACCCGGCACTTACCGCAAAATATCGCAGCAGGTTGTGGTCGATTGGTGTCAAGACGGTTGATGATCTTGCGGCTGATTCGTGGAGCGCTTGCAAGATGACACGTTGTGACTCTTCCCCTAGTCCGGCGTCTGGTTCGAGCGGTCGGTGCGGCGGTGGTGGCGGCGTGTTTGCAATCCTCAGCCCTTCCAACAGTGCCAGACCAAACTCAGACCGACTTTCCGTGCTGGTCCTTCTGTGTTTTGAGGCCGTTGGCTCGCAGTCGAGGAGACTTGCGTTGGACCTGGGCGAATCCGCCTCGGGGAGGGGTGAATTGAGCCGCGACATTTCTCTCCGGCAGCCCTCTTCCGGTGACCGGCCACGTTTCCTGTCGGAGGCGCTGCTCTCGGACGAGTTGTCGTGGAAGTCCAGGTTCTTCCGCGGATGGGGCTTTGTCCCCGTCCTCGACCGCGGCGACTGTGAGCGTGGCTTCCTGACGAAAGGCGATACGGTCACACTGTCCCGCTCAAAATCAATCACTGCCGCATAGTGCGAGATTCGGGGCTTCGCCACTTCCTCCGATTCGTCCGAGCTGGACGACTTCGCCTCTGGTCTGCCTGCATTTTGCTGGTGGTTATCCTCTTTCGGCCGCATCCAACGCAACGGCGAGAATTGGTTTCGCGACACCCATTCGGATCGGGCTTCTCTCTTCGACCGAACCCGATCTTTCATCAAATGTGCCCGTGCCGTTTCCGTGACTCCACGACGGTTGACATCGTAGTCTACAAAGGTGAAGACCCTTCCCTCGGAATTCTGGCTTGACATGTTGCTTTTGTTGTTCCTGGTGGTGGGTGTGGCCAGGTACCGGTCGATCTACTGCCTCGGGTATATAGAGCATCGGATAATGTGGCTACGGCTGCTCTCCGAATATTACGCGGAATCGCCCTTCAGCTAGCGCCCACGCGGCCGTCGAGGATGCGAATACTGAGGAGCAGCATCTCCCCTAACGTTAAAACGGCGATCACGAGCTGGCGCCTTAACGTCGGCCCAATCGGCAGCGCGCTGGTGTCAAACACAGGACACTATACCCTTTTTTGAGAAGAAAGGAATTTCGCTGATTGGCCGGGGAGCGAGTCTAGTGGGATGCGAAATGGTCGGTGCTGTTGCTCCATCTTCGAGCACAAAATCATCCGCAAACTCGTCCGTGCTTTGCTGGTGACAGAAGCGATTCCTCCTCTGCTGGTCTCACATATCATACCAGGCCCCCGGCTGACGTGTCGGCCAATGAGCGCCTGCGCTGTCCGGCCGGCACATTCACACGAGCCCCCTATTCTGCCTAGCCGGGGCTTTGGACCTGAAAGGGATTCAGCACGCCATGCACGAGGGCGCGGTGCTCGCCTCTAGTCGCAGCTGTCCGTTCATCTACTTCGCAACTCACCAGGTCGCCGCTCCTGTAGCCACGCGCCGGTGTCTTTGTCAGCCGCCGTGCCGCTCAAACTTCTTAGTCATTGCATTTGGTCCGTGTTCTGGAGCGCGGGGCCTTGTGGTAGGGAACTACAAGTTTGTGGCAGCGTTGTCGCATCGAGCTTGGAGCCTTCTGCATTGGGCAGTTCTTCCCACCTCACACAAGCCTAGCGAGACCGCTTCAGGTGGCCCAGCCGAGGCGAGCGGCTTTTCCAACAACCTCTTTTCCGCTTCACCCGGGGCAATTGGTCGCTCCCAGGGAGTGCTTGTTTTGACGAGCATCCCCAGGCTTATCTACGCTCTCGAAAAGGGTGCTCGCAGCGAACCCCGAGATGTGGAGTCCCTGACATGACGCTGACTGCATCGTTCTGTAGCAGCCGTGCCGACTTCGCTAAGCAGCCGTCGTCGTTATCTTGGGGTGGTCCATGTGGCCACAGATCACGGACATGATCACGGTGTACCAGAATGTACAAGCTAAACAAAAGTACCGCCCTCGAACTCCCTCTGCCTTGTGGCCGTCGGGAACGGGATATCCTGTAAACACCGACGAGGATGTCGATACCGACGAACGAGGCTCAAGTGCTTTTCGCACGCGTGATCCGATGGCAGCTGCATGGCCACTTGCTTCGCGGTCGCCTTCTTACCGTGGCACGGCTGAAACAAAGGAGCATCGCATGTGTTCGCACCGAAACGAGCACAGCCATGTCTTGTTCTTGGCTAGATACTAGTGTCTGAGCCACAGGAGCAGGATCTGGCCCCCGGTGGCCCCGTGGCATCCAACAGGAGACCCCGGCGAGCGATACTTGTCGTTTGACTAAGCCACGGCCGAGAAGTCCACGATCGTGGGAGTGCCGCCACTAAGTACAGAGAGGCTGTCACCCCGGCTGCGATGGGGATGACAGAATACTTGCTCGGCTTCCACTCGACGTGCGAGTGCCTTTTCGAGATTTGCTCTCAATTTTGGTATCTTGTCGCATCGGCCCAATGGCCAAGCAGCCGGCAGTCAGGCCCATTCGCGCGAGACAACCAGCCAGTTCCGTGCGGAGATGACCCGAGCGTTTCAGACGCCGTACACCGCGTGCTCGTATGAGTAAGAGCTCAAGAGAACTGCCGATCGTCCTATAATCCAACGTGGTACTGGTACTCGTACTCAGACGCCCTATGGAGGGTCCACTGCCGGATGTACGGGTCGTGGGCCGGGTTGGCGCCCGCAATGGAAGGATACCGTCGACCTAAGTAGTTTCTTGCCGACCGAGTCAGCCCATGTTCAATTCGAATACCTGCCACCCTGACTCGGACCTCGGCTCGAGACGTGTGTACGTGAAGGAGACCTACCTATGCTTCTCGCACACGGGCATCTTGGGTCAAGCGAGCCCACTAGCACTCGACTGACTCTTTGCGGCCGAGTCGGGAACCGCGACATACCGTGTCCGAGTTCGACGGAACTTCTGCTCTGATTGGATAGGTATGTACTGTGCTGTGTACGTGGGTGCCCCGGCCGGCCCTGCAAGATCCATCATCACAGGGGAGAGGCCTGGCCAGTCATCGTAGATGCATGCATGCACGCACTCAAAGGGTGCCCTCCCACGCCGCAGGTGCATATGTAAGCCTGCGTCTCGCCGCGCCCGGCGTATCTTTCAAGCGTGCAAAAAGCTTAGCGAAGCTTGGCCGCCGCTGACTACTCGTGCGAGCACCTGGCCGGCGGCGGCGACATGTGGTCGAATCGACGGCATCGCTGAGGCAGGAAACGAGTACGGACGGAGTACGCGTGAGCACCAGGGTCCACGACCTCGGCGGGGAACCTTGCCTCACGGACGGGTGAGCCGCAGTTGACTAAGCATCCTGGGTGGCGGTGGGCGGGCAAGCGGCGACGACCATAAGTTGAAGACGGTTACGTCGATTTCCGCAAAGGGTTTGTGCACAGCGTGAGTGATATTCGACCACTATATCCCCTCCCCTCCCCCCCACAAAATAAAATGTTCCATTCCCGACTTGTTCGCTCCCTTTGACCTTCTTGGTCGCTGGATGATGACTGCTCGTACGGGTCCAAGGCATGTAGGCCACGTGAGCTTGCCCGCAAAGCCCCTGAAGGGACATTAGTTTTTTCCGACAAGGAAATCTGGCAACACTAATACAGACGCGCCTCGCGACATTGATCTCCGGCCAGGGAACATGGTCGGGAAAGATCCGTAAATGGCTCAAAACTACACGCAATTGTCTTGGCGGTCGGTCGGTCAACAATCTGGTCATTCCGCAAGGGCCAGGTTGGCGCCGGTTTCAGGACGGCAAAGGGGACAATCCGGGAATTGATGTTACTGCAGTACATGCACATCGGTGAGCAGGCCCCATGCTTTCGAGGCAGCGAGGATGACGGGACGGCGCTGGACGGGCAGAGCATGGTGTGACATGAGCAACTGCGGTTCGGAATGTTCCATGTCGTGGAGTGCAAACCTGGAAGCAGTGTGTTCACGCGGGTGGCTCGTCGAGGGTTTCTCAATTGCGTCTCTGCACTCCATCTCTGATCAATTTGCGCTTACTCAGGTTCCTCCTCCCACCACGCTGCGCCAAGTCGAGGCTTGCCATCATGCCAACAGCAGGACGTGTTGCGATCGAGAGGGTGTGGTCCGTCTCCTCTCTTGTACCGAAACCAGCCATTGCATCCACGCCGTGTCTACCGGGGACCTTACCGGACCTTACCTTACCTTACCTGCGAGACTAGCAGTCGGCCAGCACCTCCCTCCAACATTGCGACCAGATCGGTGGCGGCCCGCCTCAAGCGTGGGAATGAGAGAACGGATGGCGACCGGCCGGTTGAAGGGCACGATGACGTTCTTACGCTTCAGGAGCGAACTGAGCTGAGGCAGAGGTCACACCATCCCTCGGTGTGGGATCGAGTGCTTCCAGGCACTGCCCCGGCACACAATGCCATCGCTCTAAAATAACTGAGGAGATTGTTGAACTGCCTCCTTCGATCATTGCGGAGCCTGCTTGGGACGTCTTGATTGCAATGCGACGCTGAAGACCCCGGTCCTCGGCGCATTGGAGCCTGGGCGAGGTGGAGGAGGCTGCTGATACCATCTCCTTCGCTCGGCTTCACCAAAGTGTGACCACGATCGAAGAAATGCCCCCTTCATTTGCCGACTCGTCTGGCCTCTCTCCCGTAGTCGATGAGCACGGCATCTTGCCCGTTGCGTCAGGTGATATCTTCGCTGAATCAACCACAAATTCATCCCCGGAGTTGGGCCGCGCAATGCCAACGATGCACATTCGACAAGGACATGCCATTTGACATGGACAGGGACAGTAGGGCCTGTCCTCCAAGCCAGCCCGCAGGTCGGGATTTTTCAACCCTTCACCCGGTGCCTGTCTTTGCATAATGCGGCCTCCTCCCTATGTAGGCTCCATCGAAAACCTCCCCTGACAACGAAAAAGATTCAAGGGCAGTAGACAGCCACGGCGGACTCCGGCGGCCGCTCGCACCCAGAATGCGGGAGCCCTGACTAACAAATTCGCCTACCCGTCATCTCCCTGCAGGAACGTGATCGATGGGCGGAGAGCGGATCTTGATTTCCGGCGATCTTCCTGATCTGTGGCCAAGCAGACCCGGCGTCTCTCCATGGCAAAGACGGCTGAATGGTACTGATCGACACACAATCACCGGCGTTGTTGAATGACAGGGGACGATATCCTTGTGTTTGACGTGTCAGGACGTAACCGGTACCAACTTACTACTTACTCATCTCGCCCCCAAAGCGCCATCGTTTGTACTCCCAACGATGGACCATGACTCACCGAAGTGCTGACTTGACTCCAGCCAGGGACAATGCTCGAGGTCGAGCCAAGCTCTTGGCTTCCTGATATCGGAAGTACATTACCGAAGGATTCCGACCTTTTACCTCTTTGGTGGGGGGACTGCATCTACTCGGTCTGTTGCCGATCGCCGGTGCTTGTGCTTGTGCCGGCGCTGGCGCTGACGCTAACCGACTATCCTGCGCCCATTAATTTGCTGCGGTGATCGAGGAGCCACGTCTCGCGCCGTCAACGCGATTTCGTGTGTCTGGAAGTGCCGTTTCGGGCGTCCATGGGAGCCCATTCCTGAGGACTCGTGTGTCGTCTGAACATTGAGAGCAAGAATGCCGCCCTCCAAGAGCACAGGATCTGCAACGAGGTATGGCTTTTGCGACAACCATAGCGTCTGGACAAGATTAGTCAGTGCATTATCAGGACCGCGCTTGCTTACAAAATTGCCCGGTAACGGTAAAGCCCTTTATCTACAAGTCAACGTTTCCGGCAACGAACCGTGACCGGCGATGGCCTTTCACCAGGCTATATACTCCTCCTGCTCAGCAGTCGCATCCCCAAAATTGACCTCCACATAGTTCCGCGATCGGCAGCAACGGACCAGACTTGCGCTGGAGCAAGCGTGTGCAGAGGATATCTCACATCGCAGGGAAGCATCTGGTTCGGAAACTGACGAAACCGTTGTCGAGGTTACCTGTTGCTTGCCCCAAGTCGTCAATATGACCGATGCCGGAAAACTTCAGGCACAGACTCAAGTGACCGAGCAAGGCGATGCGATTGGATCAAGGTCGTCGACGACGTTCGTCGAACGCTTGAGACGCGAAATCCACGATCCCAACGCGGTCGGGAAAGCGTTGCTGGAGAGGGCTCTCGAGTTCGACGAAGCTCAGCTCGAACGAGACGCTGTCAAGGTCCGGCGCAAACTGGACTTCATTGTGATTCCCTTGGTATGCTCTGCACGAGAGTGTAGCCGGTGCATTTGACTCGGCTGATGACGGGTTGATCAGATGATGACGACCTACATGTTCAGCTTCCTGGACAAGCAGACGTAAGCAATACCGACAGCCCGGGATCGTACAGTCCTGACGTGCCCAGACTCAACTATTCCAACGCATATGGACTCCAGAAGGATACCAATATGAAGGGAGATGATTATTCCTGGGTTGCATCGGCGCTTTATTTTGGATGGGTGGCCAGCGCATACCCCTGGAACATCGCTCTCCAGCGATATCCCATCGGCAAGTTGATCGGGTGCATGCTTTTCGTCTGGGGCGCAGTGTGCATGTTGCATGCCGCCGCCTTCAATTTCTCCGAGTTCTTTGCGGTTCGGTTTTTTCTGGGAATGGTCGAGGGATGTATCAACCCTGCTTTTATCATGCTCACGTCCATGCTCTGGACACGAGAAGAGCAGGCACTCCGAAGCTCGTTGTGGCTGTCCACCAACGGAATCTCGCTGATCCTCGGTGCACTGCTGGCGTACGGAAGCGGGCATGCCGATAATCTGGCGATCCCGAACTGGAAACTGATATACTTGGTAGGACGATCCCTGGCCGTCCGCATTCTAGACTGACAATCGGCAGGTCGTCGGTGCCGTGACGTTCATGTGGGGCTTTGTTATTGTGATCTACTTGCCCGACGGACCGCATAACGCCAAGTTCCTCACCGAGTACGAACGCATGGTTGCGGTGTGGCGGGTATCCAAGAATCAAATGGGGCTGAAACACCGCAAGGTAGTCTCCCACCAGGTCAAGGAGGCGCTGCTCGATCCGAAGACGTACCTAGTCATGCTGATGGGCGCCTGCACCGGCTTGTTAAACGGCGCAGTGTCGAACTTTGGCTCTGCAATAGTCCGAGGACTCGGTTTCAGTCCGCTCAAAACCACCCTCCTTCAGACACCCGCCGGCGCCTTTGAAGTCATCGGTTGTGTGTGCTTCGGTTGGCTGGCGACAAAGCGGAATCTTCTCGGGCTCACCATAATTCGTGCGTGAGCTTCCTTCGAGGGCTGATCCTGGCGCGCTGACCGTTCGCCCTGTTTAGTTTCGTGCCTGCCTGGGCTTGCCGGGTTGATAGGTTTATTGACCATCAACATCAAACACCCGTACGCGTTGCTTGCCTGTGCGTGGCTGCAGGCTGTTCTGGGCTCACCCATCATATTGGGCTGGACACTCCCTGGAATCAATGTGGCCGGACACACGAAAAGAAGCACCGTCCTTGCGCTCTTCTTCATGTGAGTCGTTTCCGTCCCACCACGTCTTTCACAACACTGACACCGGCTGGAGATTCACTTGCGCCGGTAACATATCCGGTCCGCATGTGTTTTTGCCATCCGATGCCCCCCGATACTTTACTGCGATCAGAGCTCTCCTCGGCACGTACAGTGCGCTTTGCTTCTTCCAAATCGTCTACACCACTATGTGCTATTTCGAGAACAAGGCTCGTGATCGGAAGGGACTGGTTGCGGAGAGACACGACGAGCAGCTTCTGAAGGGCTTCGAAGACCTGACGGACAAGCAGAACTTGCATTTCCGGTACAAAGTCTGAGGGGTTCTCGACATGATCCGGTGGAACGAGGGCGGCCATGCCGAGAGGACGATAGAATATCCATGAAAGGGGTCAATACGGAGTTCTTGCACCGTTCTTTGTCAGATCCACGCAAGTTAGGGTGCTCGCGTCAGGGTTCCCTTCACATTGGTGTGGTACCAACAGCCGAGTCGTACCGTACCTCACATCGTCGAACTTTCTGAAGTCGGCCGATCTGTCTGTCGCAGGTCCGAGCTTGTGTCCAGGAGACCATGAACGGTGATGCATCCGCTCCGGAGCTCATGGACGGCCGCAGAGGGTGACCTTCGCAGGTTCAAACTCGGAATCGAATTCCCGTACTGACGGGCATTGACTGGCCGACGAACTTCTTGCTTACTTGGTTCACCCCTTTTAAACCTGGCTACATTTTCAGGATCGCGTAGTGATTGCTTGGCCAGCTGTCGGTGGCGTACGAATGGAAGGCTGGGCGACAGGAAGAATAGGGGGTGGCTTGATGGTCGTAGTACACAGTTAGCAGGACTTGAAGGAACCAACATCCGCGGGCTTCAAGCGACAGGACTACCTAAATCGTCTACAGTACTCTAATACACGTCATATGAACCACTGTCACGTGTTGTCCCCGCATTCGGGCGAATTTAGCCTTGCGCTTCTCCAGGGCACGGGTCATTTCATCCCGTTCCTTCTAATGGTTTGGCCTGGCTGTCAAAAAGCTCTCCGACGCGGCACGACCGAACCGAGAGCGAACAGACGCCTGTCTCCTCCCAACCTCCAAAGCGGTCCACAGTCTATGAGGACGCCGACTCGGTCAGAATATTGTGCAACATGGCTGGTTTCTTGACCTGGCTGTGGGACTGGCTGTTGTGGATGTTTTGGGCGACCGAGATGGACGTAACGATAGTCGGACTTCAGAATGCTGGCAAGACGAGCTTGGTGCGCGTCCTCGCCGTAAGTCGCGTGCTCTCATCCTGGCGAACCCATCGTTGTGAGGCTGACGAATCGACATCAGGGCAATGAATTCACCGTGGACACCGTACCTACGGTCGCTTTCAACAAGAAGGAAGTGAAAAAGGGTCATGTCTCGATCAAGTGCTGGGATCTAGGAGGCCAGCCGAGGTTTCGCTCGATGTGGGAGCGATATTGTCGCGGCGTCAACGCCATTGTCTTTGTCGTCGACGCTGCCGACAAGGACGCCATCCCCGTTGCGCGAGAAGAACTGCACGCGCTCATGTCGAGACCCACGCTGGAGGCTATCCCGATCCTTGTTCTCGGCAACAAGTCGGATCTTCCGAACAAAATGTCGGTGGACGAGCTGATCGATCAGCTGGACTTGAAGTCCATCGTGCACCGAGAGGTCAGTTGCTACGGGATCAGTGCGAAGGAAGAGACGAATTTACAGGCGGTCCTTGAGTGGCTCATCTCAAAAAGGTCGGGAAAGTGAAGGGGCGGGGCGTTTAACACTGTTCCTGCGTTGCGGCACCATGGTTATGGGAATCATAGCATAGCATTGAAGCTTAACAGTTACTTCAGCGACTGGCGCAAGGTTGGACTACAGCACGGGACGAATACGCATACGCATATGCATCGGCAACTGCTAAAGCCGGGCAAATCAATTAGTTCATCTGGCTAGGCGAAAAGGGTGCCAGGGCCCCCGTGTGAAAGCATGTCAGCAAAGAACGTTCCGTGACGCTTCGAACAGGAGCTGCAATTGCCGTCGGGAAGAAGAGCAATTGATCCTGCAAGTCAGGTGGCAATCAGGAGAGCGACCGCCGCCGTCGCCCACGACGCCTCCGCCAGGCTTCCATCACGGCACTGCGAAATCCGTGTCCTCGAACCACAGCCCGGAATGACGCGTAGCCAAGCACCGCCGCTGGAGCTGCCAAGCTGCGATGCGATGGACAGGTGGGCGCGTGTCCATGTGCCATCACTCGCCTTGGGCCCACCCACCCGGTGGAAAGACTTTCGTGTCGACGGGCTGGGGTAAGAATGTTGCCCCTGCCACCGTTGAATCGCGCAGAACAGGATCGGGAGTACCAAGGAAGGGGTCCGAGGCGTAGATACGATGCCAAATAGTTGGCGAGTTGACACAGGTGATGCCTGGGACAGAGCTGTCTAGAGCCGGCTCGAGGCGCCGACGGCCAATGACGAAGTTGGGGCTGCGCCACCGTCAAGACACTAAGGTGATGCGTGATGCGTTTCTCTAGGCTTCGGCATCAGGGCGCTGGGCAGCGTGTTGGCTGCGCCTACTTTCGAAGCATCTCTGTTTCTTCTCGCCTGTCTGTTTTTCTTGCGACACCTCCATACCTCATGCGACTCTGTCACCCCGTGATTTCATCATCAAGATAACCCAAGACTTCTGCTCTCAAATCTGTCCGAGCCTCATTGTTGATTCGCATCAACCCTCCATTGCGCCTCAGGCACATCGGCCAACCACCGCGGCGAGGGAAGGTACCTCCACCGTCATTGACATCACCGCATTCCACTCTCACTTCGAGGCGTGGCTGCCGAATACGCACGACACAACACACCGCAGCCATGAGTCCCACGCTCGTCGCAAGACAGTATTACGGCGGCAACGTGTCAGTCATCCCATTCATTTATATTCTAACCGCCACCCTCCCATTTCATCCCCTCCAGCGCAGTCACACCCACTCAAGAGATCATTCCTACTGACATTCTTTTTTTTCAACATGGCTAGATGCTACGATAGTGCAGGCCGCGCCTATCGGTGCAACAGTGCTTGGTACGATTGGGGCAGATGGGTCGCACTCGGCATAATCGTCCTAGGCGCATTCCTCGTCTTCTTTCTCTTCAGGTGAGTCCGGCGCCGTCTACAAGTGACGGTGTGAGACTGACTTTGGAATGTAGCTTCTGGAGCTCTCGCCGACGTCGTCGCCTTGGCAGACAGCCAATGTACGGCACGGGGTGGGCTGGACGAACACCCTGGGGCCACGCTGCTCCTCAGTACAACCCGAACTACCAACAGACGCAGCCGGCCAATCAACCACCTCCGGCATACAATCAACAGAACGCCGGAGGCTACTACGGAGCAAATCAAGGATACTTTGGTGGAAGACAAACAGATCACGAGATGCAACCACCGCAGAACACCTACGCTGGCGCTGGTTCACCGGTTTATTCGGCCCCCGAAGGTCCTCCACCCGCAAAGAGATGATTTGAGGTCCAGTGCACGGTGGTAGAAAGGTGTTGATGCCGCGATGGGGCTTCTTTCGAGGCAATACAGAGAATTCGAGTGGCTCGAATTGGCCGGTGTGGCGTCGGGACGGAATGTACGATAACGACAGATCATGGTCTCGCTCAGGCTTTGGGAACAGGCGCAAGGAAAAACGGCGATGAATTTACCTGTCGTCACGAATATGAGCCTAATTCGCACCACCCCACATCCGCTTCCAGCGGATTTTATTGCCAATGAAGATCATTCATCTTCGCTCGCTTCGTTCTATCCCCTCCTGCCCCAACCGGCTTGAGGCAAAAGGCCTTTCGCGAAAAACTCGCGAGGTACTCGTAGAAGCAACAAATACCTCGCCCAGTTCCAAGGAGGCCAGCCCATGCGCGCAGCCAGCAGGAGGAGAATGTATCAAGTCGCACAGTATTTGGGCAGCCTCGCCTCACACCGCGGATATGAATCCCTGTTTGGTGGCTGGTTCGGGCGAGTGGCGGCGTGTTTCAGCTGGCCTGGAGAAAGCATGTCAGGAGTCAGATCGCCAGCAAGTGCCCACCACCGCCGACACTGAGAGGTGTGATTGGCCTACGGGGAATAGAGGGGGGCTCTCCAGGCTCTCCTTCGGTCACCACAGCCGCGGAATCGTGCCTTGCGGCCTTGCTCCGCCTCCCTGGTTAGACAGACGTGCCTCATCCCTCGCGCTCACTTCAGATTCTTTTCATAGCACAGAACTCCGGCGAGTTCTCTCCTTCCTCGTCATTGTGTGCCTTTGTGTTCACAAAGTCTTTCTCTACGTGCACGTTGCCTTCACGTTCACTTGACACTCTCGCTCCACGTTCAAAGTCCACCACGTTGACGTCGATTGCATTCGTTCATTGTCGCAACATTGTCTACCAGCCGGTCTCGGTGACTTGCGAACATCCTGCCTTGAATTGAACGATTGTGCACCCGAATGCGCGTACTCTGAAACTGACGATCCTCTCCCATCACCTACAAATCGTCGCTTTCCCCCTCTCCCACTCCAGGATGGCCTCGTCGTACCTGTACGGTCGCGACGTCGTGGCAGACGCCAAAGACACGTTCTCCAGCTGGGATAAGTGTATGGACAAGGCCTACTGCAAGTACGTAGTGAAACACTCGACTACATCGGAACTGACTGACTCTCTGAAGATGGCCTGTCATTGTCGCAATCGTCGTCGGTTCTCTCATCCTGCTCTCCGTCCTCTTCTGCGTCGCTCGCTGCATTTGCTGCGGGGTTGAGCTGTGTTCTTGTTGCGTCAGCTGCTTTACCTGCTGCGGGAGCTGCTGTAAAGGAGGAGGTCGAAACCGGGATCGTCCTTCGAAACACAAGGACGACTACACTCGCATGCCTCCGACTCCCTACCAGGGATACCAACCAGCCCCGAGCCCCATGGCCTATGGTGGCGCGGGCAATCCCAACGCCCCTCAGTTTGCGACCTTTGACGATCCAGGCAGCAAGAGATTGGTCAACGAAGATAGTCTCCCGCCCATGCCAAGCTGGGATACTGCCATCAAACGGCGCGTCGAGGACACCAGTGTACCACCCGAAACTAAGAATGGGGACCTCGAAATGGGCAGGCTAGACTCGCAGCCGCAAAGGATGAGAGGAGGCTACAACAGCGTTCCCAACCCGGCTCTCTCGCCAAACCCGGCACAACCTGAATACCCCCACAACGGCACGGGCATGAACCACGCCTACAACCCGGACTTGGGTGACCAAAGATTACTCAGCCATAACGAACACGACAGCTTCCAAGCAGTACCGCTGAGCCCACCTCCGACATATCGCTCGAACTCCGCTGCCCCGTCCCTGACCGGCAGCCAATTCGCTGGCGCCGGCGCAGCAATGCCCGGTCCCAACAACTATAACCATGGTCAACAGCACCTACCGCAGCGCCAGCCCAGCTACCAAGACTCGTACGCTCCGAGCAGCACACGGTACGAGCCGTCACATCAGGACTACATGTCGGATTCGAACAGACTCAGCATGCCCATGCCATATAATCCTGGTCCGACACCCCAGCCACAAGCACCATATCCACCATCAGAGGCGTCGCCGGTTGGAAACCGACCCCCCAGTTTCCTGCAAGTAGGAAGGAGGCCCGTGCAAGGCAGCTTCAGAGAGGTCTGAACAGTGGACATCAAGTCACGTCGCGACGAGCGCTACACCACAGTATTCAGTCGTCTCGAAGTCGGACAGCAAGAGCCGCGCCGAATCAAGCATGTTCATCGGGCTCCGACAGCGTTCAGGCGGCCGGTCCCAGACCGGCTCCGTCTGACAGAACCAAGCCTCCGCAGGGTTCCAGAATGTCGCAAGGTTGGGGGCGGGAAAGGCTTGTTACGGCCGCGGTCAACTCTGCCCGCCCGCGCCAGACGTCCAGAACGGTGCATTACCTCGAATGAAGGACGCGACGGGGCCTGCGAGAGCGAATACCTAGCACCCTTGGGGGGAGCGCGTGTGCGCCGGAAGGAGGTGGCCAGATACCCACGGCATTACACGACCACGGGGTCGGCGGATACCACGCCGATCGTACCATAGCATCATGGACGTCTTTCTTTTTTGCAGATCTCGAGGCGTGATTTCTGGGGAAAGGTACTGTACTCTCCACGACCGCGGCGCTCATAGACTGGTGCGTGGTTCCAGGGCGGGAGAGAGAGGAGCAGCCTGGACTGGGACCGGGCTTGGGCTCGGGGCTTCCCAGAGATTGTATTTGTATTGTACAAGATAGAACTATCTTGCATTGGGCTCGGGATGGGAAGAACCGGTGACGAAGTCTCGATGAATCATAATGATATCCAGTATTCAAACGCCCCGACTATGCAGCGTAGACAAAGTGAGATGTAGATGTCCCATCGGATGGCTCTTGACCGGGTTGTAACGGTGGCAGCCTTACCCTTGTTGATCATGGCTAGGAAGAGAGACTGCACGCGGCTGGAAGCAGTACGTTCATCTCCAGATGGTGGTATTGATACATGTGGCATGAAGCACAGTCACTTATGACATGCTTCGCTGCGCCGGGCTATGTCGTGCTGTCTGTCGGCTGCAAGACAGCTAGCTAACTTCCACTGTCGATTCCGAACTGACCGTGCACGATGCTTTCGCTTTTGAGAGACCACCGCTATGCAACCAATGTCTCCCGCCCAATGTGCATGCATGATGCAAATCCGCGCCGTCAACAAAAGACCGACCCCCGGACCCCACCCTGCGTCTGCTGAACATATTATCTGGCCGGTCCTCCTCGTCGGTCCCCACGGTCCTTCGACCTCGAGCACCGTCCAGCCTAATCCCGGTGCCAGGATCAAAAAGGGTCTGGTTCGGTCAATGCCCAGGTGGCGCGTTCATGAAGGCGGCGTTGTTGAACGCGTCCTCCTGCTTGACTGTGCCGTTGAGGAGGGGACATAATCTTTGGGAGATATTGTCAGCAACTTGGTTCACAACTTCGGGAACGGAAATCATTGCTGGGGATGCTGGCGGGAGACCAGGCGGTGGAAATATGCGCGGACATCTTTGATGGCGTTGACGGTTTTTTCTACCACCATCACTCCCGCACAACGAGCCACGGGTTGTGCTCGCGTGCGGGAGCAGCGATCATTCGGATACACGTCCTCGAGTCGGACAGCAATCAGACAGAGACAAGGAGTTTTGCGGGATAAACGGTGTTGAGTCCACCAGCTTGCTTCTCGAGCCACGGGATGAAGGGTCAAAATTGCGCCTTATCGGCTCGAGAAATCAGGCGCGTGGATCACCACAGATCGAACCTTGCGGTCCAAGGGGAGATCACAGTGTTTGCATAGAGCGTTGGACTGGACTGACTTTTTGTTGGTCTTGATATGGCCCACCTGACCACAATTCGCACACTTCCTCTGCGTGGGCTGGGTGTTCTTCCCACCGCCGGTGAAGGGGCCATCCACGTCGGGAGACATCGCGGTGCCCCCGGGGGAAGTGGCACCTCCAAGGGCGGCTTCTTTGTTCTTGTTCCGCTTCTGGCGGCGGGCCTTGTTCTTCTCGAGCTGCGCGAGGGCCTCTTCGATTCTGCTGGTGCGTTAGCAAACGGACGAACTCGCGGTCGTCGTGGTAGGAGTGATTCTTGCCGTCTTCTGTTGCGGGCGTCTTGCTCCGCATCACCTGTCGGCGCGATGTCCATGATACTAGAGCACGTAAGCATCTGAGCGTTGCCGTACGGGCGCCAGCAAACCTTGTGTTCTCAATCTCTTCCGCTTCCTTAATCTTCATGTACTTTTTGATGACGGCAGGGTCGGTCTCGATGTACTCTTGCTCGACAGTTTCACCATCTTTCGTCTTGACTTGGCGAATAATCCGCAACACTTTCTGGGTCTGACTCCCCACACTGCGTCTGCTGAAGGAGGTGGCAGTCTCATCGTCGCGACCACGCCGCGACATGGACGGCGTCTGCGTTCCAGAGATCGAGGTCGCTCTGATGTTCAAATGACCACCGGCATGCTTCTCGGCTTGTGCGTCGACGTCGCCATCCATGTCCAAATCGGACGGCTCAATCTTCGATCCTAGGCTGGCCTTTTGCTTCTCCCAAATGCCGCGGATAGACTCTTCATAGGATTTCTGCTGGCGGGCGACGTTGTAGCTATGCCCGCCCAGTTCCTTCTTCAGGGCGATTGCGTCCATAGCAGAGCCGCCAATCGGCCTGAATCCACCCTTCATGCTGGTCTTGATGAACGAGAACGCTTCGCCACGGCCTGATGGATCGCCTTCGCCGAACAACTTCAGCATGGCTTTGCCCTGGGTGGCCTGCATGAAGTTCTTCGACGTTCTCCACGGCGCGAGTTGTTGTTCGATACTGTCGGCCTCATTTTCTTTGGTGTCATCTTCATCATCGTTGTCCGCGTAGCCAGCATCTTGCAGGTACTGGGCCCCGACTTGCATCGACTCTAACAAACAAATGTCCTCTGGCCGGATCAAGGCCTGGATTTGATCTTCGGTGGGGATTTTATCACCGGGTCGCATCTCCCACTCCTTGTGTTCCTTGTTGAAGACCATGAATTCTTTCATCTTCTGCCGGTTCTGCATGTCTGTAGTATCGGGGAAATGCTTGGTCACCTCCTCCACGCGGATCCGTTGGCTCTTCTTTTTGCGCGCAATCCGGTACGAGATGGCCTTGAGACGATTCTTGGCCGCGGTCGTCACCATGCGCGAATGCGTCCCGGGAATCGAGACTGATGGAAGTTCCTGCCCGACCACGTAGACATTCTCGAGCTTCCGTAAGTAGTGAGTCTGACCGTGCACGCCTGTGCTCTCTCTGATGACCAGGAAGTCCGTAGGGTTGGGATCTTGCGAGAAAATTGGTGCCCGGTACATTGAGTTGTACAGTGCGGTCATGGTCTCGCCGGGGTCAATGTGGCCAAAGATGTGGAACGGAGACTTGTCCTCGGGCAACAGCATCGAGGTCTCGCCGATGTCATGCTTGGGGCGAAAATTGTCGTCTTTCGACTTCTTGCGATAGTAGTTGATGATCTTGTTGCCCATTCCAGCCTGGGACATCATGGGAGGATGTTCTTCGGAATATTCGAGGAGGATAATGGAGGAGTTGTCGGCCAGGGTGATCTCTTTCGTCGTCGGATACAGTTCCTTTGCCGATCGATTCTTCTGGTGCTTCTTCTTGATTTTGAGAGGCTGACGGAATGTGATGGGGTGTCTGAAGTGCATTCTTTTCCGGTGGAAGTTGCGCAGCTCTTGCAACGACAGGCGCACTTGGAAATAAGGGTACTGGAGACGGATCGCAGGCAGCGAGTGCTCAATGGTCAAGTTGGTGAGCTGACCTCGAACTCTGTGTTGATGATTCTGCTTGAGAAGGTCATATTCGGCATCGTTCGAGGTCTTGAAGCGGTGTTGCAGGCGGTCCTTGAGCGTCTTGACAGTGGTCGTCTTCTCGCCCGGACGAGCCTTGGCCCGCGCGACTTCCAGATCCACCTCTTCGACGAGCAGATCCGTGTCGTTCAAATCCAAGACAACCTTGGTGGCAAGTCTCCGCGTCAGTTTCTCGGGATCGTCGAGAGACGGGACGTCGACTTGGTGGATTGTGACAATGTCTTGAGGGTCGGGGCCGAGGCGACGCTTCTTGCGGGGCTGCTCGAAGTCGTTGAACCCGTCGAAATCAAACATGTCTTCGTCATCTTCGACAATCCGAGGTCTGACCTCGACCACGTCGTCTTCCGAGAGTGCGAGTTGAGACAAGGTGTCAAAATCGGTGCACAGAAACTCCAGTTCTCGCATGGAGAGACCATTCGGTAGGGGCTCGTCGAGGTCGGATTCGTCCGAAGACTCCGCCACTTCCTGGACGGCCGCATGCTCCCGCGTCCTCACAAAATCAGTCGCGACTTCTGGTGGAGTGACTGGCACCACCGAGTTGAAGGCCAGCTTTTGATCTTGCTCGACGTCCAAGTTGACCTTGTTCGGGCGGACTTGCTTCGGAGGCTTCGGGGGCGTCTTTCCCTGCCATTTGAACGGTCTCGGTGGGAAGAGTTTGTTGAAGTACGGCGCCTCGTCGCGCCTGAAGTCGGGAAATTCGAGCTTCAGCCACGCATCAATGTTCTCCTGCGCGGTTGTGGGAGCGAAGCCCTTGCCTGACTGTGCAAAGAGTGCCAACTGAATTCTATACTGCGCATCCTCCATCTCGTCCAGATCCGGCTCGAGCATGGAGAGATCCTGCGTGGCACCATCGGCGTGATCCGAAGCAAGATCGGACTCTTGATCTCCGTCTCTCAGCGGTTTGTCGAGTGGCTTCGAGGCAGCGGTCACCGGCGGAGGGGCGCTGGTCAGGATAGGGCTGGACGGACCGAAGAGATCGTCGTCGTCATCGATACCATCCAGAGCGCTCTCTCCGATGCCAGGCAGCAAGTCGGCGAGCGTGACTCCTTGCGCGTCTTGAGCCGGTTCTTCGTCGGGTAGCAACTCGTCATCACCGATGTCTTCGTAGTCGACCGCATCGTCTGCCTTTTCCCCTTGTTCCAGTTCTCTTTCGTTCAGCTCGTCCAGATTGAACCCTTCCCCACCGGCTTCATTTAAGAGCGCACTCAACTCGTCGTTGCCTTCTCCGGGGACGTTGAAACTTTGGTCAAAAGGTGTGGTAGGCGCCGTGTCTGCCAACTCCGCCATATCCGCCATATCCGCCAGTTCTCTCATGTCCTCATCGTCGTTGCCGAAGAGGTCATCGAGGCCGTTGGCCTGCTGGTAGATGTCGGTGGCCATGGCGACGGTCTCGGAAAGGAGAGCAAGGTGGAGGCGAAAGGTGGTCTGCGATCACCCCGCAGGACTGAATTGCCCGTCACTCTGACCGCGCATCGCAATCAGATGCTGACAGAGATCTGGGGCAAACGAATCATTCGGTTGGGGATTCGGAGATGCGAACGCGTACAATGCAGTGTGGTCTTTGGTGAAAGCGTGGGTGAGGTGAAAGTCGCAAGAGACAGAACGGGATCGAGACCGCAGGCGCCTGACTCGCGCTCTTAGCGTAATTTGGCCCGATATGACACGCCGCGCAGCCTCGTGCAGCCTTGCCACAGGGAGGCCGAATATGCTCCCCTCGCACTCACGTCATCCGTCATTCAACTCTACTACAAGGTATCACAAGCCAAATGCTATAGCAAACAAGACCGGCGGTGGCCGCTTCGTCACAGATCTCCCAGCTTCAGCGGACCCCAGTCTCCCAGGTACGCACACAACGCCCGGCTGCTCCCCCTGGTGCAATAGTGCACAATTTGAGACTTCGTGTCCTCCCCGACCAGCTTTGCGACCTGTCTTAGGTCGCTCGTTCTAGGCAAGTAGAGCGCCACGCTCGGTGACAGCTGCTTGAAAGACTCGCACAGGTGGCTGAAGGAGTAGGGCTGCATTACCTCGAGATCAAAGACTTCCGCGTCTCGGTAGCCAGGGCCTATCCCAGCACGTCAGCGAAGATCTCAGCGGATATCGGAGTGACCGACCTCCCCACGGCGGACTGGCGAATATGACACCCAGCTTGCTTGCCAGCGCTTTGAAGCTCCTCGCCTGGCCGTCCATCTCGGCGCCATCCAGCCCGAGAAGCCTGAAGCAGTCGCCGTTCAACCAGGTAATCCGATCGGCGACGCCGTAGATCTCTGCATTGTGCTGGGCACACCTGAGGGTTGCTTCATCTTTCTCGATGGCATAGACTCGCTTCCATTTCCCGGAAAGCGCGAAAGCAATGGTGTTGCCGCCCACGCCGCACATGACATCGAAGATGATCGATCTGCCAGGCGGCACGGCTTCTGCAACATGCTGTGCGATTGTGCTGTACGAGTCAGAAAGCACACACCAACGATGACCAGGACGTACTTGGCGACGGTTTCATGTGTTACTCCGTACCACGAGTCGTCGGTCATCCAGATCCCATCGTCGTATTTGGAGAAAATCGAATAGGCTTGATTCCAGTATCTATCGTGTATTAGCGCAACACGTCATTGGGAATTTGGTTGTTCGCACTTTTGGATGTCCCACGGAACCTCTTCGACGGACTGGTAATGATGTACTCCGGGCGGCGGATCATGATGTGCTTCGGGCGGCGGATCATGATGTGCTTCGGGCGGCGGATCATGATGTGCTTCGGGCGGCGGATCGGTGGAGGAATTCTGCTTTTTCGTGGGAGGCTCGTTGCTTGCCTGTACCCGCTGGACTCGCTTCCGTTTCTTTCCCATCGTGACGGCTCTGGGTGGGAATAATGATTCCGGTGTCCGATCTCTAAAATGAAATCGTGGAGTCGAGGTTGCGAGAGGCGCCTCGGCTCCACGCAAAAAAGTCCCCGACAACCCGCGTCACATTCAGTTCTACACAATCGTTCGTTTTGGCCAAACCGCCCATGAATGTCTTGACACCCCTCCTTAGAGAATAAACCGCTCAAGTGCCAAAATGGACAACTCTCAGTTCCGGACCCTTCTCCAAAGCAGCCGAAATGCAGGTGCGCAAGATACAGCAGCCTCCCCGCCCGGCTTCAAGAAGCCCGCACTTGGTTCGAGAGCCCGCGCATCGATCCCCATGACCCCTCGTTCACTGGCCGGCCAGAGCGCCTCGAAAATGTTTGCACAGCAGGTGGCAGATTACCGGAAGGAGCACGATGGGCCGCCGCCTACGAAGAAATTCAAGTCGAGCGCACCCAAAGGCTCTAAATTGGGCTCCGGCTACGAGGATCGCACGCTCGCCCGAAGAGAAGGTGCAGACGACGCCGAGACAAAGGATGACAAGCAGAAGCGATTGAATGCGTTGGAGGAGATGTATAAACTACAACAGATCGACGAAGCTACGTTTGAGCACCTCAAGAACGAAATCGGCATCGGTGGAGATCTCGGCAGCACCCATTTGGTCAAAGGTCTGGACTGGAAATTGTTGGAGAGGGTACGGCGTGGAGATGATCTGAATAGCGCTCCCCACGCAGAAAAGAAGGAAGAGACAGCGAAGGTAGACGTCGACGAAGAGCTCGATCATGTGCTGGAGAAAGAGGTTCAGGCCGTGAGCCACAGTTCGCGCAAGCAGCGAGGTGATCTCAACACGGGGGCGGACCAGCCCACGACACGCGATGAAATTTTGCGACGGCTAAAGGAGAGTCGAGCACGAAAGCAACAGGTCGCTCCTCCTGAGCCAGTGCTTGGTGACCGCTTCAAGAAGGTGACTTCGGACCAACCCAAGAAGAGGAAATTCGTCGAGGTGGTCAATGGGCGGCGCCGGGAAGTCTTACTCGTCACGAACAAGGATGGCACGACAAAGAGGAAAACGAGATGGATAGACGCGGAAGAGGACATCCCGAAGAGCGCACCAAATCAACCCCTTGGAATGGAGGTGCCAGCCGAATTTCTTGCAAAGCAACAAGCGCTCTCAGCCCAAGGTCAAGCCGAAGACGAAGACGACGACATCTTCCAGGGAGTCTCTGATTACAATCCCCTTGCCGGAATCAATAGTGACTCTGAGGATGAGGACCGCGACAAGTCGGACACGGCAGCGAGGGCCGAGAAGGACGCCGTGCCGACCACCAGCAAGCCACGAAATTACTTTGCGACAGGCAATCAACCAGAGGAGGCCGAGGACCGCACCAATCCGATTCTAAAAGATCCCACGCTCCTGTCCGCCCTTAAGCGGGCGGCGGGCCTGCAAAGGCGCGATGAAGCCGGTGGTGATCAAGTCCTTGACTCGGACCCCACCCGCGCGGCGAAGCAGCAGCAATTGCTGGAGCGGCTGAAAGAGCAGGACCGGGCAGATGCTGCGGACCTGGACCTCGGTTTCGGGGAGAGCCGATTTGGGGACGACGAGGATGAAGATGGGCCCGTTCGGGAGGACGGTGAAGGATCGTCGAAGAAGAGTGGACGTAAACGCGGTCCGAAGAAACGCAAGGGTGACAAAGACAACGTCCACGATGTGATGGCTGTCATGCGAAGCCGCGACGGGAAGTCCTAGTTCATGATAGTATGCCTCAAGGAGCTGGCGGCGGAAAGAGCCCTGTTCGGCGAATCCCATGCTTTCGCCTCTGCATGACATTTCAGGATTCGATACGTGTGTGCATCCGAAATTAGTATCGACGGAGCTGCTGGGATCTGGAAGAAAACCACGAGTGCCCACCATGCTCAACCCAGATTGCCAAGGGGTCACCACCTAGTAACCACGGGCTGGATCTGGCTACGTAAGCGGGCGTCCTTCTAAAATGTCTGACATGCTGCGGATTGCCGGAGTCGTGTTTTCAAGACGACGGTGACCAGATGGTGGCTCGGTGGCTGAAAAGTGAATCGGTGGAGATGGCGAGGGTGATATACAATCCTAGGCATGGCTCCTCACCTGCTCCTTACCTGCTTTTCAAAGGTAGGCGGTGGGTGACGTGTCGTCGTGGTGGGGAAGGAGCAACTCAAACGACCAGCTCTCCGAGGCCCTCCCCCCGGGTCGAGCTGGGATTTTTGAAGCTCATCCAACTCTTCCGTCGTTCGTTATTCGGCTTCACGGCGTCCATATCACGCACGGCAAACAGGCTCTCGACGTCTCGCATTGTGTAGTGTCGGACCCAAACTTCCCAGAGGATTTCTCATCCGCCCGGCAGAATCTCCGGCTCGCTGGACCATGCTCTCGATTCTGCTAGGCTCGCGCAATCGGCTTGTGTTCCTGGCATTAGCTTGGCCAAGCTAAGGCGGATCGAGAATCAATGGCGTGGCTGGCCTTGCGTGCGGCCGTTCCCCTGCATTGGCCCCCTGGCTGGTCGTTTCAGTCTCAAATCGTTGCCACCCTGAATGCTGACTGGCTTCGGGAGTGCATGGCCCTGCGACGGTAGCCTCGTCGCCAATCCACATCTGGGCCGGCGTCTACACAGTATCCTCGCCTATCACTCCGCTTTCTCCTTTTTGGCATCCTCATCCAGTCTCAGCCAGAATCCAGCACCAAGGATGGCCAAGTTTGCCTAGCTCCGGTCAGAGGTCAGGTCACAACCTCCTCCATTACCCAAAGTACACCATCCCTTGGTGGCTTGTTGCCTTGCATGGCCTTGAAATGACGGCCTTCTTACGGGAACACAAGCCGACGTGGATTCACAGGTGCCAGGATCACCATCACACGAACGACCACGATGAAACGTGCCAACCCATTTTGCTGTCCTGTTCACAATTCGTGCTCTCAGCCCCTCGATGGAGCTTCTCCATCCCACTCGCTCTGCTGGCAGACGTATAACTCTGAGGTTCTTGTCGTTTCATTTGCATCCCTTTCCCTTCTGTTTCCACCAGCTTTCCTCCTTTCTTGCTGAGCTCGCTAACACGTTTGTGCGACACATTGCACTTCGTCTTTCCTTCAACGAGGCTAGTCCTTCGTCCTCTCATTCGCCGCAAAAGAGTAGAGCTACGCTCCAGGTCACTCTTTGAGCCAACCAGGTCCTTCATTGATTGAGTCCCGGTGTCGAATTACCCCAGGCGGGCTTATACATCCCATATACAGCTACCCCTTTCCGCAAGCAGCAATTGTCAAAGTCCATCCCCCATCAACAACCCCAATCCAACATGGTCGCCAAACTCCTTTTGGTCGTCGGCCTTGCCACATCCGTTTTGGCACACCCAAACCACAAGAGGCACAATCGCTTCCACCAGGGCACCGGGACCGGTAACGGTTGGGCCATGCCTACCGGTGCTACCTATCCCATGACCAATGGCACCGCACCACACAATGGCACCGACTTCGGTGGTTCCCCCATTCAGTCCCCGTCGTCTGTCGAAGCCACCTCCGTTCTACCGACGGCTACAGCGGTGTTGGTAGTCACTGTCAGCCCTGTCCCCGTCGAGTCGTCTTCCCCAGACACTGGCAAGGACATCTCAAGTGTGCCCACCGCGATCGCCGTCCCATCCAACACGGACGTCGCACCAGCGGGAGATTCGCCAGCAGGCTCGCCGTCACCAGTGCCGGGGCCAGACGAAGGGTCATGCTCTATCCTGACGTCCACCATCACGTCGACATCCATCCAGTACATCACCGTCACAGCCAGTTCAGGAGACTCGGCCTCGGAAGTTGCTCCTACTGGTGGTGCCGGCGGATTCCCAGGTGGTCCTTCTGGCTCCGTTCCGTCTGAAGGGCCTGGTGGATTCTATGGTGCCTCCTCCAGCTCGCTGGCCGTTGCGCCCACTGAAGCTTCTTCATCAAGCTCGACATCAGCACTCGCTCCCAGCGGTGGCCCAGGCGAGTTCTTCCCTGCTCCGTCGGAGTCGACCTCGGCATCCTCTACCAGCCTTTCTTCCACCTCAGTCAGCGTTTCCGCCGGCTCCCCCACTGGTGGCGAGTTCTTCCCGTACCCTGGTCAACAGACCTCGTACCCAGCCGGTGGTAGCAGCTCTTCCATGGCTTTCCCCTCTTATGGCGGCGGCCCGTCCTCCGTCATCCCGACAACCTTCGCGACCATCCCCAGCAGTGCGCCGTCTTCCAGCCCGGCCGCCAGTGCTTCTTCCGCGTCACCCTCGTCGAGCCCTAGCTCTTCTCCCAGCACCGGTGGATCGACCGGCGGCAAGAAGGGTCTTTCCTACAACACTGCCTCTTTGACCAACGCCTTCGCCGGCAAGGGTGTCAGCTGGGCATACAACTGGGGGGCTTCACCTGACGGTACGATCGTCTCTGGAGCTGAGTACGTTCCTATGTTCTGGGGCCCCAATTCAGTGTCTGGATGGGCAAGCGCGGCGGCCTCGGCCATAGCCGCCGGATCTAAGCACGCATTGTCGTTGAACGAGCCGGATCTCAACTCCCAAGCCAATGTAGATCCTGCCACCGCCGCCAAGCTGCACATTGCCAACATGAACCCGCTCGCTGGCCAAGTCTCGATCGGATCTCCGGCTGTCACCAATGGCGCTGGCACTAATCCGCTAATGGGAATTGACTGGCTCAACGCTTTCTTCAAGGCTTGCGCAGGTCAATGCAAGGTCGACTTCGTTGCCTTCCATTGGTATGATTCAGCCAGCAACTTTGGCTACTTCCAGAGCCATGTCAACGATGTTATTGCCGCCGCCCAGCAGAACGGTGTCGGCAAGGTGTGGCTTACTGAGTTCGGCGCCAGCGGTTCAGACTCGGACGTTGCCAACTTCATCACTCAGGCAACCGCCTTCCTCGACTCCACCGACGCTGTGGAAAGATATGCCTACTTCATGTGCTCGGATGGCATCCTTGTCAATGGCAATTCGATATCATCCCCAGTCGGCGCTGCATACGCGTAAGCGAAGAAGGGCCGATTGTCAACCGCAATTGTTTTGGACAGTATAAAGTGGCATTTGCCACGCATTCTTGGGTGGGAACGTTGTTGGAACCGATGTTGGCTTCTTGTACAGTACTTTGGAGATTGCTTTCCGGGTAGAAACAGAGACTTCAGGCTCGCAGGTAGAGTTGGAATGCAGGAGGTATTTCACTTCTTGCCAAAAAATGGGAAAAGATCACGATAACGATACGAAATCCACATGAGCAACATCTGTATCTGTCAAAATAGCGGTCGCAACATTCGATCCACATGAAATAAAAATCGTGCAAAATGTACATGAGTGGATTGCATCACAGGTTCATTCGCCTGTCTTCAACAATGTCGATCCCGTACCTCCTCTTAACATTTGGCGCCTCTTCACGCGCCGGTGGATGTCCGGTCCGATTTTCATCCCACCACCCCAATCTGTACTGTACACCGTCACCGCCTTCTTCCAGCGCGTCGAACTCCCCGGGATTACACATCCTACTCCCCGCGAGCAAGGCCGCAACTCCGAAGACCGTGCACGGATTATGTGGCACCAGCCTGTCCAGCTTCGTCAAATAGCAGGCCAGGGCCGTCGAAGCGGTCACGATGCCAAGGGATATCTGCAGCGCGAGTTTGGCACGGTTGTGCTGGACGAGGCGGACCAGCTGTGAGGGACTGTAGACCGCGCCGGGATATGATTGACTCGCGGTCGCCGAATCGTTGGAGTTGACGGGGACGCGCATGTTGCTGGAGATGGCTTGTGCCATATACCTTCTATAGAAGGCGTTGATGCCCTGAAGCATGACAGCCTTGTTCTCTTCGCCGACAAGTGCTGAGATAGGTAGCGGTTTCTTTCCGAATAAGACTGCCTGGAAGAAGTTGTCGACGGGAGCTTCTGCCAGATTTGCGGAGGCGAATTGCGTCTGATTGAAAATTGAGAGGGATTGGTCCATGTGCTGCTGGATACGGTAGGAGAATGCGGTTTCTCCGTTGGGTCCGGACTGAAGGAGCTGAACAGTGTATTCGTCCGGAACAGGCCGCTGCGGGGACGAAGGATCTGTTGTCGAGATGGACATTGAGGAGAGGTCGAAGGTCGCCATTGCCTTGACGGTCTGCATCTCTTGATAACACATCAAAACAGTGACCGAGTTCTGGTCCGGGCGATCGAGGTCCGCGTGACCATAGACGAACGCCAGGGAAGGGCAGCCAGGAGGGTTGTCAGGCTGAGCGCCTGGATCGCTTTCCCCAAATGCACTTCCTTCAATCGCATCGTAAGGTCCGACGTGGAGATCAAGCACTTTGGCAAAGAAGGATGAATTGGTTTGAAATCCGGCGCGGTATGTGACTTCGACGTAGCTCAGGTTGCCACTCGGGCCACCGCGAAGACAGGTTGGTGGCAGTGGCATACTTGCATCAACACTGGCGCTCGTGGTGTCGATCCTGGGGTTATATTCAACGCTCATGTTGAATGAGCTGACGTCCAGAGCAGTGCAGTTCAGTGAGGCGCGAAGAGCTGGGTAAGTCGTTTGTAGCAGTAATCCAGGGGTGGCTTCGGAAATATTGGGTTTAGCCAGTACTGGCAAAGCGAGTTCATCGTAAGTGAACGAAGGATAGCTTGTATTCAAGCTCTCTGTGAGACTGATGATCAAAGCTGCAGTACCGTCATCGGTGGCACTGGCAGTCCAGCTGGTGTTGAAAATATCGTTGGTCGCAAGTTCGAGCCGAGTCACCACGCTGGGGAAGGCCTCAGGAGTGTAAAGTCCGGAGACAAGAATCGTGAGGACACTGCCAACTATTGCTGCAGTCGAGGAGCAGAATGCTGCGTAGTGTCGGTTCTTGACGGCCCTGAAAAGCCCGACTGGTGGAAGTTGATCAACCAGCGAACTGTCCAAGCTTCTTTTGGCAGGAACCTCTCCCGACCAGAGGGCGTTGAAAGGCGCAAGAACCATGATGTTAAAATCTATGGCATTGACAGATGTCGCAACGATGAGGATTACCAATGCGGGAAGCAGGCGTGTGTAAACAGTCGTCGTCGTGTTGTCTATTCCATGCAGTGATAAGATTCCTTGATTGTTATCTGAGCGATGCTGGAGAAGTTCCAAGATCCCGATGGTAGAAAGAAGCAGAATCAGGACCAAAACAATGACAGGCTTGCGGACGAGGAATGGATGCCACCAAGCTGCTTTGTCGCCTTCTGAAGAGTCGTTGCTGCGGCCTTGACCTGGGGAGTCATCAGTATCGCCACGCGAGGCTCCTTCGATGGCGATCCGGGATCTACCGTGAGAATCATGGTCAGGAAATGCAGAGAAGCCATAATTGGAGAGCTTGCGGACTAGTTCTTTCTCTTTTAAGCCTCGGCAGCTTCCAATGATGCTGTTGAAGCCGGAATTTTGGTTCAATATGATAGCGATGCCGCGTATCGTCTGATAATGCGGAGGCAGTTCGCCTCGAGGTCGTAAGCAGAAGGCACCAAATGCGAGCGCGGCCATGAAGCCCAAGCCCGCGGTCATGATCCAGAAAGGAAGAGTGGCAACTTTTAATCTGTTGGCGAGCAAGACAGCAAGTCCATCAATTTCCGACGCATCCTTTTCCAAAAGGTATTTGGCTGCAAATTGAACGGCGAATTGCTGGAATGTCTCTTCGGCCGCTTTTTGCATTGTAGTTTCATCCATGAGAGCTTGATACCGACCTTTACTGGAGACAGAACCAGCCATAATCTTGAACATCGTGTTGGGAAAATCTTCTTCCAAGTCAGATTGGGCACTCAGATCGCCAAACATGTTTGCACCTGCTACCAACGAGGATGTGAATCGTGAAGCAAGGTCCTCATCTTCAAGCCCAGCCAGGCTTTCATTGGACGGGATAGGAGTGCCTGTGGTGACCAAAGGCGGACTTTCGCTGAAATCATAGGAGACATTAACCTTACCCATGGTGTAAGAGGGTCGACACAAAAGGCTTGTGACTTGTTCAATTCCCACTCGCCAAGACACAATATTAACGTTCGAGTCGTCGGCAGCCGAGGCCGACTCTGTGGCTGATCCGTTGAGAACCTGGTCGTAAACGATTTTCGCTAGCGTAAGGAGTTGCCAATCTGTCTGGTCTCCGGGAGTTGTCGAACAGTTTACCCGAACCATATTTCCTCTAAACTGCGTTTTGGGGCATAGTTGAGTGCTTGCGTCGATAACGAAAACTGGCTGAGCACCGCCCATGAGTTGACATTGAGGAGAGATTATTGCGATTGTGTCGCTGGTTTGCTCACCGTCCGTGCCGTATGGAGTCGGGTTTATTGAGACTGTAGCCATCTGACAGTTAAAACTCGGTATAAAAGCATTCAGCTGCGTTTCCACGAGTCGAGAACGATTCCGAAGGTCGGCGGGAAGATCGAGCGTTTCGTAGAGAAGATTGTCTGTAGTCCCCTGATCCTGCGCTACGACACCTCGGGCGAGAACACCGTATGCCGCGTACGCTATGGAAGCATCCTGGGTACCGAACGGTTGTGTAATGTTCCAAAGGGAGCCATTAAACTTTGTGTTACGGTTCAGGCTGATATTTTGGTCAGGAAGTTCTGTAAGATCTTCCACGAATAGACCGGTCGATGCCAGGGTGATGATCTTCAACAGCACAAAGCCAACGATTGTGATAAGCACACCAAAATGGCGATACCTCAGAGCCAGCCAGAGACTGACAGGCTGCATGGGGGAGATAAAGTCCAGGAGGATGCTGTCCTTGCCATTTGCGTGGCCGTGCTGAAGTGCCATCCACGGTGCAGCAGCTTTGAAATGGTAATCCACTTGCCGCCAGAGAGCAACGACAAAGACGAGGATCGCTGTCGGGCCGTAAGTCCAGGAGTAGTGGTTTTCTGTGACCAGAGTGAAGCCATTTGCCCTGCTGTTGAAGTACCACACGAGAAGGAGTGCCAGACCAAGGAGAAGGAATAACAGGGCGTTCAGAAGTAGGCTGACTGCGGAGAGCCATCCAAGTGTCGACTTCCCCGACGCAGAAGACTCTCCTAGTCGCTTCTTCTGTTCCGACTTTGCAGGAACCTCGTCAATGGTAATTGCTGGACCATGTTTGCTTCGGAGAGACTGTGTACGGCCGAGTTTGGGCCGTCGACGGAGAGACTCAAACAAATTGCCGCCAGGATAACGCCACGTCCACCCGCGGAAGTTGTCCAGCATTTTGGTACAGATCGTAGGTACAAGACTGAGGGAGCATGCGGTTGACTATGAGCGCAGGGCATGATATCGTAGGCATTCCGAGTATTTGTCTGCCATGGACGATATGCCGGTCCTGGCCGCCAGTCGCAGCTAAGGTTTCAGCCATGGCCAATGATCGGCCCGGCGCTTGATCGTCGGACGTTCTTCTGACCGGCGCAGCGAAGTGCTCAAGTTCGACCAATATCGAGCGCATTGGCCGCGAAGCTGGCAGCTGCAGGTGGTCAGACTGAGGACGAATAGTCGCACGGAGCCGTTGCCTGTACTTCGACAATCACCGGAAGAGTCTTAGTATGAGTGGAAATGCAAACCCCAAGCCAGACGACCGTCGGCCTAAAAATGGATGTTGTCGGGCGGTTGTTGAAACATGGGATCCGCTTTGAGGTTTGAAAGCATTATTGGTCAGCCTTGCGAGCGAGCACCACGACCGCGAACCAGAAGCCACCAATGCGTGGTCTTCAATTGCTGGCATACCTAGCATCTCTCTCTTTGCAACCTCGTCGGCAGAGTCCGAAGAAAACTTTCCCGCCGCGTAGACGGTTCCTTTCACAGATGCTCCGGCTCGCTCTAGCTGACAACCGTTAGCTCAGGAGTCGCAGTGGTTCTTGTAGGCACGGCAATGGGCGCAATACAGCTGATTCAAGGGCGGAGAACGTGCAGAACGGCGGATGAAAGTCGGGCAGACGGCAGAATGCTGCTTCCTTGGTTGCACACGGTGCACGAACGGGCAGAACCCGATCGCATATACAGGGAATATCTCATTACTGCTCTCCCTAGTCCACGCTTGTTGAGGGACAGCTCGCAGCTCGCTCGGTAGGTAACGTGCAACCGTTAGCGCCTGTGTTCGAGGCGACAATGTCGAGCCACAGATGCTCAGCTGCTGGCCCTCTTCAACCCCTGCTCCGCGGTCTCGATCAATGGCAGGAGATTATGCTCCCTCAAGGTCGGCAGCAGATTCAAAAAGGCCTCCTTGGCCTTCGCCTTCTCACCGTTGTCGACCAGCAGATCAGCTCGTGTCATCTGTGCCGACAGAGAAGCTGCAGCGCAGATTTCGTCTCTGTCCTCAGGCCTGACAGCATCGCCGGTGGCGATGGCTTGGTCGGCCCATCTCAACGCCGCTCGTCTGGCTGCAGCCAGAGACTCCTTCGTGGCGGGCTTCCCGTTGATGACGGGGTTCGGCTTCTTCAACGCCATGTCCATGGCGGAGGCGATGTTGCTCAGGACTTGGACTTCTTTGCAGGATCTGGTGCCGTTGCAGGACGCTCTAAGCGGTTGGAGGGTGAGCATGTACAGCTGCACGGCGTTTTCCTCCTCGCCCGATGTGGCGTACAGGTCGCCCATTTGAGACAGCATCGCGGCGATTTCGCCAGTTGTCAGCCCAGCTCCATTGTCGTCCGTCAGACCTTGTTGTGGATTTTTCGTCTCCTTGACCACCATGCCCACCGCGTCAGACAAGACCTGCTTGGCCATGGACGGGTTCTGGAGATAGTCGCTTTCATAGAGGGAAGAGATCTTGATCTTGAGCTTCACGATGCCTTTGATCATGTTCGCCCGGAAATCAGCGGCCTCAGAACTTGACGGGGGAGGCGCATCCGTTCTCAGAGCATGGGCCTGGTCGAGTTCATCCAGCTTCTGTCGCAAGTCACCGATGATGCCGTCCAGGATCTCGATGGCTGCCTTGGCATGTCCGAACTCCTCGAGCATCTGTGAGAAACGGACCCGAATGCCCACGGTCTCCTTGCTGTAGGGATCCATGCCCACCTCTTCTGCCTTTTTGATCGCCTGCATGAAGTATTTCGACGCCGTCTCCGGGTCCGGGGAGATGTGTGTGTAGTGCAGGGCCAGTCGAAGCTGGTCTTCAACCGCCGGAGGATATGCCGATGTGCCTTTCTTCTCTCGGCGCCATTGGTCGTAGGCCATGATTATGAGCAATACCACAGAGGCAGTCGAGCCGAAAAGCAAGAACGGGAAGAGGATTGGATTCTTGAGCCGGGCGTCGATGACGGCCTGTTCGAATCGGTTCGGCGGGCGCGGGTATCTCCTGGCGTTCCGTGTCTGAATCCGAGCGTTGAGTGTGGGCACGCCTCGAATCTGAGGTCGATTCTTCGGGAAGCTGTGGAAGCCATGGACAAAAGCTCGCGATGAGCTCGCTCGTGCGGGTTTGAAGCTGCGCAGAAACAGCATCGTAGGCGCGGGGCACTTGGATGCCATGGTCAAGCAGAACGTATGCGAGCTTCGCAAATGTTCGGAATTGGTCGAGAACGCATCCGCAGCAGCTGAGGCGCTCGTGAAATAAAACGCAGCACGGACCCGAACGTAAAAAGTTCGACCCCGGATTTCTTGGGCGCGTCGACGTCATCCGCGTGCCTCGCCGTGCCCGCGCCCGCGCCCAGACAAGGATCGTATCTCCTTCGTATTTGCCTCTGACCACGGAGTTCTGTGATGGTACATCGACTCGTCCTGCTTTACGACGTTGCTCGCTCTTCGCAACCATGTGCGGACGCTATGCACTGGGCATCCGTGCCTCTTTCATCCGCTACCAGCTTCAGCAACAAGGTATGCCCGTCGACGAAGCACCGGACGACGATGAAGCGCGGGAGACATACAACTTCCCACCAGGTTCCTATGGATTGGTCTACCGAGCTGACGTTCCAGACCAAGGCGTGAGAAATACAGACGAGTCAGAACCCAGCAGTAGTGCACCGCCACAAGAAGAACAGGATGAGGAACGGCGACCGCAGCAACAGGAAGCGCAAGAGTCGACGGCGCCCCGAGGCAATCAGCCGAAACTCTACAACTACCAGCTAAAGGTCATGAAGTGGGGGTTGATCCCTTTCTGGACGAAACGCGCGCCCGACTACGGCTCCATGCTGCGCACGATAAACTGTCGCGACGACTCTCTGCTCGAAAACAAGGGCATGTGGAATACGATGAAGCAGAAGAAACGATGTCTGGTGATCGCGCAGGGATTCTACGAGTGGTTGAAAAAGGGGCCGGGTGGCAAAGAGAAGATCCCACATTTTGTCAAGAGGAAAGATGGGCAGTTGATGTGTTTTGCCGGTCTTTGGGATTGCGTCAAGTACGAGGATACGGAGGAGAAATTGTACACATACACCATCATCACCACGGACTCGAACAAACAGCTGTCGTTCTTGCACGATCGAATGCCCGTCATTCTCGATCCCGGTACAGACGACATCAAGGTGTGGCTGGATCCGACGAGAAACAAGTGGTCGAGAGAACTCCAGTCTCTGTTGAAACCGTACCAGGGAGAATTAGAATGCTATCCGGTCGACCAGGCTGTGGGCAAAGTGGGCAACAACTCGCCCAGCTTCATCGTGCCGATCGACAGCAAGGAGAACAAGAAGAACATTGCAAACTTCTTCAAGAATGCGTCACCGAAGAAGCCCAAAGACAAAGTCGCAGGAGACCCGGACGGGGACAGACCAACGGTCGACCACGACGGGAGCGAGAACAAGGCACCCATGCCTGCAACGGCCAGCCCGGTAGAAGAAAAGCATGGCCAGAAGCGGACGCGTGAAGACGAGCCCGACGAAAGTCCAACCAAGAAGGTCGGGAAGATCACTTCTGCGCCAATTCCCGTGAAATCCCCTCCGAAGGCTGTGGGAGGCAAGAAGCCCAAGAGTGCGACAAGCAACAAGAACGTGACGCTCAAAAGCAGCCCGGCAAAGAAAGTCGAGCAAGGGACGCAGCGCATCACGAATTTTTTCACCAAGTGAGTTGTCGAGCACGGTCCCAGTCTTGAGTAGTTGGGCTGAGCTCTATATCTACCATGTGGGATCAACGACCGGCTCCAGATCTTCTCCAAATGCAACATCGATCCACTTGCCGCCTGCATTTCTGCGGACCGCACGCAAGTGCTGGGCCACCGAGCGCGCGGTACTCCGGATCTGCGCAAAACGTTCCCGATCTTTTCGGTATCGATAGAGCCGACGCTCGTTCTCGACATTCCAGCTCGATGTTTCGGGCGTGAAGAGACGATAGTCTTCAGTCGACGGGGGAGCGACAGGCCGCCACCCGACTTCGAGGATCAATTTCTCTAGCCCACGCCAACCGCCATTCCACTCGGGCGCAAGTTGTTCACTCTGAGGGGAAGACGACGACCCGCTGGTCGGCGACGATGATGGGGAGGAAGAAGGTGAGGGGACCCACTGCAAAGCGGCAAACCAATCTCCACAGCCGGTGAGATCCAACCACTTCAGACAGTACAAGGAGCGACTCAGGGTCCGCAAGATCCCCGCCGCTTCGCGCCAATTGTTATCCAGCGAGGTGTACATGTCTGAGCCGCCGTACACGACAGGTCTGGGACCGGGAACCTGAACGACCACCCTCGTCGAGGCGGCGTTGGGTGTGAAGGTAGGTTGAGGCCAGTACGCCAGGGAAAGGGACGTCAGGGTCCGCAGTTCTGTCGCGAGCGAAACCAGAGAAGCCCAGGAAGCGGCTTTTGCATTGCCTGGGGAACTGGCCAGTGAGAGATGTTTTAGGTTCACGAAATGGTGGGCGGTCTTGGGCACTGGGCTGATCGTCGGAAGGTTTGGAAGGTCGTCGCCGTCGCTCTCGGCATCCCAGCTATCTGGAGTATGCTCCGTCGGGGGAAGTTGAGCGCCCGCCGTCGAACCGGCAGGAGGGCCTGCCTGTTTTACCAACAGATCCTTGTCCAGTTGTTTGAATGTAATCCAGTGACCCAACGAATTGCTCAAATCCAGCCGCTGGACTTCGTTCCTCTCTTCAATGTCCGTCTCGTGCAAAAGCAATATCCTCAATGGGTCACTCTTCACGTGGTCGCCGAAAACAGCGACATAACTCAGCAACGTCTCTCGCAGTCGGACGGGCAAGTAGTTGAAGTACTCCAGATCGTTGCCGGCGTGCCACTCCCAATCCGATGCAATCTTTTTCAGAACGAGGTGCTGTAGGGATCCAGGCGGTGGAAATGCTCCCGCTGGGAGGTTACTCGTGCGAACCTGGACGCGATGATTCTCGCCATCAGCGGGGTCATGCGAAGATCGCACAGAGGGAGGAGCATGGTTGCTATCTGTCAGCCAGCTCCGCGGCGGAGGAGGCCCAGGAATACGGCGAAGACGGCTCGGCCCCGAACTCGATGCGCTTGGGCGAGCACCAACTCCGTACCTTGGGGCTGGCGGGGGTGGCGGAGGCAGATCAAGAACCGCTCTTACCGAAGGGTGCAAAGAGTGCGCATTGTCAAGGGCCGAAGGAGTGCGGGTTTCACTTCGCAGCTGTAGTCGACGAGACTCTCGGATCAGGTCATTGACCGAGCGTTGCGAAGACGCCTCATCTTGAGGTCGGGCGGACCTGGAGAGTGAGAGAGTGTGCGGACTGCTGGACTGCGGTTTGATCTGGAGCGCTCGCTGCTGGTGCTTCTTGGGCATGTATGCCGCAAGTCTGCAACGGCGACGGGAGCAGAGGGGACAGAACAAAGACACAGTAGAGAAAAGTGGAAAGATCAAGTGCGGGATGGTCGGAGTCACGATGGCAAAGGCAGACACGTCGAGAGGGTCGAGGGAAGTCTGATGTCACACTACTTGTTGAGCCGAAGCCGACGCCGCTTTTAGCCCTCTACCGACTCGAAGGCGTCCCAGGGTCGCACACCTGACCCTGCCATATGCCATTGACGCATTGCGATAACGCCTGCCCTGATCCTGGGGATTCTGACGGCCTCTTCTCCTGCAATGTCCTGCGGGAAATCCACATCCTTCCCAGGTTTGGCTGGTGACGAGAGCCGGTCAAGAGTGTCACAGACCTCGACTTGATCACCCCTGGCCGCCTCATCATCGCGCCATTGGGTTCGGCAGAAGGATACGACGTGAACCTCTACCGACCGTCGCGGTCCCACAAGACATCCGAGCTCCCGTGCTTGGTTGCGTGCGCACTGCGCCACCGGGCTCTGTCGCACGCGGGAGGGCCACCGGGCAGCGAGATCACCACGCGTGGAATCCAAAGAGAGGCGTGGCGAAGCTTCGAGGCAGACGACTCGTGTGAAGAGATGGGAATCAGGGTGAAGAGGTGTACTACATGTAGCTTTCGATCGGCGGGTTTAGAATCCGGGTGGGTTGAGTCGCTGGCTGACTCTCGTCCATTTCGGCAGCTCTGAGACCGTGGTCAATCATAATTCCATTCCAGCATCAACAGGAAGATGCGACATACTGTGAATGCCCTTTCTGTATTTCTTCTCCTTGCGGTCGAAGATGGTGTATTTGTCCTTGGGCAGCATCTCTTCCTCTCGCGGCATCTCTTGGTACCACCTCTCCACGGCTTTCGCGGTCACGCCGCCATTTCTCTGAAGAGCCAGGCTGACCGTGTCGACGACTTTATCGACTGCTCTCAATCGCTTTCGCTGACGCGCTTTTTGCATCGACGAGATGCGCCACGGGATTTTCCTACAGGAGAACAGGATCAGCACCGTCGAGAATAGCTCGAGTCCGGGCGACAAACCATAGTAAACCGCCCGACAGAGGGGCCGTCGGTCTGAACATGGCCGATGCAGCTGAAGACGAGAAGGCTGGCCGACGGCGGGGAGGTGATCGAAGCTGAGTTCAATTGCACGTAGACGGAGACTGCGGACTGTGAAGTGCGAAGCGGGAGATGTGGATCCCCGGCGTTCTCCCAACTCTCCGCAAATTTTGGTTGACGGCCAACAGCTCCGGCACGCACCCACCGCGGTCGTGCTCGCTGAGCCTCATCGAGTCGACAGTTCCCCCCTCCGACGAGTCCCCTTGATCATGTCTATGCCCCGACGCTCTCGTCTCCTCTACAGCACCCAATGCGCCGCCACCGCGATGACTTCAGCCTTTACCCAAACCTGGAGGCCCCGAGCTTGTTCTGGCGCTGCGCCTCGTACCAGACCATTCTCGCCGTCTCAGCCTTTTCGCGCTTCTTCATCTACGCGCTGAACCGAACAGAGGTCCATGGGCTGCCACGCTTCCTCGACCTGCTGAAGTCGCGCGC
This sequence comes from Phialophora macrospora, assembly GCA_000835435.1. NCBI lineage: Eukaryota > Fungi > Ascomycota > Eurotiomycetes > Chaetothyriales > Herpotrichiellaceae > Phialophora > Phialophora macrospora. Next base: position 172,803 of record KN846962.1, read on the forward strand.
CGACTACAAAACACGCCGGCGCGGTCTGCTCACCGTCTCCAACCACATCTCCGTCATGGACGAACCACTGATCTGGGGTGTCCTGCCTCTCTCCTTCGCCGCCTTTCACGGCTACATGAACCACCGTTGGAGCTTCGGGAGTCACGACATCTGCTTCAAGAACGCCTTCACGTCACACTTTTTCACCTTGGGCCAAACTCTGCCGACCCACCGGAACGCACACTCTCCCTTCGGCGGCCCCTATCAGGCCACCATGACCGAAGGCGTGCGGCTCCTCTCCAAGATATCCGAGACGAAGCTGGCATTTTGCCCGATGGACAACCCTCGCTTCCACAAGGACTACACACCCCCTCGGTGGCCGCGGGACTGTGTCGACCCTTTCTCCGACATCAGCCCTCCACCTTCGTACCCGTCTCGACCGAACGATGTCAGGTGGTACCTCTCACCGTCGCGCTACGCGAGCAATTCTTACAGCTGGGTACACATCTTTCCCGAAGGCATGATCCATCAAGCCGCCGACAAGACGATGCGCTACTTCAAATGGGGCGTGGCCCGCCTGATCCTCGAGCCTCCCGAATGTCCCGACGTGGTGCCCATGTTCATCGAGGGGACCGACCAAGTGATGCACGAGAGTCGCACCTTCCCGCGCTTCATCCCCAGAGTCGGCAACAAGATCTCGGTCGCGTTTGGCAAGGAGCTGGACGTCGAGGCCGTCTTTGGCGACTTGCGCAAACGGTGGCGAGATCTGGCCGATGAGCAGGCCAGGGAGGCAGGTCTGTCGCGGTGGGACGAGTCGACACTGGGTCTCGTGCCAGAGAACCTGGCCAACCATCCCGAGGCCGTCGAGCTGAGGAAGGAGTGTACGAAACGCGTTCGCGACGCGGTGCTAGAGGTGAGGAGGTCAAGAGGCCTCCCTGACGAGGATCCGAAGAATGGAGTCGTCGAGACGTGGGTGAGAGAAGGGCCGAAGCGGGAAGGCTTGATGGACGACGGCACGTGGGTGAAAGACACCTGATCACGAAGAGCAATCTCAAAACTTCTAGGACCAGATGGCACTCGTCAGAGTGTTCGTCGTATCTAAAATGTACTACCACCACCGATGCCCGTTCCACACCATTTCTGTTCCGTGATGATCAACCCTTTCCTCCGCTGCACCGTGATGCGCCACAGGCCTCCTCGAGCGTGTCTCTGCGTTTCGCGTTCTCTCTGTTTCCCCAACTCGTTTACAGGCGCCGTTTCCGGATATTTCGCACCCCTGTGCTAGCCAGCCTCGTACAATCGCCCAGCTTCGCTATGCTTTGCTTTGAACCGCCTCGAATCGTGTGGCGTCAAGTTCCACGACGTCCCCCTTCCACGACGGTGCCGCCTTCCGCATCTGAGTGCGCGGTGCCAGTATATCCCACTCGACACAGTCTGTCGGCACCGTGCAGGTCAGAGCGAGACCACCTGTAGCGGTGACATGAACCCTCGTGGTCATCTCGCCCGGACGTTTGGCGACGGAAGATGCTGGTGGTTGGCATTGTTTTGTACAGTCTTCCGTGCTCTGTGACGCGTCGAGACGCAGAGCAAGGGCAGCGTCGCGGCATTGGCAACTGCCCCACGGTTCGGTTCTCCATTCTTTGGCTTCCCGTACACGCGCGGGCGACTCGGACGATCAGGATTCGCCGACGACGTGGCTTGACAATGGGCGAGAGTGTGTCGATGGGGTCTGATCTGGCCGACACGTGTCGCTCGTCCCCGTCGGAGAGGCAGGAAAGTGCGCGGGCAAGTGGGAGACGTCGGATCATTGGTATGGAAGTATAAATTGTGCCATCGTGGGTGTGACCACTGTAGGTGCGCGATGCGGTGCACACGATCGGGCCCGGTCGCTCAGGTTCTCCCGCCACGCCTCCCCCACTTCCTGCTCACGACTCTGCTTCGGGTTCACGCTCCGCCTCCAACGCGGCATCCCAGTCCTCGGCCATACGGGCCTCGACGCTGACGGCCGCCAAGAATTCGAGCCTGAGCTCGGCGTGGACAAAGTCGAATGGATTCTCGCGTGCGACCTCACGCAACCGAGCTGGAGAGAGGACGTTTGGTGTGCTGCCGGCGATGTGGCCCAGGTGTGTCTGCTCGGAGAACCACTGGTGGTAGGAAGGGTGGGTGTCCCGGGCGGATGGACTGCGGAGGAAGGTCCGGTACAACGGTACGGCCGTGATAAAGGTGTCGATGTGATTTGTGGAGATCTTGTAGCCCCAAGTGAGGATGGTGTAGAGATAGGCGCACATGCCCACGAACTGAGCCCGCGGCAGGGCAGATTCAGAAGAAGAGGCGCGAAACTGGTCAAGGACGCTGTCGGTGTTTGGCGTGCTGTGGAGGGGTGAGCTTGGACGAGGACGTTTCGCCCGTGTTGGGTCGGCATCGAGGCCCCCGGCGTCACGCTTGCGCCGTGTCATGTTGCAAAACGAGGGCTCTGGATGCAGGTGTGTTGATATTGGACAGATAGGTCGCCGGCGGAGCTCGCGTGCGTGCAGGCGGCGGTGGTCAGATCGGTGAGGGCGAGGCAATGCTGAGGAGGTGGTCGTGTCCGTCCCTTTATGCGCGGCTGCGGCCTACGCAGTTCGCGGTCGGCGGGCACTGCCTCCACGGGCCACGGTGGTCGTAAACGCGAGTTACAGTCCGTGACAATGCGACGAGACCGTGTCTCACCAGATCCAGGCGACAATGCCTCTTTGGTGTCATGTTCCAGTCACCCCCAAGAGCCTCTTCCTTTGAACTCGCGATCGAGACAAGGGACTGCCCCTTTCCTGACTCCAGCGATGAAGCCACTCTGTCACCGGCACGTTTATCCACGGGAAATGTTCCACACCTGCAAACGGGCATATCCTTGTTCTCGATGCTGGTCACAATGGTGACTCTCGACCGTGTGCGAAGAGCCTCTCACCGCACGCTTGCAGCGGAGGTCTTTGGCAGTTGCCGACGCCACGACGCCCAGACAGATGTGTTTCCCTGCGTTGGACGGTGGCAAGGCGGCATCTTGATCCACGTCGATCCCGATTGCCGGTCCGCGCGAGGGCTGCCTGCTCTTCTGCACCGCTTCGTGGACCGCAAGGACGTCCACGTAAGACATGATCGTGAAGCCGGCGATCAACAGGTGGAGAAGCGACTTCGCCAGCAGCTGAGACGTCCGTCTGACGTCCGCGGTTCGGGCAGCCTGCAACAGCAAGTCCCTGAACCCCGGAAAGAATAGCGAGACACCAATGCAACCACATATCATGCCCAAGAACATGTGCGCCTCGATTCTCGCCCACACGCTGTAGAGGACCGACGTCGCCACGCGGGCGGCGGTCTCCACCAGGAAGTCGGTGAACATGTCCATATCGAGGATGTGACGATGAATTCACGACGGTCGACGGCAATCTCGCGCCAGACGTGAGGGTGTCAGCGGTCAACGCCCAGGTGGTTCAAGACTCACGATCAATTGAAGACGAGGGGTTCACTTTAATTTCCGCGGGGGGCTCTGGCTTGGCACGCGCTTATCCCGTTAGGGAACGACGGCCCGGGTATTGACTGTTTGTCGAAGCAGCCAAAACAACGACGTGGGTACGAGTAGGCGCGGCTCGAATGGGCCCGAGACGTCCACGTCAAGGTCCAAGGCTCCCAGACCGTGTCAGCGTCGGTCGGCCCAGACAAGTGACAGGCCGTGGCGCGTTCACTCACCAGTTGGGCCCAGGTTCTACCACAGCCACACCGTGTCCCTCCTCAGAAGCCACGACTTCACAAAGGGTCGAGCTCGTGGTGGCCACATGTTTCAAGGCGTGCACGTAGACGTGCCGTTCAGAAGCCACGAGGGCCAGACGCGAGAGCGAGAACTTCCCACACCCGCGTTTCGACTATTGTTCTCTTCACCAGGGCCACCGCCTTAGGGACCCATCTCGTCTTGAAGAGACCAAAGTATCGACATGTTGCACCACCCAGCCACTTGCCTCGGCAAGTCCTGACAGGGAAAACTCACTCTACGGCCACCACGCGACTCACCGCGTCTGTGGGGACCTCGTCAGACCCCGATGGAACTCGCCGCCTGGGCAGGCAGAGCCGACGGGTGTCGCTCGGCGACCCAAAATCCCGGTAGGAGGAGCTGCTCGCACGATCACAAGCGGTGCAGAGACTTCTGCCACAGTATATCTAGCGTGGGGCGGCAGCTCGCCGCAGATACACGGCCAAAACGCTTTGTACGGCACACGACGAAGAGGATCGTCTCGAGGGCAAGACGAAGCGGCGTATTGGACGGGGACGTTCGAGCCAGGGCCGTCCATGCCCCCGGACGGGAGCGAGCACGACACCGCCATCCACAGACTACCCACCCTACGCCGGCGGCGGCACGACGGTGAAACCGCGTGACGCACGAGGAGACACGTACAAGATGTGCGCGATCGGTCTTCTTGTGAAGTGGTCTATCGGTGGTCTCTCAGAGTCGACTATACAGCATGTTGGCGTCTACATACACGTGTCTCGTCGCCCCCGACGTCGCACTCTCTTGGTCAAGTCGACGAGGAACGGTCAGGACCACCTTGGCCCTGCACCTGCCAGCGCACGGCGCCCTGTCCGAACATCCTCGGCCACCGTGACTGGGTTTCACACTGGCCCCAAATGTCTCGACCGTCGCATTGTGCTGTCACTCTGTGGCGTCGCTGCCACGCTCCGACGCCTCACTCTCTGGAAGTGATCGGCAGGGGTGCGCCGGCAGCGAGGTCTTTGCGGGTGTGTCGCCGGTCGGGGCGCAGACTGTGGACGTCCTTGCAGAGCGCTCCAGTCTCCGTCACCACTGAGCGGCCGCCGTCGTCCAACCTCGCCCGGGTCGTTGTTTTCCCCCAAACCCCTCGCTCTTTCTCGACCAGCAACGCTGCCTCCACGAGCGGACCTGCCGTGCAAACGGCGAGACGGAGGATCACGACTTTCGTCCGATCTTCCGCGTGGTGGCGTTCGGGCTCGAAGGCCGCGGTGAAAAGGGCAGACGAAAGATCGCGAGGCCGTGTGAACACACGAGGGCATTTTCGGCCACGTGACGGTTGGAATCTGCCTTTGTGTTTTGTCCGCCGCACCCATCCATCACCTGTGCCATCAAATCCCAGACCCATCTGCCGCTCAAATCTTCTTGCCCACGCCCTCCGTACTGCTCTCGACTTTGTGAACGTCCAAATGGCCCACGCCCTCCGTACTGCTCTCGACTCTGTGAACGTCCAAATGGGCCTTTAACCACTGGCAGATGATCAGGAGGATCGGGGCCATGACATAGAGGACCTGGAAGATGACGATGCGGCCGTTTGTTTGGTCCACCCAAGGACGATATTCCTCCGGCTCCAGCCGGCGACGCTGCTGCTTTTCGTACCCTTCGCGTAACTTGCTCTGTGCCCACGAGAGGGCGACGGCAGTGACGAAGCGGACGGGCAGACGGACCAGGATGTACATGCTCCAAGAGGTCTGTGGTTCCCGAGTCAGCACGCGTCTTGCATATTGGAGGTGGACGGTATACCTGTCTCGTGGCGGGAGTAGGATTCGGTCGCCTCAAGAGGGCGACTCTGGCGTCTCCGTCGAGCTCGGCCCACGCTTCCAGCCGCCGTCGAAGCAGGCCGTCGTCGCCGTTCGTGGACAGGTGCCGTTCCTGGCATTTCTGGACCAATCCGGCACGGTCGAGTTTCTGCACAGACTCTTGAAGCTGGTGGTCGTGTGTGGAGATGCTCGCGGGGTCTCGGGTGATGGCCATCCTGAACGCCCTGTGTATCGTGTCGAAGAAGAAATCTTGTTTGGTGCCACGGAAAAGGAGCAGAGGCTGTTGACGGACACGATTCCGACTTCGCCGGGCCCGTGGCAGCAAACAAACGCACGGCATGCAGGCACCCGTCGCTCACGTTGCTCCAGCACCGTCGCCTCGCTACGCCGATCCGACGTCTGAAGTCTCTTTCGCCGCGACCGGATTTACAAGAGGCGAACGCCACCTGAGACGCGGAGAAACACTGGCCCGAGCTCTCACGATCTACATCTATCTCACTCATCCACACCCGTGTCCGCGTCTTCTTGACTGTCGCTGTCCTCCCCGTCCACGTGGCCCCCTGCGGTCTCCGCCCCACTGCTCGTCCAGTTCTTGTCCTGCAGGTGTCTCGGCAAAGCTTGGGTGAGCGAACTGCACAACAACGTCCGTATCGCTCTGCCAAGCGCCTCGATACGAGGGTTCTCTTCACGCAGTCTTTGGAGCCCGATCCGGTCGAGGTTGTCGGTGGCGAGCTTGAAGTTGCGGCTGCCCGTGTGCATGCGCTTGCCGGTGACACTGTCGAGGACGGGTCAGTGGGTGGGTCACGGTGCGAGGCACGACGGGGGAGATGGCACGGGACTCACAATGCACGGGTGAGCTGCGGAAGCAGCACCAGGATGCAACCGTCTCCGAAGATCCGGCACAACGCGTGCAGTCGCTTGCCGTACCGACACCAGTCCGCGACATTGGCGACGATGCTCTCCACCTGGCCTTGGTCCGCCTCGAAGGTGGCGATGAACGTCCTGATGTCTTCCTTCGCCTTGGGGCCGAGGCGCCCGCCCGAGATGTCAGGCCGCAGGGATTTCACAATGTCGTACCACATGAGCCAGATGAAGCATTGGCGTAGCTGCCAGATCTCCGTGTCCTCGTTGACTTCGAGCGTGTAGTCGATCCTCCGCTGAAAGCCCCGGACCAGGTCGTGACCTTTGAGGTCGGCCATGAGGCCCAGATTGGACTCTAGATCGACCAGTCGCCGGCTGAGCATTATCTCCGCGTCGGTCATCTCGGGGAAACTGGCCTTGCCCGCGTCTACGTACTGCAGCATGTCCTCGGCGGTGGTGGTGCGCAGCGCTTTCATGTTCGAGAAGCGGGCCCACGCGTTGGTCTTGGTGGGGGCAGGCGGTTGGGCGTCGGGGTCACCGTCGTCGGACGCAGTGGGTTTTGCCGCCTTGGACCGAGCTGTGGCGTTGATGTACTGGTGCAGGCGCTTGAGATTCTTCCTGGCCTGTTCCGAGAACGTGGTGGCATCTCCGTCCAGGACCTTTCCGACGGCCTGTCCGCGGTCAGAATCTCCTGCAACAGCGGCCGCCTGCCTGTCTACACTCACACGGTCATTACTGAGAAATTTGTTCAGTCGTGAGGTCCAGTCTGGATCGGTCTGCGCCGCGTCGTCTCCGGCCATGTTGGACAATCACTCGCGATCAGGTGGCGGCAGAGCGCTACGCTCCAGAAATCGTGCCAGGCGTGGGTGCGTCCTCTGTGACGAAGGAGAGTTTGGAACCAGGCTCCCACCTGTTTGACTTTCTAGCCGCCGTGGCGCCGGTGTCGGCCGTCGCGAACAAAGAAAACCGACGACGCCTGGCGGAGCCGCCACGATGCAGGGGCCCTCGGGCTTGACGTGTCACCACACACCGCTCGCCATCACGGGCAGCTGTGGCCTGAGAAATACCTCCCTCTCTACCGCTGTTGCTCTTCACTTACCTTCACAACAGTCTCCTCCCAGCCCCATCACCACCACACCCAAGCGCCAGACTTTCGACGGTTCCGCAGCCACCTCTCTCACCCACCATGGAAAACGTGCTGCGAGACCGTGGTCTGTTGACGACCGAGAACTGGATCATCATCATGGCCACAACTGTAAGCTGAACGAACCGTGCCGGTGTCGTCCTTGGCGGTGCGTGAAGGGAAACTGACAACGACGGCAGAAGGAGTACACCCTCGTCATCTGGCACGAAGTCAACCGGTTGACAACCAAAGCCGCCTCCGCCTACGTCGTCCTCGCTCAGATCCTGGTCCTCTCGCTCGAAGATACCATCGGCTTCAACGTCTTGACTCTATTGGCGCCGCTGCTCTTCGTCACGGTCGTCTGCAGCGTCGTCTCCATCGTCAAGCGTATCGTCCCCCCTCGTGGAGTTCGAGAAGTTACGGTGAGTACAGACCGCCCTCTGCGGGCCGCGTCGACACGGGACTGATTTGGTCGACATCCAGGTGGCCACCGGTCCCGCCCACTGAGGCATGCCAGCCAAGGTACCACGTCGGTCCCCGGGACGACGGTCAAGAGGTGGCTTCGACGCAGGCGAAGGAAGATGCCGGTCGTGTGGTTTGGACCATGACAAGCTCCTCTGCAGGTCGTGGCGTCCTTTGAGATGGCTTCGGGGATGTGGCACAGACGGCAGACACCATTCGTGCTTCGCCCTCTGCCAGTGCTGTGCTCTTGCTCGTCGTCGAACGCGGCCTCTGGCCGGTGGCCTCGCCGTCGTCCGGCCGCGTGGACTTTGCCCCGCAACCACCTCTGGTCGTGTTCGAGTTGACCGAGACCGTCGACATGATCTGCGGTCGACGACCGCACCCGAACTCGTGCCAAACCGTCACAGACGAGCACGGTTGCAGTCGCGTGGAGAGACATTCGGCAATACTACATAGGATATCTGACAAGCATACCTTTCTCAAACACCACTTCAGGTCGAGACCCGTAGCCAGCAGTGACCCCTCCCTTCACGATTTGCACCTAGATAATGACACGTACGGACCTCCAGATTCTCGGTGCCAACTATTGTTCGGACCTGTATGGGTCTGTTCTCGACTGTACACACTACTCGTGTATTCCCACGCGCAGCCAGAAATGCCCCCGACGATCGGTATGAGCATTGGAATGGGGTTGCCGAAGTTGCCGGCACAAGGCTGGCATATGCCTGTAGGATACTCTACATTGTACAGGCAAATCTCTTTGCGTTCTGATTAGCTGATGCTTTCTTGACGCAAGGCTGCGTGCCTCTGCTTTAATACTCTTAGGATATTGACTTGCGCGTTCACATCGACACACACATAGACATTCAATCAATCTGCTATGCATTTGAACACCTGTGCGGTCAAGATGTGGTCTTTTGGTTGTGACAGAAGCAACACCTGTTACCGCACGAGACACACACCCTTTGGCAAGTGAAGCCTCGGCCCCAGTCCAGCGTGTAATGTTCTGTTATGTTCACACGCCATCCGGGCATTTCTCCGCACCGTGGCCGTATTAAATACACGACCGTATACCTGCATTGCACCACGGTACGCGTGGGAATTGGCCTAAGTCACTTCCCGGGTGTTTTTTCATATTTTACAGGACGGGCCGTCTTCTACGTGTGGTTCTGAATGAGGTTCACATGTTGGATAACGTCTCTGGACTGTTGTGGTGGTAGGGGAGATGTATTGTTATCCCACGGGCAATTGCAAATGTTGGCACTTTGGTAATAGCATGTAAACTTCCATGTTCTCCAGGTATTTCCCCGCGGCTTGACCGTATCAAATACACGAGCGTAGGTACCTCTGATACATTGCACCACTGTACGCGTGGGAATTGATCGAGGTCGCTTCCCGGCGCTTTTTCATAGTTTAAAGTACGGGCCACCTTTCGACATGTGGTTCTGGAAGAGATGCACATGCCAAACAACGTCTCTGCAAGGTGTCGTTGTAAAGAATATGTACCGTCATAATGGTGCCAAGATCGACTGTCGGCATGCTGATACCATGGTCGGGTGCATCATCTCGGAAAGATTGGTTGAACAATGGCATAAAAGTATGGTCGATCCGGTGGTCCGACCACGAAAGTGCGCCAACTTTTGGGTCGTCTGGCTCGACGTCTTGCCTCTGCTTTCGGTGTCTCCGTGGCTGTGTCCGCGTCCATGTCGTCAGATATCTCGGGCCACGCCGTGCTGTTTGTCAAGGACGACCCTGCCATTGACGTGGCGCCCTTCGCCGATCCGCCACGACGGTGCATCGTCCACCCTCGACACCACGTCCCTGTCACCTCGGGCACGCGGCTCGTGGGGCTCCATCTCGGCCCGCTGCACCGTGTCTGGCTTCGACTCGTCTCCGCCCTCTTGATCTTCCCCGAGACCACGTCCAGTCGCCGCGACTGCCTGCCCTGAGGCTTCGTCGTCCAGGCCGTCGACAGGTCGGGCAACCGCTGTTTGCAACGTTTTGTATGACGGGTCACTGGGTCGGCTCCCAGCCCCGGAGTTGCTCATCTCCGTTGATTGATGTTTTCGGTCACGGTGTCTCGGCAGCGATGCCGGAGGTACGGCGTCTGCATTGCCTGCGTGGCGGTCATCTCGTCCGTGACGGGATCGGCGCCGCCGTGATCAGCCGTCGGCGAAGGGACGAGGTGTGGGAGGCGTCTGAACATGGCAGGCGCGGAGGCTCGTGTGGCGGGATCGGCGGATCAAAACGCCCAGAGGATGTGTTCGGGTGTGTGTTTGACCACGCTCTCGCTCTGTTTGCGTGGCCGTCTTTGTTGTCGCAAACGCTGGAAAGGGGCTTGATCAGCCACCGACAGACGAACTGAGGTGGGCAGGTCTCAACGACGTCCGTATTTGGGTGACCGCCCCGGACAAAGAACTGTCGCGTTGTGTCCCGTCAAATGAATGTAGTGCCACCGTGAGGTTGCAGCGGGGCGACTCACCTGACTGCCACCGCCAACGTTGAGCTCTCAGACCTCTCCCGAAACATGCTGGGAGACCGAGACCTCGCGAGGAGACAAAGGCAGCGGGGGCCGACCACGCTTAGCTGCCTTCCACTGGACGACACACACACACTGAGTACAAATACCCCGTGGACAGGATCAACTGTCGTTCCAATCGTCATTCCACCCTTGATTTCGCGCAGCCTATTCTTTAACCTACGGACCCACCACCGAATCTCCGACTTGAATCGCCATGGCAGCGACCGGTCACCAGGCCTCTGGCGTTGAGGAGGTCTCAGCGGTACGTGTCGCCCATCTGCCATAAATTGTGCACCCTGACCGTGCCCTAGAGCGGTGAAAGCAAGCTACGTGCGCTCGACGATCGAGGCGTCCATGTCGCCGCTGGTGTGGTGGCAGACAACACCGGAGGTCTGCCGCGCGCACATGCCAGACCGCCATCGCACAGTCACGACAAGCAGGAGCGGAACAAGTTTGCCAAAGGAGAGGTGGCTCGCCTCCTGCGTCTGAACGCGGCGGCAGCAAAGCAAGGTGTACAGGCGGAGCGTGCTTGCGAGGTCCTGGCGACGGTGGTGAGCGAAAAAGTCTGCGGTGGCCAGTCTGAACCGATGAGACTGACGTTTTGCGCACAGGACCCCCGGCATACGCTGGGCTCGTACGTCAACAAATGGCAGAAAACCAAGTCCGCGACGACGAAGGCGGACCTGGATTTCGAGGATCCGTTCCCGGGCCTGGCGGACTCTGTGGCAGAGTAGGCTGAATCTGGCGTGGCGAGATGCAGAATATGGTTCAGGCGGAGCGATGGTGGTCGAGAAGGGGGTACGGGGACAAGGGCAAAGACGGCACGTCGTCTGCAGAAAGTGCTTTGAGAGGGACCCGAGGCCGGCTCCCGCCGCCGCAGAAATTCGCCGCCGTCGGCTCGTGATGCTGTCCTGGCGGCGACCAGAACGACGGCGAGTGGCGCCAGCACGACACCCTAGGCGGCCAACCTCCCAGACTCGACGCACACATCGCGATCTCACCCTCTCTGTCGACACCCTCCTTCGGACCACACGAACCAAGAGTCGACCACAATCCCCTGCTGCCTGGAAGATCGGTGTTGTCTTTCTGTTCGTCCTGTCGCCCGACGCAGACTCGACAGTCTACGCTCGTTCTCGTCGGTCTACAATTTCTCTCCGACGATGGCGCTCCTTGCAGACTGCACTTGACCAAAGGAAATAGACGCCCTGGTGTATCAATAAATTCTGCAAGCAGAGGTTTGACCATGCAACAGGAAATCTAGCAGCGAATCTTTCTCGTACCAACCATTTCGTTTTCCAAGAATCTCCAGGTTCTGAGGCTGTCGTCGACCGAACGAAGTCCGATTCGGCGCTCCCAGCGTTATTTACCTTCCATGTCAGAGTGCTTCTTCCCTTTCCCGCAACCGAAGTGATCTGCGTGGTGAATCTGGCCTGAGATGGGGACCAGGAGATGTCACAGCGCAGCTGCGTCCCCGGGGCACAAGGTCAGGGTAGAGCATCCGATTAACCCGGAAGTAGATCGGGTCATAGAGGACTCCCGCCGGGTGAGCTGTGGCCGCGCCGGGGCGTGAGGGAAGCTTACCAACCCAAAGTAGAGCCGTTACGGCGACAACGAGGCAAGCGGAGACGAGGGCGGTGATTCTGGAAGGCATCAACGTGCCAGTGACTGAGCAGAAGATGTACTGTATAAAGTGGTCAGGGTTGTCCAGACGCGAAGGGGCCTGATAGTGGCGAGGTTTTGACTGGATATCCTAGTGTAGCGAACGGACTCGGGCGCTAATCACTCCAACGGTGTCAAATATTGTTGCGGGGAGAGGCGAAGGAGTTTTGGGCTCAATCGTCTTGTTGCGCCAAGACCCGAGCCCCTTGCCAACGCGGGGTCAGAACGCGTCTTTTCATCTGGACGGTGAGAGCGAGAGGACTTCGATGCTGGAGTGATCGGTGAGACCGAGCACAGGAAGATCGATCGGAATCCAGCCCACAGAGTGTAGACGGAAATCTCGTCCCCGCCACACCATCCCAGATAGCCACGCGCCGACAGGTCGGACAACACAAACTAAATCGGCGATTATTCGTCCAGGATCAGCAGAAACCCTGAGGAGGTGATTGTCGTCCCTGTCACGACCAAAACATGGACATCGACATCTCGGACATCCTCGCCGACGTCTCGCGCTCTCACAACTATGCCGCCTCATCCTCCCAACCACAACACTACTCGTCCACCGACACCGACGCCTTCGCAGACCACCAACTCCTGACCCGAGCGTGGCAGTCGGAGCGCTGCGCCCCGGACTTGCTACCCTACCCGAACGACCTGATGACGCGCGTCATGTCCCGCCTGCAGGCCCAGATATCGCGCATCGAAGACCTCGCTGGCGGGATGAGCGACGAGTACGCGACCAACCACGGCCTCGCACAGCCACGGGGGGGCATGCAGAACGCCAACCTCGTGCTCGCGATCCTACAGACCGATCTGTCGCGGACGCAGTTTCTCGTCCGGAGTCTGTTGCGCCAGAGGTTGGCCAAGATCACCAAGTACGCGACGTATTACCTCGCGGAGCAGGCGACCTCGGGGGGCAGACCGAGTGTGACGATGTCTCCATCCGAGGTCGCTTTCCTGCGACACCATCAGGCGTTGTTGGGCGAATTGTACGAGAGCAGCTTTCTCAACGCGTTTCCGCAGGGTTTGAGGCGATTGGACGACTCCAGCGGCGGTGTGGCGATGGTCGAGGGACCGGATCCCAGCCAGGCCGTGGTGGTGCGCTGTCTGGCCGAAGGGACGTGGAGCAACGGGAGGGATATCGACGACGCGAGAGATTCGGGAATCGAGGAAGGGGCGAATGTGGGTCTGCGGATGAGGAGCGGGGAGGTCTGGCTTGTCAGGTGGAGGGATGTCAAGAAGGGAGTTGAGCGAGGAGAGCTCGAGTTATTGTGACGGGAATGGTCGTCGAGACCATGGACCACGGGCTACGAAAACGAGACGACGAAACGCGGGCACAAGTGAGTCCTTTGCCTTCAACTACGGAGCACGTTCCCTCCTGTGCGTCGAACGAGCAACGACTTCTCGACCATCCACCGGCACGCAACTGGAGCTTTCGACCTGGACACGGTGACCAAATCCCTCACTCTTTTCCTACCTTCTCCGCCTCCGCTGGTCCGCCTTGCTCCAGCTGCACCACGCCTTCCTTCTCGGCTTCACCGCGTCTCCCTTCTTCGTCCCTCCCACCTTCGCCCTGCAGTCCAACGGGACTGTTCCCAATCGCGTCCGCGGGGATACGGTAGTAATCGAGGAAATTGACGCACAGGGGATATGTCCACGCAGCTATGAAGAAACACACCGGAACCACAAACGCAAAGGGCGTCGAGTTGCGCCAGTCGGCCGTGGCTCCCAGGAGGGGTGGGACGGCAGCACCACCGCTGACGCCGCCTAAGGCCAGATTAGCACCCGAGACGGTTGCAGGCAGCGAAACGAGAGAGAGAGAAAGACCGAGACAGCTGCAGGCAGTGGAACCGGTGGTGGAAGGGAGAGAGGGGGAGAGAGAGAGCACGTACCGACGATCCACCCCGCCGCCCTTTTCGTATGCCGACCCTGTCCCCGAATCCCCAACGCCACGATCGTGGGAAAGCACACGCTCTCGAAGAACAGCGTGAGCATAAACATGGCTATGCCGGTATTCCGTCTCTCCGTGATGGCCGCGCTGCAGAACGCGATGACCGACGTCATGTAGAAGAGGAAGATGTACCGCGGGCGGATGAAGCGCATGAGGAAGGAGCCAGAGAAGCGGCCGACGGCGAAACAGCCTTGCGCGCCAGCGAGGAGCGCGGCTCCGGTGGCGTCGCTGATGTCGGATATCTCGGTGAAGTAGTTGATTGCGTAGCTGGGGTCGAGAGCGTTAACGATGGGACAGGAGGAAGCCAGTCAGGAGACGTACCCGGCCAACGCCACTTGGGAGCCGACATAGCAGAACTGGGCAAATGCCGCGTGGAACACCGTCTAGACGAGTGGATGCATCAGCCTCAGGCGATCGAGACACACGAACGTGACCATCGAAGTATTGCTCACGTATTGTTTCCAAAACGGCCGTTTGTTCCTCTCCTCCAGCCCGTCATGCGTCACACTGACTTGATGCTCCATGTCCGCGTCCGTCACCTCGGGAATCGGCGAGATATAGAAGACAAACGCCAGGACGAAGACAAAGATGGCGATCGCAAGGTACACCCACTGCACGTTCTTGAGACTCTGGAGGTCGTCCTCGGTGTTCTTGAAGAACGCGTAGCTGCCGAGGACCGGTCCCACGACCGTGCCCACGGCATTGAACGATTGAGCCAGGTTGATGCGCAGTTCCGAGTACTTGGGGGGTCCGCACACGGCGATGAAGGGGTTTGCCGCCGTCTCGAGACTCCCGAGCCCGCTTCCGATGATGAAGGTGGCACCACAGAAGCCGCCAAAGGACCGCTTCAGGCCAGCAGGCCACATGAGCAAGCCGCCTATGCCGTAGAGGGTGAGCCCGAACATAAACACGGCTTTGTAGCTGTAATGGCGGAGGATCCAGTTCGCGTAGAACAGTGAAGCCAATGGGTAGGCACCAAAGTACGCCGCTTGAAGGCCAGATGAGCGGGCGCGAGAGATGCCCAACACGCCTTGGAAGTGCTTGTTGAGGGTATCGAGCAGGCCATAGGCGAAACCCTGAACAAGAGGTCAGCCCAAGAGCGGAGATGGCGCCGAGGTGACCTACCCAGAGGAAGTAGAGCGTCGTCACGAGAATGATGGGCAGTATCGACTGGCGCACCGAGAGTTCGGAGGCTTTGGTGACGGCATCATCTCGCACTTTGAGCGTGGTGTGTTTCCAGAGGCCTGATTTTCTTCGCGCCATTGTCTCAAACAGGGTCACGTCACGGAACAAGATCAGTTCGACAAGGCACAAGCGGTTTGACGGTCAGGAGAGCAGAGCATCGTCGAGGAGATATATAGGATCTAGCACGGTCAGTCTCGGCCCACGCGAGAAGAGCCATCGACATTGGCCCCGGCACGACGTTGCATTCTGTAGCGTTTGCAGTCGGTCACACCAGCGACGATTGGATTCTGCTCCATGACGTGGTGGGCCAAGCAATGCCGCTGGATGCATGGTGGTCTTCGGTCGCAGAGTGTGGGGAGAAAACGAGGAGAAGTGGAGGCGTGATCTACACGCGAGCTGCATTTCACGGCTTGCGGCATTCCATTCGGGCAAATGGCCGGCGAGACGATATACCGCGGCAATGGACGCCATTGGGCGGAGGACACACATCAATTCGTGCAAGGTCATTGTCCATTTCGTTCTTCTTTTTCCGAGCGCCTGTACACGCCGGGAGAAACACCAAAACCCAGTCCGAGATGCTGGAGGAAACTTCGTTGCAGACTCCGACGCTAAATGGACCAGGCAAAGCAAAAAACGGAAGGGTATACCGATGCCACATTCAAAAACAGATCACATCGACTTGGTTCATGAAGCCGTTTCGACATAGTTGGAGGGAAAGACCCCAGTACGGCCATCTTCTGTGCGCCCGGTCCACCAGTCCGACTTGTTCTCGGTCCTTTTCGTGATGGTTATGACATCTCCCTTCTTAAAACCCAGGTCTCCCTCCTGATCGGGGTCGAAGGTGAACAAGGCGATGGCTTGATCAGCTCGTAACGTGCCGGTCTTTTGTTTGAAGATCGGTTTCGGGGCCGTCGGTCTGTTTGGCTTGCTGTCGGAATAGCTGTAGTCATTCTGCAGGGTGCTTGATCGACTGCGGTTGGAGAAGGAGTCGTAGTTGCTGTTGCCGGTGTTGGTGCGCCCGGCAGGCGGACGGTCGTAAATGTCGTCGGCCCACGTGTTGGCTCGTCGAGCGTGGTTCGGGTTGTCACGGTAGACGTAGTTGTCGTCTGCCGAGGTCACGGTCGAAGAGCGGGTGTTGCGAACATTGGCACCGTAAGCCTCGCCGGTTCTTCCCTCCCAAACAAGGTCATCATGCTGATCGTCGTATATCGGCATGTCGTTGTACATGTTGTCGGCGGCAGCCGAACCCGAAAATACTCGAGTGTTCAACACCCTCATCAATGGATCAGCCGCAGGAGGAGGTCGGACAGCACCCTCCAACAGCTGGCGTGCCGTGACCCGACCATTGTAGAGTTTTTCATTCGCGTCTCGTCTTTCGATCAACACACTGCCCTCCAGACTGACACCTGCGAACAGCCCTTTTGTTTTGCTGTATGAGAAGACACCCGCGACACCTTTCAAGCTGGCGGCCCCGGCAGCCTCGGCGTTTCGACCGACGGGGCCGGCGGCAATGGAGACGTTTCCACCCAGGGTGACGGAGGCGGCTTGAGAGAAGGATCTGACGGCATTATAGTCGTTGAGGATAAAGACGAAGTCGGTCAGTTCGAAGCCTATTTGACCACCGAAACCCCCTCCGGCCGTCGCAATGGCCGACGGAGCCGACCACGAGCCATCGGCAAGTCGTGCGACGACGATGCCGGAGCCAAGTCGACCAGAACCGAGGAAGCCAGCTTTGAACACGGTCAAGACCGCCAGGCCCTGGGATGCGTCAGCTGCAGGTCCAGCGAGAATGAAAACCCGTTACCTTTGCATTTGCGAGGATCGACGGAGGGATCACTTTGTCCGGGCCGAAGCTTTGCCTGGGGTCGACAAATGATGCCAGAATCTTGCCCGCTTTCTTACACTCGCCTGGAGATTGTGAGATCAGAGAAACAGAGGGTCGTCGCAGCTGAACTTACTCCGCATGGAGGAGGGCAGCGGATTATTGATACCGAAAGGCATGATGAGGGATTAAAGATTTTGTCGGCGGCGGTCGACTCCTCGTCAATTGGTCGCGTGGTCAGGCCCGGATCACAGCTCGTGAGCGGTGTATAAGCAGAGATGTCGAGATTGAGTGAAAAGCGAGGGTGAGAGACGGAAGCCGGCGGGCTGAGGGTCGAGGCTCCCGATCGACGGATGTGGGGGAGGCGTGCGGTACGATTATTTGCACAGGCGAGCAAGAGATTGTTGGACCTCCGAGGTCACCTCCGATGGACTCTGGCACCACGCACGGGGAGGGTGGAGGGATAAGGGTAATATACACAGGCAGCAGCCAAAGCACAATTCGCAAGCTGCAGCTGCGGGATGGAAGATTCTGTGCCCTGGGGGAGACGGAGAATGGAAAAGGCGGGATGCTGCACTGCGTCGTCATTGTCTTGGCGTGTCGTTTGCCGTGAGGCGCAGGCGCAGGCACGTTGCTGCATCATCCGATGTCCCCAAATCCCCCATATCACGCAACATTTCGCCGACGCGCAACGCTTCTCGTCCGCGACCACCGCTCCGCATAGACAGTCTCGCCCCTCGTTCCAGGCGGACCGGCCGGCCCTCCAGCGTCGGTCAGGACTGCCCACGGAACACAATGCCCATCTGTGTCGGCGGCGGCTAGCTCTGTTGCAATGGCCACGGTGAGAATCTGCGTCGTCGGCGACGAGGGATGTGGTAAGTCCAGCCTCATCACTTCTCTGGTGAAGGACACCTTCGTCAGCAACAGGATCCAAGCCGTCTTGCCGCAAATCACCATTCCGCCGACCCTGGGGACCCCAGAGAATGTCACCACCACCATCGTGGACACGTCCGCCCTCCCGCAAGACCGCGCCACGCTGGCCAGAGAGCTGAGAAGGTCGAACGTCATCCTGCTCGTCTACTCAGACCACTACAGTTATGAGCGCGTCGCCCTGTTTTGGCTGCCCTACTTTCGTTCGCTGGGTGTCAACCTCCCGGTGATCCTGTGTGCGACCAAGTCCGACCTCATCACGACCTCGACCCCTGCGCAAATAGTCGAGGAGGAAATGCTACCCGTCATGTCGGAATTCAAAGAGATCGACTCGTGTATACGGACCAGCGCTCGTGATCACTTCAATGTCAATGAAGCTTTTTTCCTCTGCCAGAAGGCGGTCACCCATCCCATTGCTCCATTGTTTGACGCCAAAGAGTCACAGCTCAAGCCGGCTGCCGTGGCCGCATTGCTTCGCATCTTCTACCTCTGTGACAAGGATAAAGATGGACTTCTCGACGACCGGGAGATGCAAGATTTCCAGCTCAAATGCTTCGACAAGGGCCTGAGCGACGAGGACCTGCAGCACATCAAGGAAACCATCGACAACCACATCCCCGCCGCGGCTTCGGCCAAAGGCATCAACTCTCAAGGCTTTTTGCTGCTCAACAAGTTGTACGCCGAGAAAGGCCGCCACGAAACCATCTGGGTCATTCTGCGGACCTTCCAGTACACCGACAGCCTGTCTCTGCAAGAATCCTTTCTCCACCCCCGATTTGACGTGCCGGAATACGCCTCGGCAGAGCTGTCTCCGGTGGGCTATCGCTTCCTGGTGGACCTCTTCCTCACTTCCGATCGCGATAACGACGGTGGTCTGAAAGACGACGAACTGGCCTCTCTCTTCGCTCCCACTCCCGGCATCCCGCAATTGTGGGTGGACAACAATTTCCCCGCTTGCACCGTCCGAAACGACGCCGGTCACGTCACGCTGCAGGGCTGGCTGGCACAGTGGTCCATGACGACCTTTGTGTCGCCCAAGACGACCCTGGAGTACCTGGCGTACCTCGGCTTCGAATCGCCCGATCGCTCCAATACCAACACAACGGCGGCGCTGAAACTGACCAAAACGCGGAAGCGGAGGCGAAACCCAGGCCGAGTGGGACGGAACGTTCTCCTCGCCCATGTCTTGGGGGCGCCTCAGTCGGGAAAGTCGGCCTTGCTGGACACGTTGATCGCTCGGCCGTTCAGCAACCTGTACCATCCCACAATTCAGCCCCGGGTGGCGGTGAATACTGTGGAACTGCCCGGGGGCCGGCAATGCTATCTCATTTTGAAGGAGCTGGGAGAGTCCGAGGCCGCGGTGCTGGACAACAAGAGCAAGTTGCTCGACCAGTGCGACGTGATTGTCTACACGTACGACTCGGCAGACCCAGACTCCTTTGCCTACATCCCCAACATCCGCAAGGCGTACCCTCACCTCGAAGATCTGCCCTCGGTCTACGTCGCCCTCAAAGCAGATCTGGATCGAACGACGCAACGAGCCGAGTATCAACCGGATGAATACATCGCTACGATCCAGCGGATGCCCCAGGGCCCTCCCATCTCTACCAGTGTCACGTGGCCTTCGATCCAGGAACTGTTCGTCACCATTGCCGAAGCTGGTCTCGAGCCCGTCACCGCGTACCCGCGGCCTCTCGAAGACGAGGATAGCGGCCAACTGATGAGATACGGACTGGCGCTCGGGGTGGTTGTTTGTGCGGCCGCCGCAGCGGTAGTGGTTTGGAGGCGGTCGGCGAGTGCGGGAGGTTGACGTGAGAGCACACTCGGGAAGCTTTGGTTCTGCTCGCCGACGGAGCAGAGCGTCATCGGGAGGCGAGGTGGTGATAGTGTCATCAGCAGCATTGATCGCACAGCGAGTCTGGTTTCCTAGCGAAGTGATACCCCTCTCAAGAATTGACAAGGTCTCATCATACGTTGCAACACATGCCTGTTCTGTCATTGTGGATCCGTCAGGCCGACCGCCACGCATCACTTCGTCGTCTTTGTCCTTGATATGATGCTTAGATAAGCCATGAGGATTTCATACCTCTCAATCGGTGCCTCTGGGCGATCTCCAGCTCCATGCATTTTGGAAAGAAGTCTGACGAGTAGACAAGCGAGTGATCATAACATAGACCTTTCAAACCGCTGACGGAGCCTCGTCAATTTCGGAATTCCCTTGATAGTAAAGGGCCACCCCTCGGTACGACGAGCCCTGAGGTACAACCAGCAAGGACCGTCTTATTCGACTCTACGCCCTTCGACCTCCGTCGCTACCGTAGCCACAGAAGGGCGTCCCGAACCGCGAGACGAATCCTGCAGTCGCCCAAAATGCCCACCGTCGTCCCGCCCTCGGACACCACATACGTGTCGTCGCTCCTCGCCGCCCCGCCCCGACCTCACACGCCGGCCATCAGCTCGACCATCGCCACGCTCCAGCTCCAGGACCACATCGAAGGCGGGCACTTCGTCGAAACAGACCGCGACCCGTGGCGCGTGCCCAACCCGTTCGCGACCCTCGCGCGGCTCCCCACCGCCACGGCCCAGGACCATGACCCCGCGACCTCGACGACCCGCAACGCCTCCACCACCATCTTCTACCTGATCACGCCGCGCAGCCCCGTCGGGCATTTCCACCGAAACCGCGCCCGCACCGTGCACACCCTGCACTGGGGCCGCGGGCGGTACGTGGTGCTGCATGCCGATCGGGCCACGGGCGCCGTGAAGGTCGAGGTCGAGACGTTCGTCGTGGGCAAGGACCTCGCGCGCGGCGAGCGGTTGCAGTGGATCGTCGAGGGGGGCAAGTTCAAGGCGTCGTTCCTGCTGCCTGACGACGACGACGGGAGCGAGAGCCAGAAGGGCTGTCTTATCAGCGAAACCGTCGTGCCCGGGTTCGAGTACTCGGACCATGACTTCATGACGGCGGAGCAGTTCGTCGCCGGTCTCGACGCCGACGCCCGGGACGAGTTGAAGTGGTTGCTGAAGCGGGATGAGCAGGGCCGGGTAGACGCGCTGGTGAAAGAGAGCCGGTCGGCGTGAGCGTGCGGTGCGGATGGTCCATGTCGAACATCTACGAAGCGAGGCCCGTTCAGCTCTCCTTTCCACAGGGGGGTGGAGCTCAGCAGTCTGAAGCAGTGGACTCCAAATTAGGTCGGGTGATCAGCTCTGGAGAAGTTTCGGTGGTACAGCTATGGTGTATAGGGGATATCACTACGGTGAAAATGACGCCGCCGAGTCCAACTCCCATCCCCCCCCAAAAAAACCGTCTTTGATTCATACATCGTTGTTTCGCTTCCTACTTCCGTCACCATGCCTCATCCACGCCTCCGTCTCTCCGCTGTGCTTTGTCTCGGTGCTTGAGCATCTGCCCCATCATGAAGTGATTGACGTCCTCATCCGCCCAGTAACTCAAGTGGCTCGCGATGCTGGCCAGCAGAGACACGTCGAACATGCCCTCCTGGATGTGATAGTCCACTCTCCCATTGCTGTTGAGGGCGCGGACTTTGGCCTCTTCGCGCCTGAGTCTGCGTGCTCGTTCTTGGGATTGTCTGTACTCGGTCGAGCTGCGAGCTTGAGCTTCGTCGTCGCGCTCTTCGGTGGTCGCTTCGCGTTTCTGAAACCCAGAATAGAGTGTCTCGAGCTCCGAATCGATCAGCGTAGGTGCTTTTTCCGTCGACGGGGACAACTTGGCCTTGTCGGCCAGCTCTTGCTGTCTCTTCTCGTCAGCGACAGGCAGGTTCGTGTCGACGGTGGGTTGAGCTCCCTGTTTGGCGGCCTCGACAACCTTGGCCTTGTCCTGCGCCAAAGCCTGCTCTTCCCCAGTGATGCCCAGGCTCCGGTTGATCAGGGTAGACGCGACACCGGAGGTGAGGTTGTACCAGCTCGACATGATCTGCTGACCCACACGCTCGGAGATGTTGGAGATCCCCGGGGCGGCAAAGAGATTTTTCTTCGTGTACGGAATAGGCTGGGACTTGAGCCGTGCCATTGCGGGCGAGATGAGCGGCTCCATGCGGTAGGCGATAGGGTCAGTAGGGTGGAAGATGTTGAACAACTCGCGGCATTTCGGGGAGGAAGTCGTGATGGGTATGAGATCTGTCGGACTGTGACCGGCGTTTAGCTTCAACGCAGCCTTGTCGAACGGGTCATTCTGCATCGGGTCTGGATCGAACGGTGACGTGGGTACCACCGTGGCCCCGAAAGCGCTGGCCCCGAGAGACGGCCTCGCGGCGATCGTCCTGCCCTTGAGCATCTGAAACAGACCGATCGGCGAGCCAAGAGCGAAGAAGTTCTCGACGTCGAAGTCGAGTTTGAGGTCTCTGGACTCGATGCCGAGCTCCCGGGATGTCTTGCTCGAGACCCGTCTGGGACGGGTTTTCGGTTCCTCTTCCTGTCGGCACATGATGTCGAAGCAAATGGCGCTACCGAGCGAGTGGGCACAGAAGCTCACCTTCCCCGCGAAGCCCGTGCGCTGTCTGAACAGTTGATAGACTCGGTTCGATTCTTGCTGCACGATCGAAGCGATATGCTCCCTGTAAGCACTCTGGTAGAGGAGCACGTCCAGCGCCAGATCGGTGATGAGGTTCCGCACGGCCGGGACGCCTTCCACGGTGATATCCTGCAGCGAAGGGTATTGGTCTTCGGAAAGGGCGTCAGCGTCGCCGATGTCGAATTCCTGGCGGTTCTGTTTGAGACTCTGTTTCGGGAAATCCAGTCGGTGCCGCCAGCAGATGGGTAGCACCTGAACCCTGCAGTTCTTCGGGTCACCGCTCAGGGCCTGGAGGTCAGGAGCCGACTCATAGACGGCCTTCATCGTCTTGCGCAGCATGTTGACATCGTGGATGAAGTTGACGCTGTCAAGCCGCAGTCCCAGCCGCTGGCCAATGCCGTGCGTGACCAGGACCAAGTGGTCGATCTGTCGCCCTTGGTCTTCGCCGTCCTTTTCGCGGGCGTCCTCCATCTCACGTTCCTCCTGCTCTCGGGCCTCTTCCTCCTCCCCCATGTCGTTGGAATCGTCCGTTTTCGGCAGACCAGCCAGGGAGGAGATTTGTCGCTCCAGCGCTGTCCGTCGCGGCCTCTCCGCGTCCTCCTTCTTCTTCGCTTGAAGGCCGTCCTGGGCCGAGCCGGGTTCGGCCTCCGAGGACACTTTGGCAGACTTGCGCTTTTCCTTCGTCGCCGCAGGCTCGCCGTCTTTCTGGTCAGATTTCGGTGGGTCGCCGATTCTCTCTACCCAGCCTCGAATAACTTTAGTCCCCCCGTAGCCGACGAACCTTCCGTAGACGGTGCTGCTCACTCGAGAGAGGAAGTCGTCGGTGGTCAGGTACGCCACCGTGTCGTCTTGATACGTCACCGTCGTGTTCATGTGGGTCCCGAAGAGTCGGTATGTGTTTGGGATCGTAGTTTGGCTGTCGTCCTGCGACGGTGGCGACTTGGCCGAGGGTTGAGCCGCCGGGCCTTCTATAACCTCGGACACCGGTCGAGCTCGAGGTTGCGAGGCCGCACGCGGAGATTGCAGATTCATCCGCCTCCAAGGACTCAGTTTCAGGTAGCCCTCCTCGAGCTGGTTGGCCAGGTTTTCGTCGCACGGCCTGAGGGGATTTTCTGCGTAGAACCAAGTCCCTCTGCGAACTTCATACACCGGGCCCAGCCAGTACGCGGGCAGCAGCTCGCGTTTCTCGATGTCGACATCGTACAGGTAGTCTTCGTTCACGGGTACTTTTGTACCCGCCGCAGATTCGCTGCTTCCGCCCCTACCTTGACTCTTTTGTGCAAGAGTCTGGTACGCCTTTTCGATACTGGTCGAATCCGAGGCTGAAAAGGGAACCAGCTTTTTCGGGACTTGCGCCGGTTTGGCCTTTTCCTCGGCCGAGGGCTCCGGCGCAAAGGGCTTCCGCTTCGCCACGTCGATGGCATAGTACCATCGAGCTTTCAGAGGAGGACAGTCCTTGGGATATCTGGGCAGACTGCGGGGCCCCAGACTGATGGTGTGGTCGAGCCCATCGGACGGCTTGAGAGCCGAGGACTTGTCCTTGGGCTTCTGGAGCGGTGACTTGGGCGGAGGGGTGCTGCTTCTACTCCACGGGAATATCGTGCTCGCGAGAGAGGATCGGTTGGCTGCCTCCGCCATGCCCCTCCGGACAGCCCGTATCAGGGACGGGAACCGATCCAATATGCCAGCATGAAATTGGTAGCCTCGAGAAGGGGAACGAGCACGAGGCTGAGCGGGATTTCCACCCACACGGTTGAAGCTCGGTTGTTCAAGAGCACAGTCGCCGGGTCATGGAACGTTTCGGTGTGGCAGCTGTCCGCCAGGGGTGGTGGAGGCGGCTGAAGGTGACGAGAGAAAGGAAATCGGGGGATATTGATGCTCGAGGCCCGAATGACAAGAAATGACAGAATGAAGTTGCCGGTGATGCAACACTGGCCGGGGGCGCGAAACGGATTAGGTGGCAGCCTTAGCGACTGGGCGACGCCCGCGACGGCCATGCTTAGCCTAGCCTAGCCGGCCACCTGCCAAGGCCCAACCTTTGGCGACTGCTGCGCCGCACTGCGTCATTTGGCGCCTGCGCTGCCCGCATTCCGAGTTCTGCGTGATCCGCTTACTGTGACTGCCAGCTGAGGAGCGAGTTACCACTGATTGCGACGCCGACCCAGGCACCACCGTTAAGAGATCTCCCATATCTTCTCCTGCGCATCCCTTCTCAGGCCCTCATCCTCTTCGATCGCATCTTTCCCGCCGTTTCGAATCCCTTAGCGCCGCCCGTACTTTTCTGCTGGGCGCGACAGCCCCTCCCTCCCTTCGTCTCTCACCCACCATGGCAGGCATCCTCAAGCTCCAGCGCAAGTATCCTCAATTCCAGCAGAACGAGATCTTTCAGCTGCAAGATGCGTTTCGCAAACTCGACGTCGACGACAAAGGCTACCTGGATGAGGCCACCGTCATCAAGGCCACCCAACAGTCCGAGAGACAGTCTTACGACGTGGTCAGGCAGGCGCTGAAGGAGGTCGAACTGGACAGCTCGAGAAGGGTCGAACTCGAGGACTACGTCGACCTGATCTCCAAGGTCCGCCAGTCGTCCCCGGCGCAGAGACGCATCTCCGTCGGCCCTCAGCACAAACCCGCCAACGTCGGAGGCAATGGGCTGCCGGCGTCACCAGGACATGCTTCAAAGCCCAGTCTCGGGGGTGGTGGGAGAATCCAAGTGCAGGGTTCGTCGGCCAATGTCACCCACACGATAAACGAAGAAGAACGGACCGCCTTCACCACCCACATCAACGCCGTCCTTGCCGGCGATCCCGACATCGGTCACTTGTTGCCCTTCCCCACCGACACCTTCGAGATGTTCGACCACTGCAAGGACGGGTTGGTGCTGTCGAAACTGATCAACGACAGCGTGCCGGATACCATCGACGAGCGTGTGTTGAACAAGCCAGGCAAGAAAATCAAGACTCTCAACGCCTTCCACATGACCGAGAACAACAACATTGTCATTGGGTCCGCCAAGGGTATCGGCTGTTCCGTGGTCAATGTCGGCGCCGGCGACATCATCGAGGTCCGCGAACACTTGATTCTGGGTCTGATCTGGCAGGTCATCCGACGCGGTCTGTTGGGCAAGATCGACATCAAGCTGCACCCCGAGCTCTACCGGCTGCTGGAAGACGACGAGACCCTCGACCAATTCCTCCGTCTGCCCCCCGAGCAGATCTTGCTCCGCTGGTTCAACTACCACCTCAAGAATGCCGGTTGGGCGAGGAGGGTGACCAACTTCTCCGGTGACGTCAAAGATGGCGAGAACTATACCGTTCTCCTCAACCAACTAAAACCCGACATCTGCTCCCGCGCGCCGCTCCAGACACGGGACCTCCTCCAACGGGCCGAAGAAGTCCTCCAAAACGCCGAGAGAATCGACTGCCGAAAATTCCTGACTCCGACGGCACTGGTCGCAGGCAACCCCAAACTCAACCTGGCCTTCGTCGCCAACCTGTTCAACACCCACCCCGGTCTCGACCCGCTCGAAGAAGGCGAGAAACCCGAGATCGAAGATTTCGACGCCGAGGGCGAGCGTGAAGCCCGTGTGTTCACGCTCTGGCTGAACAGTCTGGACGTCCAGCCCCCCGTGCATTCCTTCTTTGACGACCTCCGCGACGGCACGATCCTCCTGCAAGCGTATGACAAGGTCATCCCCGGAAGCGTGAACTTCCGCCACGTTAACAAACCGCCTGCGCATGGCGGGGAAATGTCCCGCTTCAAGGCGGTCGAGAACACGAATTACGCCGTAGAACTGGGCAAGCAGAACCGTTTCTCGCTCGTCGGTATCCAAGGCGCAGATATCACCGACGGTCAACGGACACTGACCCTCGGGCTCGTGTGGCAACTCATGCGCCGGGACATCGTCAGCACGCTCTCGGGACTCGCTCAACGAATGGGCAAACGCGAACTCTCGGATTCGGACATGATCAAATGGGCGAACGACATGTCTCGCAAAGGCGGCAAATCATCTTCGGTGCGATCGTTCAAGGATCCTGCCATCACGAGCGGTATCTTCCTCTTGGACGTCTTGAACGGCATGAAAGCCAATTACGTCGACTACGAACTCGTCACGCCCGGCAAAACGACCGACGATGCGTACGCGAACGCGAAGCTGAGTATCAGCATTGCCCGAAAGCTTGGTATGTATCATCGCTCCGGAGCGGGACCGTGCGATCTTGCCAGGGGACTCGTATGCTGACTTGACGTGCACAGGCTCGACGATCTATCTTCTTCCAGATGATATTGTGCAGGGACGGGCGAGATTGGTCACCACGTTTGTCGGTAAGTGTCCACACTCGATTTCGGGATCATCTGCACCGGGACCGTTCGCGACTAACACAGCAACCAGGGGCCCTCATGAGAACGGCCGAGAAGATGGCCGTCTAGAAGGACACTCCCCGAAGGGTCGCCACAAACTTTGCGCACGCCCCGACACGGGGAGACACGCCGTTACGATTCTGCCTCTTATACTCGTCATGACGTCCAGGAGGAGAGGGCTGCCGGATGAAGCAGGGCGTGAGCTAGCAGACGTGAAAGTTCCGGCCCTGCCAGGATCATGTGGCCGTTTTGGGCGATATTTTTACCTTTGCGAATGAAAAAAAGTCCGATCTAAATTTCAACGTGATCGTGCTCCTTGGCCGTGTGAGTGTCATGTCCATTTATTCATTTGGCCGGCGTGGCTACGTGTTGCGGCACCGCCGGCGAGGAACGACCGTTCTGTTCCGTCTTTGGGCTCGCGCGACGGTCTTTGGAGAGTTTCTGGTCGCGGATCCGCTTTACAGTCTGGCCACATCACTTCTGCCCCGGCCAACATCGTCAGCACTCGACTCGGCTTGATGCTTGCGCCTGCCTCTCTCTCACTCTTCTCCCCCACCTGCTGCACCCCATTCACCTCACATCTCCCCCTTTGCGTTGATTTTGCACTTACTTTCCACCCTTCAAGTGCTCCTCGAACCACTGCACGGCCTGCAAGAAGGCGTTCTCCTTGGCATACGTCTCGATGCGCTTGTTCAAGTCTCCTCTGACGGCGAAGCCGTGCACCACGCCGGAGTACAGGTTGATCTGGTACGGCAGGCCCACCTCTTTCAGAATCACCTCGGTCTCGTGGCGCTTCTCGGCCGGGAAGATCTGGTCGGTCTCGGCGGCGGAGATGGCGAGCGGCCCCTTGATGTCCCTGAGCTCGGCGGCGTCGACGAAGGACGGGTGTGCCGTGTAGCCGACGTCGATCTTGCCGCTGTCGGGGCGCAGGTGCCGGACCACGTACTTGCCGCCGAAGCAGTAGCCCACGGCGCCGAGTTTCTGGGGGGAAATGTCAGCCGCCGTAGTTCTCCGGTGTTCCGTCCTTCGTACGCGCGTCCGTCGTCTCGCAGGGTTCATGTGTCCTTCCTTACCTTGACGTTGTACTTTGTCCGCATCTCAACCAAGCACGCGTCGATGATGGGATCCACCGACGGGGGCAAGTGCGACTTCTTGCTCGGGTGGTACTCGCCCTGCAGCCACTTCATGATGTCGAAGTCGCCGGGACGGTTGAGGGGGATGGGATCCTTGTCGAACAGATCGGGCATCATGACGAAGTAGCCGTTTGCCGCGAACTGGTCGGCGATGAGCTGTGCGTTGTTGAAGCGGTGGCCGATGACGTCGGTGATGCTGTCGTCAGGACGGGCGTGTCAGTCAGTGGTGGGGGGCTTCCCCGGTGCGAGTAGCGGGCGACGACATCCGCGGTACGTACATGAGGATGCCATATTCGGTGCTCTTGTCCTCCGGGTACTTGGTGTAGATCTCAAAGTCGCCGAGCTGGGAGAACTCGCCCGTGGGGGTTCCCTCGTGCAGGACGCCCTTGTAGCAGCAGGAGCCGGGCGGGTGAGAAGTCATCTTTGCTCCGTGGTCTCGACGGGGGGCACTTTGCGCGTGAGGAAGGCAAGGGAGAGAAGAAATGTGAGGGCG
Source organism: Phialophora macrospora (assembly GCA_000835435.1). Lineage (NCBI taxonomy): Eukaryota > Fungi > Ascomycota > Eurotiomycetes > Chaetothyriales > Herpotrichiellaceae > Phialophora > Phialophora macrospora. Next base: position 201,359 of record KN846962.1, read on the forward strand.
GGGTAGGCGGCGGAACAGGGCCTGGAGGAGTTTCTTTATATATCCGCTCTCAAAATGTAGCTCGTTTCGAGCACGCAAATGCCCACGAGGACTTGTACAGCCTGGGAAGGTGGGATGGATTAGGACAGGCTAGGGATGGGGGGCCAGGATGACATAGATGGCATTGCGTGGGCATTTGCTCGTGGTCCTCCACTCGACGAATGGGCGATTGTCAGATGCGGAAAACGTCCACCCGGCCACTGGACTCGCTGCAAGAAACGCCATCTAAACACAAAGGAGGGGCACCTACGAGGCGTGCACGACGCGGCCCGATCTCGGTACAGCATGTAGCGGCTTCGGTCTCAAGCTTACGACGAGCCGCAAGGAAGCTATCACCGTTGACCCGGAGCAAGCGCCAGATTCCCGGGACCGGACATCAGCGGAATACCCAGGAGTTGGAGATCGACGTTCCGAAGGGATATCGGACAACAGAACCGTCGAGGCTACCAGATTTTCACTGCGTGGACTGCGTCGGTGCCCCGCTGGCTTTACACGGGGATAAGCCTGAAAGGGGAAACCCGATGATGTAATCTGATGCAAACCAGCGGGGCAGATGGCGCCTCTGCGGCGTTGCGCCAGCCCAGTCGGGCATGCGCTGCTCCCAGAGGTGCGAGTACTCGTAGCATGTAGAACGATCTACCGATTTCGCCGGCGACTTCGCTCTGTTGCCGCAGTGGCCCGCGCCCCAGCTCCGCTCGCAGCACGTGTGTGAAAGCGCTGCCACAGTCCTCCGCCCCGGGGGCTGAATTAACCGGATCAGCCAACAGCACTCGCCCCCGTAGGACGGGCACAAAGCCGATCTTTGTCCAGCTGAAGACATTCTTGTCGTGGCAAGCGGAACGCTCTACCGATGTTGGGGTGAACAGAAAGAAACCTGGGTGGTTGACATCTGCGAGGCGGAATAAGGTTGTGTGGTCCATCGCGAAGCGTGACCTCGAAGTTGCAGGGTCGTTGGAAGTTCATACTGGGTCTCGAAAGCTTTGGCAAAGCTCGTGTCGGTTCCTCGCCCTAGTCTCATCCGGAGAGTGTTCACCACGGTGCCGGGCGGTTCCCATGTCTCTGAGGCTCAAGTAAGCGTTCGATGCTGACCGGCCACGATGCGAAGCCCTCCGTCGACTCCTCCTGCCTGGAACGAAATGGGACTATCCGGACATCCTCGGGGAATAGGCTTTAGTTTGGCTTGGGTTGTTGGGAGCCGGCTTGAGAAGATTCCGAAAATGCGGGTCGGGGAAGGTGATCTGCAAGTTTCCAGTCGGAGACTTGGCTCTCGAGCTTTGAGAGGGTAGACTCGAGCTGGCCTTTGAGACCACGATTGAGGTCTTGATTCAGCACCACCTGCCTGCTATCTGTTTCGCAGAGGCATGCTACGTTCATGGCGCGCAGCCGGGCGAAAAGCTCCCTGATCGGAATGTCTAGGGCGCCGGCTTCTGCCAGCGGAAAGAGACCTCTGGCATTGAGCCCCTTGATTAGACTCCCGAGGACCATCGCGTCGCAGTTTTGGCGGCAGAAACACTGCTGGCGATCACTCATATAGCTGTTGAGGAGGTCCCTTAGATGGTCGATGGCGGCATCGATTGTGGAAACTCGCCGCAGCGCAATTTCACCTGTGGGTTGACACCATTGTAAGTAATGGTCCCGGACAGAAAATGAAGTACTCACCGGCGACCCATTGTGGCAACGGAAGGTCGTTGTCTTCGAAGGTGGAGGTAGATGCGAAGACAGCTTTCCGCGTGAGATTCTCGAATTCTGGCGCATACTTGAAGACCAGGCAAAGGAAGGTCCAGTCGGTAAGATGTGGAGGGGATTCCCTCCGTCGGGGCCAGACGGCACGAAACCACATATCGGTGAACACTTCTGTGCACTCATGCATCTGATACTTGTCAAACAAGAGCGCAATGTGGACGAAGAGGCCCTTGTCAATGAAGCGAGGCACAGCTCGAGTTCGTCCACGTGTGCGATCGCAAGCAGGGGGAGCACAGCTTCGAAATTATCGTCAGCTAACGGTCCCCGTGTCGGCGACCCGCATTCGGGTTTGGTTCTCTCCTTGAAATTGCCGTCGAACATGGCACGGAAGACTGGCGATGGTCTCGAGGAGGCCTTGAGCTCGTCTTCCTCGACTGGCCCGTCTGGTCGACCGGGGTGCTTGTGCTCGTCATCTGGAGACACCTTGTCGAGCTCGGCCGGGGCCTTTGTGGCAAGTGCGCCGTCATGCCTCTTGCTGAGCACCAGGAGAAGACGTCTCCGGAAGGATCATATATCGTGTTGATCGGCGGGAAGGCCATCTTTGACAGCAAATGCGAGTCGTGGAATGTTTGGGGCCGAGCTGAGATGCGGCGAAACACGAACGTGACGTGACTTGAGCCGGCGATGGTTGGTTGGAACGACGCACGTCACACGTGATCAGGCCGAACCGGGCCCTGGCGGGGTAGCAGGATCATTCGCGGTCTCAATTTGCTGGGGCCGAGCCACCTGACAAAACAGGTGCCCTACACGCACTATACTATGGGGTTTGTTGGCACTGGTGCACGTGGTCACGTCACGTGCACCAGCTTGGCCGAGGACGCAGCCTCTTTAGCACACTCAGATGCGAGACCGTCCCTTCATGATACCCTCCGACACGAACGCCAAAAACTCCCCCCCCTCGTCGAGCCGAGCCACCGACCACCTGCTGAAGGTGCCAAGTCATCCAAGCCATGTTCGGTCAGGCCAGGTAATGGTACGTGGGCATGCCTGGGTCTAGACCTCTCTCCAGATACTCCTTCTCTATCAATCCTTCAATCTTCTTCTTGATCATGTTCACGTCAGGCTGGAACCGCGACGAGACATGGGCGATGGTCTCTGTCATCAACTGGGAATGCGACAGAGACTTGCGTGATTTCATGATGCGCACGATGGCCGCCTCGATGACGATACCTCGTTCTTCTTCAGTCCGCTTCTGGGTCGCGCGCCGCTCATCCTGGTTCTCGACACGGTTGGCGCCACCCCCAGCCACCACGCTGACTTTGATCTTGAGAAACTGGCTGGTGAAGTCTTCGTTGAAGTAGAATTTGTCCGTCGGTTTGACGTCTTTGCTGACCGGTTCTTTTCGGAGGACCCTCCACTTCGCCACCAACGACAACGACTGGAGATTTCTGACAAGCTCGGGCTTCGGGATGTTCGTCTCCGCCGCGATCTGGTCAAACGTGAGGGACTCTCCGGCGGGAACGTTGTTGAAGAGCATGAGGATAACCATGGCGTAAGTCGAGACGTTCAGCTCGTACCGTCGCGTCTTTCCACCGGTAGCGAAAGTAGCTCTCACATCGGCGTCGCCGAGGCCCGGCATCCAGGTCAGTTTTCGCCCAGTGTGCTTTTCGAGGTAGAAATTCTGGAAGCGCTGTCGTACGCTCTCCACCGAGGCCGGGAACTTGCATTCCAGTCGAGTCTCCTCACTCTCAGGCTTGCTCAGCGATTCGAACGGCCAGATTGTGGTGGTCAAGACTCTGCAGTCGAGGTCGACACGTTTGGGATCAGGGTCACCGAGTTGCTGCACATGCTCCTTGTACTTCAAGTTGAGGTCGTCCGAGGTCTCCGTATCCCTGATCAGCCCCTCGAGTTTCTGGGTGAACTGGTTGCCGATCTTCATCTTCATCTTCGAGAGCATCTGCCGTTCCATCTCCCGGCTGACCGACTTCTTCATCAAGAGACGCTTGGCCATGTGCCTTTTGTAATACGTCTCAAAAGTGTCCTTGTTGGCCAGGTACTGAAGCAGCAATATGCCGCTGTCCAGGATGGCGTCCACTTCAGCCTCGCTCTTGTCCTTTCCGCCGCGCTTGAGATATTCGTCGAGGAACAAGGACAGGTGCTCGGGACTTCGGTCGTTGATGTTGATGAAGTCCTGGAAGGCGTTTTCCAAAGCCTTTTCCAGGACTGCGTCTCTCCCAAAGGCCTCGATCCAAAGCCTGTCGAACTTGACCTTCAACGCCAAAATCTGCTCGACCCACAAGATTGCGGCCTGGGTTTGTTGGCTCAACGCCTTCTCCTGCTGGACGCCCTTGCCATCGGTGCCGGCCTTCTGTGGAACCTTTGGTGGGGGAGCATCGCCCACCACGTTGGCAGATTTGTTGATCTTGGTGCCTAACTCGATCACCCGCTTCCGGATCACGTCTCTCAGCGCACGTTTTCGCGGATCCACCCTTGAAATGAGCTCGTAGACGTTGGCCAGATCTGGGATCTTGTCGTTATCCAGCATGTTCTGGACGCCAGTCCCCTCCATATTGATGACATTTTTGATGTTTGCCGAGATCAAGTCCTGCTCCACCACGGACCTGATCTTGTCTGCGGTGATTATCGAGATGGTTTGCTGGCACCGCTGCTGTTCTTCCCATATTCGCTTCCGTGCCTTGGTGCAGAAAGTCGTCGCATCAGCCTCGACGAGTAGCGTCTGACCCTCTGTGTCATAGAATTCTTTGCTCGCCTGGAGGAACTTCGGTTCGAAAGACGTGAGATAGAGCTTGCTGGATTCCTCTTCCGTGAATGATTCGTAGAGACCCTCCAGCATGTAGCAGCAGCCCCGGACCAAATATCGGTCGATCGTCTCATTATTTCTTTCCCTGTTGATCATGTCGAGTAGCACCGTCTCCAAGAGGGTGAGCACATTGACAGCCGGATCGTCGTGCAGGGGAGTGTTGAGCACCTCTTGTTGGAACAGCGCCATGGAAGTCGCGAACATGGGCGGTCGTGTCTTTTCTTGTGCCATCATGCGGTCCTTTTGAGCCATTAGCATCGTGTCGACGCATCTTGGGTCGTCAGAGGAATCATACCAAGTACATGAGGACATCGGTGATCATACTCGTGCAGAGCTGGTGGTCACTGAAAGCATCTTGGAGTGCCTTGACGAACCTCTCGCCTGCAATTCTGGTCTCCTGAGAAGGGACGCCGGTGCCCGACTCCAGCGCGCTGGCCAGGAGAGCCGGGGTTATGAATGTATACACATGGACTCGCACAGTGTCCCGCAGCCATGTCCTGATCAACTGCGCCACCTTGTCGTACAACAAGTCCTGTTTTTTCTTCAGGACCAGCTTGTACGCGTTCCGGAACAGTTCTTCGAACGAGAGTTTTGAGGCATTCTTCGCGAAGATCTCTTGAAAGGCGGCGGACAACGTGGCCCAAATGGGATCGAAGTCAACATCGTCCTTCGCGAGGCCCTGTTACCGATGCATGTTAGCACTGCGTGACGAAGGGCGCTTGAGTGAGGGAGGCATGGCGTAGGGGTCTGTGTAGGTCCAAGGCAGTCATGTGCAAGACCAGAGTGAAGCAGGAGAGGGACGGCTTTCCCGCCACTCTTGCACTCGTTCTGCCGCAGCGCATGCACAAAGGGTGGTCAAGGGAATCGGAGGCGTTCAACGTACCCTTCGAGGCGCTCGAATCTTCGTACCCGCTCTCTTCGCCAACATGACGGGCAAGGCACTTCCGCCGCACGGAAACCACGCTCACAATGACGTCGGCACGAGAGTGTGTGCAGGACTCGAGAGACGAGGTTGTAGGAGGGGTTCTTTTGGAGAAGTGGCGGAATGCGTGTGCAATTGTCACGGCGTCGTCGTGACCTCAGCTGCTCACAAGAAACGAAAGGACCCCGACGGAGAGGTGAGGTCCATCCGTTTATACTTGCTTTCGCTTCTTTGACTCGAGTCCAGGCCGCAAACTCGAACCGTGCACCGCTGCATGCAGCTGTCCGCAAGCAGTGGCGTCGAACTCGGCGGCACGGGCGGCCAACCGGAAGAACCTCGCCTGTTCGAGGCCCCCACACCCCAAACCTCGAAGTTGCGAACGGTCCAAAGTTCATTCATCGAATGTTTTTCACTTTGTCCACTCCGAGATTCACCATCCCATTGACGATGCGATCGATGTCAGGTCCAGCGCGGAAGGCCGTCGGTGGGCTTCTGGCCCCTCAGGCCCTCAGAGGCCCTTCGAGCCTTTTGTCCACAACATCCAGAGCCCCGTCGGCTCTGCGACAGACCGTGTCTCCCCGATCCTCGTTTGCGCCTTTCAAAAGATACTCTTCGGCACTATCAGTGCCCGGGGCAGAACCCCGCCCTGCGGAAGAGAAAAGGGATGAGCCCTCCTACGAGCTGAGCTTCACCTGCAAACCCTGCCTATACCGGTCGACCCACCGCGTCACGAAGCATGGCTACCACCACGGCACCGTCCTCATCACCTGTCCTTCCTGCAAAAACCGCCACGTCATATCAGATCACCTCAGAGTCTTCATCGATCAGAAATCCACCCTCGAAGACATCTTGCGGAGGCAGGCTGCCAAGGGCCAAGATTTCACAAAATTGTTGAAGAAAGGAAGCCTCGGTATACGGCCTGGGAATTTGATTGGCAACGAAGGCGAGGAGGATCTCGAATTCTGGGAAGACGGCACCGAGACCGTGCACACGCCGATCGAGGAGAAAAGGAAAGGCCAGCAATCCTCCGGTCCGGGTTCGGTCGACGCCGAGTGAATGGTCGACGCACAACACCACCACGCGGCGTGGATGCATCCGGGCTGAGCGAGAGTGACGTGCCGAATTGCCTGGAGCCTGTCGGTGCTTTCAGTGGAGGGAAAGTCTCGACCCTCCACCCTGCCAGCCGCGTGATGTTGTTGTCCGCCGGTCCTCCAGAGGCGTTCGCCTGAGGGCTGCTCCCAGGCCTTCGGCGCCGCCCCTATTTCGATGCTGGAGCAAGACCACAACCGCTGTCGCGCCACATTCATGGCTGCGCTCTCTGCACCGTACCTGCTCTGCAGGTCAAATCCGCGCCGTGGGTATATCAAAGTCTCGCGCCTACACGCCGACTACGTCGATTGATTGCCTGTCGTGTGGCAGTATGTGGGTCATGCTGGTTTGTACAAATATCTACGTCATCGAGGATAGAGATGCCAATGAGGCCAAGGGAAGAGATTGTATCAACAGCTTAAAACGAAGCGATTTTGTGTGCATGGTGGCTCTTCCGGTTCCTGATTGCCACTTCCTTCGGCCCCCCAAATACAAGATACGTAACAGTCGACGCCGTCCGCACCCTGGACATCGGCGACGAACTCTAACGCCGTTCTGGCGATGCATGCTGTCTATCGGGTCTCGCCCCCCCCGCTGCCGCGGCCTTTCTCTACTCTAGTGCCCGTTCAGAATGCTCTGCTTGATCACATACACCCTCGCCTCCCACGGTGTCAGGTACTCGCCGACCTCCTCCCCCTCCCCCAGATTGCTCACCAACAACTCCTTCTTCACGGTCTCCAGCCCCGGCGGATGATGCAACGGCTGCGCTTCGTCGGAGAAACTCAAAAAGACCAACAGCTCCTCGCCGTGCCGGTCGGGATGACTCTTGGTGAAGGTGAAGACGTCCTGGTCATGGAAATCCCACACGGAGAAGTCCTGCCCGAAGATCATCAGCTCGGCATACTCTTGGCGCAGTTTGATCAGCTTCTTGTAGAAGTTGAGGACGGAGCCCGGGTCGAGCTGTTGCGCCGCGACATTGACGGCGCGGTAGTCGTCGTGGACTCGGATCCACGGCTTTCCGGTCGTGAAGCCCGCGTTGGCGGTTCCGTCCCACTGAACCGGCAGGCGGGCGTTGTCTCTCCCGACGAGTTGCAGGCCTTTCATCGCCTTCTTCAGCCACAGCGGGTCGCCCCTGTGGCGGGCCGCGACGTCGTTGTACGCGTTCAGCGAGTCGACGTCCCGCAGCTCTTCGATGCCCCAGTGCTCAGGGTGGTTGTACATGCCGATCTCTTGCCCCTGGTAGATAAAGAGGGTTCCCGTGAGAGTGCACATCAGCGTGGCCAGCATCTTGGCCGCCTTCTCCCTCCATTCAGGCCTGTCCGTCGCAAACCTCGTCAGACTCCTGCCTTGGTCGTGATTCTCCAGGAACACGGTCGTCCAGGCGTCGGTCCCGCGGATCAGATCCTGGACTTTCCGAATCGCGTCCTTGAACTGTGGCAAGGTATGCCGCACGGTGTGGTGTTTCTTGCCTCCGTCGTGCGTGGCGGTGCCAAGCATGACGACGTCGAAATCAAACACGCAGCTCAGCTCTCTCGCCTCGGCCGACACGTACTTCAGCACCTCGGCCGCCTGCGTGCCCGGGAGTTCTCCGACCATGAGCACGTCGCCGTACTTGTCGAGTACTTCTTGCCGCTGCTCCCTCAACCACTCGTGCATTCTCGGCCCGTTGGTGAAGTGGTCGAACGCCGGCTGGAACTCCTCGCCATGCAGTCTCGTCGACGCGTCCGGAAAGCTCACGTCCTTCGAGTACAGATTACACGTGTCGACGCGGAAGCCGTCGATGCCCTTCTCGAGCCAGAACTCGATCGCCGACTTGTAGATCCCGCGGCGGACTTCTTCGATCTCCCAGTTGAGATCGGGCTGCTCCTTGACGAACAGATGCAGATAGTATTGGTCCCGTTCTCTGCAGTACTCCCACGCGCTCCCGCCGAAGATGCTCCGCCAATTGCTCGGGGGGTGGCGTTTCCCGTCCACGATCTTGGGATCCCGCCAGACATACCAGTCGGCGTAGGGGTTTGTCCTGCTTTTCCGGGACTCTTGGAACCAGGCATGCTGGTCGCTGGTGTGGTTGATGACCAGGTCGAGGATGAGTTTCATGTCGAGATCGTGGCACGCCTTGATCAGGTTGTCCATATCCGCGAGGGTGCCGTAGGGCGGGTAGACATCCTCGTAGTTCGAGATGTCGTACCCCATATCCTTCTGCGGCGAGTCGTACATCGGGGACAGCCATATCGTTTCCACCCCAAGATCCTTCAGATACGGCAGCGTGCCGATTATGCCGGGGATGTCGCCGATGCCGTCGCCGTTGCTGTCCTTGTACGAGGCGGGCCAGATCTGATAGCAGGTGCTGGCTTTCCACCAATTGGGCTTGGACGCGGACATGGGGGTCTCGGTAGCAGAGGCCGTCAAAGGTTCGAGATCAGCGGTGTGAAATGGAAGCCGGGGAGAAGGGGTCTCGCAGGCAGAACGGAGACGTATATATAGAAAATACCAGTGACGGAGAAGTCGTGCGCGAGTGAGTGACCGAGACGACCTGACCACTGCAAAGTGATGCCCTTTTCGCGTCACGATCTCGCTCTCCCTTGGGGTGCAGAGCACGTGAATATCATCAGCGGCGGACCGCCTTCCAGATGAAGTTCGTGGAAGACGGTGACCGCGGTGAGTGGCACTGCACTGCAGGAGGCCCGCGTAGGCCCCTCGATGTCGACGATTTACTCGGTGAAACTGTGGGACGCGTCACTCGGGTCCGGCTCACATGTACGTCTGGACCCAGGTACCAGCAACATCATATTACCCGGCGACTCTAACAAGGACTGGCTAAATTACCAAGGTGGCATCGGGACAGGCGACGTGTAGTGAAGGTTTGTCTAATGCGGCGAAGATGGTGAAAGGAACGTGTCGCCGGACGAAGTGCGCCAGGTTTGGCCGAGAATTTCGCCGGGCAAGCGGCTCGCGACAGAGGGAGGCAGGGCCGGAAATCAATTTGCGCCAGTCTAGCAGGGTTCCATGGGGAGCTACAGTACTGTTCATCCGGCAGATCAGAGGCGGGAAATCATCCCAAATGGAGAATGAGGTTCCCTGCAACTCAGTACCGGGCCCTTGGTCGACGACGCTATTTTCGAACGTTTGCCGGTCTAGATCTATCCGTCGACGAGGTACCGGATCTTGCGTCTGGGAACCCTGCGCATCATCTCTTTGTTCGTCTTGTAGCGCATGAAGACACAGCAGAATGGGAACAAGACGGTGTTGATTGCACACCACGCAAACAGGACCCCGAAGTTCAGTCCAATCCGACTGTGTGTATCGAAGATGATGGTGCGGCTGGCGGTGACGATGTGGTACAGCGGCCAGGCGTAGCCGAATTTGAAGAACCCCGGAGCCAGCGGGATGGCATAGAATGATGTCGACACGTTGGATATGACCCAGAAGATCAACCATCTAAACACGCACGTCAGTAAAAAGGCCGGCGTGTATCGGGAGGCAGAGAGAGTCTGACAGGGCTGTCCAGGGCTGGCCGATGACCATGGTGACGTTCTCGCTGGCCAAGCCGAGCGCATACATGCCCACCCAATTCAGCATGAAATACACCACGAATGTGCCATGACCATAGCCGTCCGGGTTCTTCGCCATCGTCACGTCGTCGTGGGGATAATTGTTCGAGAAAGGGACGAGAAACGCCAGCGACACGAGCGAGTAGGCGAGCGACATGAGGAGATATGCCGCAATCGTCATGACGAGGCGCACGAGGACCAGCTCCCAAAAGTGCAACGGCGGGTGGCCCTTCGGGATGAGAAACTGGGTGTACACCGGCAGGAAAAAGGAGAAGGAGAAGAAGGCGATGATGATCAGGTAGATCAAGCCTATGGTCACGGCGGGGGTGGCTTGTTGGGGCTCGAAAGGGCGGAGGTCGAAAAAGGAGAAGCCAACGGCCGGGTTCAGAGCCTGGGGTGCGCGAGAGTACGTCGCCGCGTCGAGGGAGCCGTTGGACAGCACACTTCGGATCCACTGCTCGCCGAATCGCGCTGGCAGGTCGAGCGCAAACTCGAACAACTGCGGGTCGATGTAGTTGCCGTACGTCGTCTCATCTCGTGCTGAGTTGACAACGATTTGCCCGGCACCGAGGGGCTCGTAACTCGCATTGCCGGTGGCAACGGCTTCTTGGAGAAGCGCTGTCGCGTTGGCATTGACGATGATCGCCGCCCATACGTGCTCGTCATAAACGGCTCTTCGCACAGCAAGGGGGTCGCCGCCGTACTTCTCGGGAGATTCAATCCTGTAGCCCAACGCGTAGGCCGGGAGTGCCGCCTGCGCTTGTGCAGCCCGTTCGACCAGGGGTCCGACAAGAGGCGTCGTTCCAGAGTAGGCGCCCGTGCCGTCGAAACTGACCACGGCGACGGTCAAAGCCTCCAAGTTCTGTGGGACGTGGAACAAGACGGCCCAGTAGAGCGACAGAACGCAGAGGATGTAGCAGAAAAGGATCGCCACCGTCACCGACCATTTCTGTAGAACTTGCTTGCGCACATCCCTGAGGGATGGGTGGAACAGGCCGACAGGTAAGGTCGGGTCCTCCTCAGAATTCCGCTCTTCGTCGTCGTCGGTTCCGCCGGGTGCTTGATTTTCTCGTTTTTCCTGCTCGTCTCCGGGGTTTCCTTGGCCCGCGTACTCTCGCGGACCGTCGTGCTCGCACGCGAGAGTGTGCTCTGAGCTCCCTTGACTCATCTTGGTGACGCCGCGTCACTTCCGGACCCAGGCTGAAGGTCACGTAGAGGGGAGCGACGGTCGACAAAGAAGTGGGAATCCGAGCAGGTAGGTGACAAGATGCTGCAGCACCCCATTGTATTTTTGCAACGGGTGAAGCTCTCCTGACGTAGAGATGAACTGATCCCGAACATCGGGCGTCATTCGACCACTGTCAACGGCGATTTCACATCCGCAGTCGTACTCTTGTCGCCGTCACCCCAATGACAATGGCTGGTACGATCACCAAAGCCGATCCACCCCAGGGCGGACATCCGCAAAAGTCGTGACGTTAGCAACGCCATCTATTGTGGTACACAGCTCCGGTGAGCATTGGATGAGCGCCCTGAGCCGTTGAGATGATGTCACCTCACATGGCAGCCACTCATGTCGACAAAGAGCATGCACTCGCTCCGACAAACAGACAGGCTCATCGAGTAGGATTTTATCGTTCATGAACGGGGTATTATTATCGCAGGTGGTCCGTCGACACTCACCCTTGCGGAGCCAGTTTAGCTCGCAGCGACGACAACAATAGTACCGCTACCCCCCGGCCGCCCTCACCGTCACTCAGCTGTATTTCGATGACTGGTTCATGTGGCTTTGACAACGTGATCGAGCTTTCGCACTCGGTCCCGATGACCGTCGTTCAGTTGCAGAACCGAGGCCGAGGTGAGCCTAGTCGGACTTTGCATCGCTTTCTACTAGTCCTCCGTATTCTACGGTGGAGGAAATACGACAGTGGTCTAGCCTCTCCATGACACGTGCTAGTCCCACCTCGTGGGTGACATGGGCGATATCCTCGACGAGATATCACAAATTCGAGCTGGCTACAGGAGACGACGCTCCATCTTCTAAAGCGCCCGATACCCTGCGGCACCGGCAATGATGGATCAGTCGTGTTGCGCTCGCCCTAGGATAACCACCGACAGAGATCGCGTAGACTCCCTGAAGCTCAACCACTGCCACCAGTCGACAACGGGGACTCCATCTCTTCGGGGGGGGCGTCGATCGGCGGTGGAAATGAGAGAAACACGGCGGCAACGTGCCATTAATCAGATCTTCTTGAGGGAGCATGGAAATATCTACTACTCCATGTGGTGTTTCCTTCCTCTACTTTGCTCACAGCAACGTCGAAGGCAGCCACGGCCCCTGGTACTTCTGAGTTCAAAAGTCGTTGCCCAGAACCCGGCGTGTTCTCATCCGTCTCGAATGCTGCACAACGGTCTTAGACCTTGTACGCATATATCTTATATTTCTGATTTTGCTACTGCTTCAGATTTAACTCCCAGGTATAAACCAACACAATCTCTTCTTTCTTCTTCTTGCCCGCGCGTCGTCGTATTACATCATGGTGAAGCTTCTCGAACTTCCAATGGAAGTCATGGAGCAAATCCTCCTCCGGCTGGACACCAAGGATCTCAAAGCTCTTCGACTAGCCCACAGAAAACTCGAGTGGGACGTCCGCCCGACCTTGTTCCGGACCCTTCATGTCTCGTGCCTGAACGCCGACCGACTGCGTCACGTTAAAAAGTACCCGAGAGTGTCCGCGGTTGTGAACGAGATCCAGTTTCAAGAGATGAACCTCGAGGGCCTCTCGCTGATCCATCGCTCCAGGACTCTACGGCAACACGCCGATTTGTCCGAACATTTGACGCCCTTGGAATCGCTCATCAGCTTGGTGGAAGACCATGCTAATTTGCGGCGCAATGGTCAGCCTGTGTCCTTTTACGTCAAAGATCACGAAGCCGTGAGGGATCATGGGGAGTCGGTTGCAAGTCCAGATCACGATGGGTACGCGCCCCCACGGTCTGGAAACTTCCCGACGCCTCTCTGGTTTGAGTTTGAAGCCAGGCTCACGAACGTCGTGGACATGTATCACGGAAAAGCGAAACTCCACGACCCGCGGCGCCTTTACGGGATCTTCCGTACTGCTCTTCCGCACCTCACGGAGTTGCGTCGAATTGTCTGCGTCGACGGGAACCCAGGTGGATCAACGTCCGGGTATCGTGCTCTAGAGAACGAGGAACCATTCCGGATCCTCAACGAAGAGTTTCACCATCTATTTGGCCATTCGGTTCTTCGGGGGTGGCTGCAGCCGGACGAGGGATTGCGGCCAGCACATGGCTTTTTGGCCTTCTGGCGTGTCCTGTGCGAGCTCAACGCTCGTCAAGACGACAATTCGACACCCGAGCCCGACATTCAGCATCTAGAGATGAGACGGGACCAGGACCAATTCAACTCACGGGGTATCAGCTTCGAAATGCTCGATTGGCAAGGTGACAGGCTTGGATCCTACATGCGAACGCGGTCGAGGGTCAGTGGACTCCGCAATCTGAGAACCTTGATCCTCTGTTTCGAAATCGAGCAGGAGCCGGGGACGGGATGGTGTTGGGACCCTCAAACATCGACTTTGACGGACGTGTTGGCCAGGGCGGCAAAGCTGGAGCGGTTGGAGATCTACCTGAGCCCCAGCACCACTTACAGCACTTGCGAAGTTCATTTGCAGGAACTGCTCCCGCCGGCCACGATGCCAGAGCTTCGCAGTATTGTTCTAGAAGGTGTCCACTTCGGCGAGGATGCGATATGCCATTGGCTTTTCGTGCAGCCGAAACTGAAAAATATCACCCTGATCAGAACGTACCTTCATGGGCGGTGGGAAAGCCTGGTGGAGCGGTGGTGCGTCGAGCCCAATTTCAAGCCGGAGTCCCTCGAGCTGAAGAGTCCATGGGACTTGGACGTCGGTAAGCAGGAGGAAGCGGAAGACGCCGGCACTTCCAAAGTACCATCCAGAGTGTCGAGCGAGGCGGTCCTTCGGTACGTCAACCACGGCGGCGACAATCCCTTTGCTCACCGGCGGTGGAAAACGTTTGGCTGGAGAGGCCAGGGAGAAGACTGGAATGACGGGAGAGATGGCAACATGTCGGACTACTCGGACCTTTCGGAGTACCTTCCGGACGACCGTCCCAGTTCAATCGATGATCTCGACGGTCCGGAGTTCGACTCTGACTACGACTTTGACAACGAAACGGAGAGCGATTCTGGACTCGAAGAGGCGGAGAACCCTGATAGCATTGATGTTTGAGTCGAGGTAATTCCAGTATTAGAATGATGACTACCGAGTAGGGCCTGTGGCAGCCTCGCCCGCAAGGTGCCAGCCTCGCCCATCGTGATTGGCCCACGTCGTATCTTCAACCTCGGCTTGGGTCGATCTTCAGTGATAGATATTCGTCCTCGTGTCACGTACATCGTGCATCCTTCGCCATCCAGGTCCTGGGCATACGAGCACTGACTGAGCGCAGGGGCCCGCCATGGACCGGTCGCTTGCGACTTTGTTGCGGTCACTGCAGACCTCAGAGGCTCCCGAGGACGCCCTCCGGTCAGTCGACCCGCCACGCACGGGATCAACGAGATGCTAAACTGAGTCCAGGTTGCTGCCTACTGCCACCAACCTCTTGTCGCGTCTTTCGAACCCTCTCAATGTCACTCTGTTGTCGTCCCACCTTCTCGCGAGCGAGGTCCTGTACCCCCAACCGACCGAGCTTGTGTATTGCAGGCAGATTTTCAGTGTCTTCTATACCGCCGCGTTGCGCTTGATAGAGGACAAAAAGAGCGCGTTGCAAGAACATCTCCGGAGCAATCTCACCGTGTCGGAATGGACGAAGGCTGTGGTGAAGGGGGCCGATGAGAAGTCACCGCGGTGGAGACACACTCTCTTACTCGGAGCGCTTCTTCTGGCCCTGCAGACGAAAGACTTTGAAGGCTTGTCGGCCGATTTCAGGAAGAGGCTGGAAGCTGCACTCGTGATCGCGTCGAACTTGGCCTTGCAACAGAAAGACGCCGACCCGAACTGCGAGCTGGCGGTCGTCTTTGTTCTCAACCATACCTTTCCCCTGCTTTCAGACCCCCACAGGGCTCAAGTTCACTATGACTTGCTCCTCCCGGTGTTGATCGACGCGACCTTCTTCTCGCCAGAAGGCCTGGAGCATGGCTACTGGGTCGGGGTCATCGACAACGATGTCCGACCGTCTCCAGGGCAGAAGTTTCACTGGCCGACCACGTCCCACTCGTTTCGCAAAGTCACCGAGATCAAGGCCAGGAATCTGGTGGGAGGCCTCGGTGCTCTGTCACGGCTGATTGCCCACAGCGTCGACAACGTCGGTGACAGAAGGGTGATCATGTACGGTACGAATCGCATCGCCGAATTTGCCAGGACTCTCGCCACCTCCTGGAGACAGAACAAGCTGTCCGAGGTCGATCCGCGGGAAGAAGCACATTATCTGGACCAGGAGACGCTGCAAAAAACCCTTCCGGTCCTCCTCCACGTGCTCCGAGACACCGTCTTCTCCATCGTCGCTATTCTTCGACCCGTGCTCGGCCGGCTGCTGTGCGACGGGGTGCTGGCGTCAGATACGAATTCCCCCGGAATCGCCACGCAGTGTTTGCACATCCTCCGCGACACGTATTTTGCGGCCCACCGGTTCGGATTGACCTCCTCTTCTCCGTACGTGTTCGTCAACTTTGCTGCCATCGACGTCCTCAGCCAGTATCCGCCACAATCGGAAAAGTTCCTGGAAACCGTTCGTCCGGTCGATATCGGTCGAATTCCTCCTCATCCACTTGACCGACTGCAGGACCTCTTTTTCCTCAACACCGCAGAGCACTTCACCTTGGTACTGCCCCCGCAGACAAACCAAGGACTACTTTTCAATGCCGCGGCGCCGTACGTTGATCCGCAAGGGGACCCGCGGCTGGGCGAGATCTTCGAGGCCGCGCACAGCGTCATGCTGGCCATCCTCGCCGCCGCTCAAAATGCAGAGTTGGCCGCGAAAATTGTCCCATTCTACGTCGAGACCTTGCTCCGGAGTTTCCCCAAACCGTTGACGGCGCGACAATTTCGGTTCGCGATCAAGGCCATCGTGCGACTCGCGGCGCCACCGTCTCGGATCGCGGTGTCCATGCCGCTCATGCAGGCGATAGTGCTCGACCTGCTCAGAGAACGGATGGACCACGCATCAGAAGAGCTGCTGCCTCCCAACCCCGATCTCGCCCTAGAGAACAGCGAGCCATTGTCTGAAAAGGCAGTCTTGCTTCTTTCAATCATCGATTGCTTGAGCAGCCTGCCGGTCGTGCTCCTGGATGAATGGCTTCCTTTGACTGCAGAACTGCTCCACAAAGTCGGGCATGCAGGTCAGAGACAACAATGCCAGCATCGATTGTGGGACACAATCAGCAACGGCGACATGGATGTTGAGCGTGCAGCACTCTGTGTTGCGTGGTGGACTTCCCGTGGAGGGCGTGAGCATGTCATGTTCGGCGAACGGCCGGAAGATCAGGATTACACTATGAGTGGTGCATTGCACCTGGACGGCAAGCTTTGAAGATCCAATGTATTACGGGGTCCTCACGACCTCATCGTACCGGTTTGCCACCGTCCGTGGCCCCCCAAAGCACCGCTCGAATGGTCGAACAAAGGAAGAGGGAAGAGGTCCCGGAAAGTTTGTGTGCGGCAGCCACAAAGGCGCCTGAATGCAGGATAAATCCATCTGTGAGGGTTCATCCGCCATCTCCTCCCCGTCTACTTCCTCAAGCGCCCTGCACCGGTCTGTTCAGGAAACCCACAGACCCAGTCAGAGTGTGAGAAGCACCGTTGCTCGCGCCATGGCTTCGGTGCGTCGCACCAAGAATTTCGCCAATGACCCTCAGACGCCGATGTTCCTGTACACCATCCTCAAGCAATTGGACCTCAGGTCGATCAACTGGAGCGAGGTGGCCGACGGTCTGGGCATTTCGAATGGCCACGCTGCTCGCATGAGGTACAGCCGCATGAAGTCCCAGTTCGAAGGCCTCTCAACCCAACCCACACCACCAAAGCCCAAGAGGGAGAATCCCGGCCAAAGCAAGTCTGCCAAAAGCAAAGCCAAGGACAACAAACGCCGTCTCATCGAAGAAGAAACCGAGCGACTTGGTCGCCGACCGTCGAATGTCCAATTTGCGATGCCACAAGAACATGATCCGAAGAGAATCAAAGTCGAGCCACAGTCATACACGGACCCTTGGACCGCCCCGGGCATCTACACTGGGTATTCAGGGCAACCTGGTGCAAACACCTACTGGTGTCAGCCCAGTGGCAGTTCCGAGCCGTCGCACCCTGCAATGCCGACTACCCCCCGCCAGAGCGTCACGGCCACACCTGGAATCAAACACGAGCCGGAAACGACTGCATCCTCTGCCCATGGCCTTGCCAGCTCCGGTCCAGCGATCAAACAAGAGCCGGGCCTCCCAGGGAAGGACTCCGACATGACTGACCGTGACGTCGTCGTCGTGGGACGTGAGCCAGGAACGAGTTTGGCGGAGCGGTCACCTACTCCAACCCACCAGGTCCCCGTCGCTCCCGGCCATCCGGCATCTCGCACCGTCCATGCTTACTTCGGTCGCCGCCACGCTCCTCTGATCACCACACAGCCTCGACCGTCCGTGGACAGCATGGCAGGGTATGCCACACCTCAAACATTCCCCTATGGCTCTTATCCGTACCTCGGTCACTGCAACCCCACGCAGAGGGCCTTGTCATGGACCGCACCTGTTCTGGGTCAAAACTCACGAGCCACTTCGCTCGAGGATGACACCCACAACGTGATGCTGAGCCCCTACGCGACAACATATCAAGATATGCTCAACATGCCTCTGTACCGACGCCGCCCGTCCGTCTTACCGATCTCCAGTCCGAGCACTCAGCAGATCGCGAATGGGCCAAGTTCGAATGAAGCACAGCGAGTGGGACGAGGGCAAGACGTCAACAGTGCACCACCCGCGGCGGCTGCGTCGGCTCCAGATGACCGAATTTTCCTGGTTGCTACGACCGGTCGCGGTCCTGTGACCTCCAACACGCCTCCCGAGGTGGCCGCCATTCAATCTGACCCAGCCGAGAGCGAGACCGGTGTCGAGCAGGCATCGCCCGCGACCGATGCGATCTTGGTGAAGACTGGTGCCGAGGTGGTGGGGAACGTGTTTTCAGCGCCGCTGGTCATCGACGATGGCGTGGTGGAAATCAAGGCCGAAGTGGTGGAACTTTGAGGCAGTTGGAGACGGAGCATCGTCGAACGTCGCTGGCTGATCACAACACGTATGCGAGTGGGAGGTGGGTGTCTGCTCAGAGGAGATGGAGAATCCAGGCCATGGGAGAGAGATGGGGTGACGGTGCCCGATACCGAGTGTGATTTGTAGCGCCTGATGGTCATGTAGCGCGAGATGCGGCGAGTGTCCTCTACAACGTTGAGCTTTGTTCCGTGCCGCGGAGCATGTGACGCTCGCATGGCATGTGCACCGCATCTGTCTCGCTCTTCTCTCTCTGGGTGTCGGTGATGCCCGGGTGGGTGCCTGGGACCAAATGCGGGGGCGCCAATCATCATAGCGGAATCGTGTTGGGGCACGTCACCTACAGCTTCATTCGGTGCTCGCGTTCAACGTCCTTCAAACAACCGTCGTCCTTTGACCATCCAACCATGTAACAACGTCGTCTTCTCCTTCGCATCACAATCATGTTCTCGTCCTTTACCTCCTTCTCGCTCCCTCGCTTCGGGTTCGGGCGTGGCTCCAGCTCCGGCGCCTCCACGGCCATTGACATTCCCTGCGTCGAGGTGCACGACATCGAGACCTCAACGGACAAGCGGGACCGGACGCTCAAGCATCTCCTCAAACTCAACCACGCCAACTTTTCCATCCTGTACAATCGATTGAGATTCCACAACCATACGCCTCATGTACGTGTTGTGCCGTGCCGTGCCGCGCCGCCTTCAAGCTCGAGTTCCCGTTCCAGTTCACGCTTGAGCCAGCTTCCCCTTCCGTTTCCCAATTCGCTCCGGTCAGCCGTAGATTTTAAGCCCCCAGTGACCGCCACCACGAATCCATTATCTCTCCTCTCTAGTCTAAAACTAATGGGCACCAGCTCCTCGGTTCCGCATACCTCCTCGGGAGTGCGCCCGAACACCTGAACGACGTCTACGAAGACGCGGCCAAGAACGAAGGCCACGAACCGTGGGTCGACTCGCCCTCCGAGATCGCGCTGCACGACCACCGCGACTTTCTCGGCCGGCGGGAATTCCAGCGCGCGTGGGTCGATTTCTTCGAAGACCAGCTCGTGCTGCACGGCTACGAGTGGAAGAAGGTCGTCGCCAAGTTTGTCTTCGAGCGGGGCCCCAAGGGAAGTGCGAACGAAGAGCCTATCTTCTCATGCCTGACGGCCGGGCTGGCACACCCGCTGATCCACCTCGGGTATGCGTACGAGTTGAATTCGCGGGAGGTGGGCATGGAGGCCCTGGGACTGGCGGCGACGTGCTATGACGCGCGGCTTGCCGGCTTCCTGGACAGCGGGACGGGTGGCGCCCCGACGTACTCGACGGGCAATCTACTCGAGGTGTTTGCACGCGTCCACGGCGATGGCAGGCTGGATGGCGTCTTCAAGGGGCACGGGGGCGACAATCTGAGCAGGTTGCTGGGCGACGCGGCCTTGACGTCGATCCTCATGGAGCATTGGGCGGCGTGGGAGATCGGCGACCCGACGAAGGATTTCGAGCAGAGCCAGGCGTTGGCGGCCGCGCTGCTGGTGTCCAGTGCGCCGAGCGCGGGAGGGCAGGGCTGGGATTTCTTCCTCGTGCACCTCCTCACGAGCAGCCACGCCGTGAGGATCCTGATCCCGTTCCTGGACGCCCGGTACCACGTGCGCCTCGTCAGGGAGTGGTTGCTCATCACGCTGGCCATCTACGTCGCCCAGCTGCGCCCGCGGATCAACACGTCGTACATCACGGACGTCGACCTCGCGGGCCGGGGCTGGGTCTTTGTCACGCAGCAGGCCGTGCAAGGGCCGTACAAGTTCGACGCACACTTCGTCAAGGCGTGTCGGGCCCTGCACGAGGCGGAGAAGGTCTGGGGCGAGGCGGGGCCGAACGGGGAGGAGAAGTACTGGTTGAAGGCGGCGGTCAAGTTCGCGGGCGAGTTTGCCGGCTGGGGAGGGTTTGGCGAGGAGGATGTAGAGGCCGAGGAGGAGCTGAGGAGGGAGATGGCCGAAAGACAGAAGGCTTGACTTCGCGCATGGGGAGACGAGGAGGATGGGGGAATGGAGTTGCATTCGAACGAAATTGTGTGACTATCTGACCCAGCAGCGATTGGATATCAGTCCGTTCCATCCTTGCAAAAAACCGCAGGACCCCGTACGATCCCCATGGTGTTTGTTCATGTCCAATGGGCGTCGACAGCCTCGTGATGCGCTCTCGCTTCAATCGGCCTCGTCTCCGACCCCGGATCGGCGCTGCTCCGCTGCCAAGGACCCCCCCTTTTCTCTCCTCATAAAAGAGAACGTGAGCTTCTCACTTCTCTTCTTCCTGTTGGTCCGCGAGCAACTCCGCGAAACCTGTCGGTGGAATCGAGCTGCCGTCGGCTTCTGTTGACTTGCGCGGTGTCGATCCAGTCATGAGCACTGCACGACCAACCGACGGCACCCTGGAACCCAAGCGTCACGTGACGGGGGAACACGCCCGCCGGTTCGTCAGAGACGTCCTGCAGGGGAATGGAGTGCCTGCAGAGAATGCGAGCATCGTGGCGGACTGCTTGATACAAGCCGATCTGCGCGGCGTGGACACGCACGGCATGAACCGTATACCGTCCTACATGGAACGGATCCGACAAGGGGTCCTTGATCCGGCCGCCGAGCCCGCGTTCGAGCAGATTACCCCCGTGGTCGGACAGGTCGACGGCCGGAACGCTTTCGGCTTTCTGTGCGCGCATCTGGGAATGCAACGTGCGATCGAGATGGCACAGACGTACGGGATCGGTGTGGTCAGCGTCAAACACTCGAACCACTTCGGTATGTCCGCCTGGATTGTCCAGCAAGCGATTGACGCCGGGATGATGAGCTTGGTGTTCACGAACTCCAGTCCTGCGTTGCCCGTCTGGGGAGGTAAGGAGAAGCTTATGGGCGTCAGCCCGATTGCCTGTGGTGCACCGGCTGGGAAAGCGCCGCCCTTCATCCTCGACATGGCCCCGAGCGTCGCCGCCAGAGGCAAGATTTACAAAGCGAAGAGGCGTGGTGAGAAGATCCCACTCGACTGGGCGCTGGACAAGGACGGCAAGCAGACCGATGACCCGGCTGCCGCGTTGGAGGGCGTCATGCTTCCCATGGGCGGCCCCAAAGGGTCGGGTCTATCCATAATGATGGACGTCTTTTCTGGCGTGCTCTCCGGTAGTGCTTTTGCGGGCCATGTGACCAACCCCTACGACCCCAGCAAGCCCGCGGATACGGGGCACTTTCTCCTCGCCATCAAGCCAGACCTGTTCATGAGCTTGGACGACTTCAAGGGCCGCATGGACTACCTGTACCAGCGCGTGGTGGGATCCGAGACGATGGCGGGCGTGGAGAGAATTTACTTTCCGGGGGAAATCGAACAGATCACGGCCGCTGAAAGATCAAAGTCGGGCATTCCGTTGGTGAAGGCAGAGATCGATGCGTTAAACGCCGAGGCGGAGAGAGTCGGGAAGCCTCGACTTGCGCTCTTGTATGACTAGCAACGGTACGGTTGTCAATCCTGATATCTATTCTGTCGCACCTCGGCATCCTGTGCGGGTCACTCTTTTGCGGGCTGGCCAATGGCAGCGAGACCAAGTCCTGATATCGTCGATGTCTCGTCCCTCTCTCAGGTGTCTAGACAGCAGTTCGTGATGTTGGAGCTTGGGGCACGAAAGTCGCAGGGACGGTTGATCACCGGCATCGGCGATTTCCGGACTGCCTCGAGAATGGCATCTTTTGCCAATGGGAATTCCCCTCCGTCGGTTGCTGTTGCAGCCTGGAGCGGGGGCCCCTGCTGCCGGGAGCCAGTCGCCGATCGCCCCTGGAGCCTAGCGATGGAGCCAGATGTCGTCATCGCGCAATCTTTGGCGCAGTATAGGTGCGCGGTCGCCGCCATCATATCGTATGTGGCGTTCGCTTCTCGATCAAACTGACACGAAGAGATTTGATTGCGCAGGGCTCGCCCGATTCACCGCCACGTTGAATGCATAGTGGGCATCCTCGTACTTGTGCTGTTGGTCAAAAAGGTCTACGGCAGGACGTGGCTTGCACCCACCTCCCCGACGCCTTGATTTTGGCACCGTGATTGTCGATCATCAGGCGCTGTGGCAGAGATCAGATCGAGTACGTGGACCCGAGATGCCTGGGTCCTCAAAGGGTCCGTATCCAGGCCTAGATTGTTCTCGAGACTAGGTACACGCCCTCCACGCCCTCGTAAACTTAGAACCAGATCGCAGTGGAAATTCGGCTCGTGCAGGCCGGGAGGAGGTCACAAAGGTTGCACCGGTACTCGTACTGTATCATCAAAACCATGGCAACTGGCGTGTGGAGACGCCAATCGCACACAACAGGAGATGCAACTGGCAATGATGTGCGCGCGCGAATAACAAAGAATGAATGAAGACGAAAAGACGCTCATCCCGCGTTCCGGGTGGCATCCCAGCACCCCGGCGAAGTCAATCCGTGCTCAGTCTCTAGTCTGTTCCAATCTGCGCCTCGGGATGTACACAGTAGACTCGCTCGCCCATCCCTCGACTGCACACTTGCACCACTCGACTCTTGACTCTCGGTTCACCTCTCGAACACGTGCGCAATCGCATCTCGAACACGCCGCCCGACCTTGCAGCAGTTGACTCCCGCACTTTCCTCACTTCCTGGGCGGTCGACGATTCTTTGCACGGGCAGTGATTTCCCCGCCACACGGCCTGCTCACCAACAAGCATCACCCTTAGAACGACCATCGAAGAGCCCGTCATCCTCTTGACTTTGTCTCGGCCCACGCCTATTGGTATCGCTCTTCCCTCCGCCGTACCGTCCTTTGAACCGTCGCCGCCAACCTCATTTTCGGGGCATGTTCTGAAGAGTGTGAGGGTCACTGGGAAGAAAGAAACCACAAAACGAGGCGAGTAGGTCCGCATCACGAGAATGCCAACGGTTCGATCAATCTATCCATGAACTGTTGGGCGCAGGTTGGTGTAGGAACTAGGACAGTGGCTCGGGGTATCCGTGCCTCTCAGCTCCGCCGCCGAATCCATCTGTGCGACGTACAAGCGACCGCCTCCAAATGTCACGGCCGCCTTCGCGTGAGGCGGCAAAGCCTCCTGCGGACCCGGACACGTCGGCCTTAGCATCGCCGTCATCCACGACGCATCCTACCGCTTCAGACTCACCAAGTCGACGCGGTCAGCAGCGCCCTCCGACATGGGTGCCCCTCCCACCGGTCCCGTCACAGGTCAGCATGTTCACCGGGCGTTCCACCGGCGATCCACTCGTGCCGCCCCCATTGTCGTCCAGATCGGACGATGGCAAGTCTGTGTTGAGTCCCGGCTCCATTGACCGTGTCTTTCCGGTTCGGTCTGCCATATCAATCGACCCGGTCGCCACGCCACTGTCTCGTAGAGACTCTTCTGGCGGTTATCCGGGAATGGGACCCAACACTGCCAGGCCGAGAGATTCGAGTCACACCATCTCCGGGCCCGGCCCGGCGGCCACGACGAGACCAATGTCGGTCTCTGAGGCGTCAGATGTCGGATCTGTCTCGGACGCTGCTCAATGGCGTTCCGGCTCGGTATCTCGCGCCAGCGTCAACCCCGACCGTCAGGTCTTGGCCAATATGGGCACGGATGACGCCGCGTCCCACAAGTCAGAAGTCTCGAGCGTGTCCGGTGGTGTGGCCGTACCGACGCAGCAGGGCATGGGATTGGTCACGGCACGGTTCATGCACGTTGTCACCGACGAAGGCCACGCGGTCATCACTGGACGAGACGGAGAGACGCTACAGAGATGCGAGGATGAGCCTATCCACATACCTGGCGCCGTACAGAGCTTCGGACTTCTGATTGCCCTGCGAGAAGAGAACGAGAAGCTGGTCGTTCGGGTCGTGAGCGAAAATTCGGACAAGATCATCGGTTACACGCCCCAGCAGCTCTTCAAAATCGAATCCTTCTTGGACATCTTGAGCGACGAACAAGCCGACAACCTGCTGGATCATATCGACTTTATCCGGGAGGAAGGGGCGGGAGATGTGGTCACCAGTGGCCCGGATGTTTTCCTGTTGTCGATCAAACCTCCTCATGCCCGCACCCGGAGGCTGTGGTGTGCCATGCACCTTTGTGAAACGGACGCTGGGTTGATCATCTGCGAGTTCGAGTTGGAGGACGACACGACCAACCCGCTCGTCCCCCCCGAAGACAGGACCACTCCCGAGACTCCGGAAGACACGCTCGGAAGTAAACCGACCCACGAAGAGCTCGTCGACAGCACGGTGAACATCAGCAAACCGTTACGCGTCTTGCGAAGCGCCCGGAAGAAGAGGACGGAGGCGGCGGCGATGGAGGTGTTCAACATCATGTCTCAGGTACAGGAACAGCTCGCCACCGCCCCGACGCTTCAAACATTCCTCAAGGTCTTAATCGGCATCGTCAAAGAGTTAACGGGATTTCATCGCGTGATGATTTACCAATTCGACCATGCTTGGAATGGACGGGTCGTCGCAGAACTCGTCGATCCGCGAGCGACCAAGGATCTGTACAAAGGCCTCAATTTCCCGGCGTCAGACATCCCCAAGCAGGCACGGGATCTGTACAAGATCAACAAAGTTCGGTTGCTCTACGATCGAGATCAAGAAACGTCGCGCCTGGTGTGCAGGACTCTGGACGACCTACAAAAGCCGCTGGATATGACGCACGCCAACCTACGGGCAATGTCCCCGATCCATATCAAGTACCTCGCCAACATGGGCGTCCGATCGTCCATGTCCATCTCCATCAACGCCTTCAACGAATTGTGGGGCCTGATATCCTGTCACACCTACGGATCGAGGGGCATGAGAGTGTCGTTCCCCATTCGCAAAATGTGCCGCTTGGTGGGAGATACGGCGTCCAGGAACGTGGAACGACTTTCGTACACTTCGCGGTTGCAAGCGCGAAAGTTGATCAACACCTCCTCCACCGCCAAGAATCCTTCGGGCTACATTGTGGCATCGTCCGACGATCTCTTGAAGTTATTCGAAGCCGACCTCGGCGCGCTCTCGATTAGGGACGAGACGAAGATCTTGGGGAACCCCCGAGGCCATCTCCAGGAAGTTCTGGCCATGGTGGAGTATCTTCGGATGCGGAGGATGGGCACTGTCTTTTGCTCTCAGGATTTCGCCCAGGATTTCCCCGACCTGCGGTACGAGCCGGGCTGGAAGTTTTTGGCCGGCGTCCTGTTTGTGCCCCTGTCGACGGGCGGCAACGACTTTATCGCCTTCTTCCGGAGAGGGGTGTTGCAAGAGGTCAAATGGGCGGGCAATCCGTACGAGAAGTTTGTGAAAGAAGGCACCGAGGGCTATCTCGAACCGAGGAAGAGTTTCAAGCAATGGACCGAAACCATCGCGGGTCGCTGCCGAGATTGGACGGACGACGAAATCGAGACCGCCTCGGTGCTGTGCCTCGTCTACGGCAAATTCATCGACGTCTGGCGCCAGAAAGAAGCCGCCCTGCAGAATAGCCAGTTGACCCGCCTGCTTCTGGCAAACTCGGCGCATGAGGTCCGGACCCCGTTGAACGCGATCATCAACTATCTGGAGATCGCCATGGAGGGAGCCCTGGACCAGGACACGCGAGAAAACTTGGCCCGATCGCATTCCGCCTCGAAGTCCCTGGTCTATGTCATCAACGACCTCCTGGATCTCACGAAAGCAGAAGGCGGTCAGACATTGGTCAAAGACGAGCCATTCGACCTCCTGCAAACGATGACAGATGCCACAGATCCGTTTATCGGTGACGCCAAGCGGAAAAACTTGCAGTACAAGGTCGAGATATCGCCGGGCCTGCCACGGAGCGTCATCGGAGATCATCGACGAGTTCGACAAGTCGTGTCCAATCTCATTTCCAACGCCATCCAAAATACGAGGGAAGGCATGGTCGTCGTGGAAGCTTATCCCTGTCCCACTGCACAGCCGCAGCCGGGGAAGATCGAGGTGGAGATAGTTGTCGAGGATTCCGGTGCCGGAATGTCACAAGCCAAGGTGGACGCCCTGTTCAAGGAGCTCGAAGAGGTGTCGTATGAAGAGGATCTGCCGGACGCCAAGACCGTCATCAGCAGCCCATTTCCCGACCATCCGCCGTCCGAGACCGCGACACTGGGGCTCGGACTTGCTCTGGTTGCACGCACCATCCGCAACATGAACGGCCAACTTCGAGTCAAGACCGAAGAGGGAAAAGGATCGAGATTCGTGATCGTTCTAGCTTTCCACACCGGGGGCTCGGATCTTGCTCAGCTCCCGCGTCAGTCTCCATCGCCCGCGCCCAACTCTCGGCCGGCAACCTCGCCCAGCCAACAAGATGGCGAGGTCACGCTCGTCTACAGGAACCCGCCCCGAGGCCCAGATTCACTGGGTACAAGGCCAGGTTCCGCGCCCCGGAGGACGAGCGGAGACAGTATGAACAGCATGGCAAGCTTGAAGAGCGTCATGAGCATGAAGAGCGACGCGAGCGGGAAGAGCGACGCGGACAGACTCATCGACGCGATCCAGCAGCCCCTGCAATTCACCGAGCAGAGGACCAGTAGTCCTGGACCGACGTCTGGCGAAGCACTCCGCAGCAGATCTTTCGGCTCCCCGATCAGCTCGCTGAAATCAAAGAGCCTGCCTTCCCCGAAAGAGTTGAAGTCCTCCTTCCGGACAGGCGGCTGGGAAAACGTGAAGGATTCTGCGACACCGCTCCGACCCGTCCGGGTATCCGACGACCAGCAGGACGAGGCCAGCGGTTCAAAGATCGGACCGAGAATACTCTTCACCGAGCCAGGGTCAGAGTACGCCCGATCCGACACCACCGAGATCAGCAAAGCAGACCCGGCCGACAACTTTTCCGTGTTGGTGGCGGAGGACGACCCGATCAACAGCAAGATCATGCACAAGCGCTTGGAGAAACTCGGCCATTCCGCCCACATGACGGTGAACGGTGAAGAGTGTGCCTCCGCCTACGGAGCAAAGCCTGCCTCGTTCGACGCCATCTTGATGGATCTTCAGATGCCCATCGTGGATGGCTTTAGCTCCACCAAGATGATTCGGTCTTACGAAAAGACCCAGGGCAGGTCGTGCCTGTCCAATAGAGCCGGGCAGAATGGACGGGTACCCATCTTCGCCGTGTCTGCTTCACTGGTTGAAAAGGAGCGCAACAAATATGTTCAGACCGGGTTTGACGGCTGGATCCTGAAGCCCGTCGATTTCAAACGCGTCGATCTCCTGCTCAAGGGCATCGTGGACAACGAGGCTCGGGACCAATGTCTCTACGAGCCTGGAAAATGGGAAAGAGGAGGATGGTTCTGGTCCCGAGCAGAACAGCACGACGCGTATGACGTGGACACGCACCCAAGTCGAGAAAAACCGACCGAGGCGCCTGGGCCAAAGTCGACGGTATCGCCGGGCCAGGGGACGTCCACCGGAGAATCCGGACAGGTTCAGGACTGATTATTTTTACGCGTGCGGCTCCTGACACGTTGTCACGGTCGGCGTGTCCACGCCATTTGATGCTTCGGTGCTTGCGGTCCCACGGCACCCATTGCCATTGTTGGTGTGACTGTGGAATATTGTGACGTTGGTTGCGTGAGCGGCTTGGTGATGTTATACACCGCGGTAGACGAGATGACGTTGATTATGACTGGGACGAAATGACCGAGGATGGCTCTGCGGCCTCGGACGGCAGCCTCGCAATAAACATGACATTGATAGCCTCCACCTGACCAGAGGAGAGGACATGCTCAGACGTAGATGGACGACCAGCTCTGCTCTGCTTGACATGCATCGATACACTATTTCATACTAGTTCGTTTCGTTGTCCTTACAACAACCGAATGCTCTCTTGAGAACTCCCCAACCAGCCGGTGGTAGACTGCAGACCCGAGACACGACGAACGCGAGATGGATGTCGGGCAGGTAGGGATCCGCTTCGCTTCTACATGTTCCCCCACCCCCCCGGCCCTCGACTACTTGTACAGTGTCGCCAACCAGCCAGCCAGGTGATACTGGCACTCGTGCTCACGCTTATGCCCGCTCGCCGCTCGACGCCTTGCACCCGGCTCAGAGACGGCAGGTGTGTTCGTGCCCTCTCGCCACATTCCGGTCCGACGAACAAGGGATTTGTTTGCGTACTTGGCCAAAGAGATTTCGGGTCGCTTCAGCTCTCCCACCTGCACCGCCGCCGGCGCCTCCGATACCAGTAGAAGGCGGAAGGGATCGCCATCTCCGCCACTCCACACCGAGGGTTCCGCCGTGCGTGTTTGTAGGCAACCCGACATCTTCGTGGAGGCCTTGGGGTTCGGTCGGAGCTGTGCTGGATCTCCCCCTGTTCGTTAGCCCCTCATCGACACCGAGTCGCGTGGTGGCGATCGGGAGACCGCGGGCGAGAATTACTCACGAGGTGCGAAGCCCGGCGATCGTGGCTGGACGTGTCCCGGTCCCACTCGGACGCCTCGGTTGGGCGAGGGCGTGGCAGTTGCATTTGCGGAAGTCTTCTACCGAGATTGCCGACAGCTCCGCTGGCGGAGGGGAGGAAGAGGGCGAAGGCGAAGACTGGCTCTGCCCGGCGAGTCTCGGGGCGTTGACGCCGCGACTTTGATCTCCTTGGCTCGCTCGGGCACCGGACCTGAGGTACGAGAGCTCCAATTCCGCCGATGCGTCGGTGTGGGCTTTGAGATCCGTGTATTTCCGTCGCCACACCTCCGCTTCTTCGTCCATTCGCAGCGTTTCCGCCAGTGACGACAAGAGTTTGAACGACGACAAGATAAAGTCTTCGGGGAGATCGGTCCGATATCCCAGCACCTTGAAGTAGTTCTCGACTTTGAGGAACGTGCAGTGGTAGGCCTTTTCGTAGTCCTGCGTCATGAGGTACAGGTGTGTCAGGTAGCTGTAGGCGTGGGAAAAGGCACCCCCCAACACGCCGTCGTACGGCATCTCGTGCATCCGCCGAATGTGGATCCAGGTGATGTGTTCGGCTTCGCCGTATCGCTCGGACGCCATGAGGATCTCCATCACGCTTCTCGCCGCGCGGAGCGCTTCGACGTCGTACGGCTCCCACTCCGAAATGAGGCCGCTCAGGTGCGGTTGCGGGCTGCTCTCGCGCGAATCGACGGGTGAGTCCATCAGGATGGTCTCGGAGTCGAGGAGGAAGAAAGACTTCCTGTCGAAATGGCCGGAAAAGGCGTCGCGAGAGCACTCTTGCGACACCTGGGTGAGTCCAACCAGGTCCTCGGCCCGGAGCCGACTCAGACTCTGAAGCATCGACAGCCGAGCGTCGCGGCGGACGTGCCCGTCGACCAAATCGCCGAGGTAGCGCAGCAGCAGATTTGCAACTTCGTGCTTGCATTCCGCCAGGTGTGCCACCAGCTCGACGAGGCACAGGAGTTGGGACGGTCTTCGAGACTGGACGAGGGCGTGCAGCTCGCGAAATGCCGCGCGCCACTGCCGGTAAGCCTGCGACACGTCTCCCAGGTTATACCTCCGGACGCCCCTCTCGACGGCGAGGAAGAAGTGATCACGAGCACTGGTCGGATATTCGACGCCAAGGACGCATGCGAAGCCCATGACATCTTTGCCGAGCGTCCACAACCCCGACCGGAGCGAGTCGCCCACGAAGAGACAGAAGGAGTGGAGGAAACGTTCGACGTTGTGCAGCGGGAGAGGCGCGTCCAAACACCGTCGTGAAGGTGGCGGGGTGTAGCAGACGAGGTCGCGAATGACCGTCGACGACTCGGCCCGCGAATCATGCTCCGGGTACAGATCCAACCCTGCGCGCCGGGCGTAGCGCTCGACGTCGGCCATGTCGACAACTCGCCCACCGAGGACGAACTCTGATTCCTTCCCCAGGAGCTTCCGACCGGCGCGCCGCCAGAGGATCTCCTTGACCTCGTGGCGCTTGTTCTTCTTGTCAAGACCCCATCGCGCGATGCGGGCTTTGTACATTTTCGGGCTGAGGGCGGTGGTCAGGCATGTTCGTCGAGTGGAAGGACGGAGAATGATACGTACGTTGCTTTGAAGCCATACTGTTCTGCCATGATCACCATCACCTCCTTCAACGAGCGACCCTCATCCCGGTAGAGCCGAGTGATCGTCGCCCGGTGAGGCAGCCATCCGGAGACGGCGTCGGGATATGTCGCTCTGAGGACCATATTTGGGTTGCAAGGCGGACGACGATGACGACGGCAGAGGATTCATTCAGCAGGAAGGTGGAGTTCATTCTCGGGTCGGAGGGAGAGAGAGGCAGTCGAGGTCGCGGGAAGTTGGGCAGGTCAGGCTGGTACATATGTCGTTGACGAGAAGGAAGAATGATGGGGGGTTCGTCGCAAGGCAGAATGGTTGGGGAAGGGACAAACATCATTGGCTCCATACCGAAGGGCCATGCATTGCATTAGCGTCCTCGCCGCTTGATTTCCATCTTGCCTGGTTGGAGTCGCTATCTCTGACGCCGACTGCTAGTTTCCTCCACGCTTCGCCTATCTCTGGCAAGCAAGATGCAAGGTCTCTTGGAATGCGGCGTCGAACCTGCGTTGCGCCGTTGCCTGAAATCTGAAGCAGACGTACCCGGCATCGACGGCGTGGTTC
Organism: Phialophora macrospora; assembly: GCA_000835435.1. Lineage (NCBI taxonomy): Eukaryota > Fungi > Ascomycota > Eurotiomycetes > Chaetothyriales > Herpotrichiellaceae > Phialophora > Phialophora macrospora. Next base: position 232,293 of record KN846962.1, read on the forward strand.
GCATGCATCCTTCCCTGCCACATCTAGCACGCTCTGAGCTGGACCTTGAGATTCCCCTTGAACCGGGGCGTAAAGGCGTCGGTCCAATCCATCATCTCGCTCGTTGTTCCGGCGTTCACTATGTCAAATCGGCGAGCCAGGTGGGCAAATGTGGTGTGGAGTTCGGCATAGGCCAAGCTGGAATATCTGATCAGCAAGAGACGGCCGAAGGACCACGCAGTCGTGGTTGTTTGATCTTCTTGTGAAGGCGACCGTCCAGGTGACGGCCGGGGAGGGAGGAGGTTCGGTGGAAACATACTTCATTCCGATGCAATTGCGACTCCCGCGTGAAAAGCTCACCATGTGCTTCTCCAGTTCATCCGTGTCTGGCCCCAGCCAGCGTTCCGGCCGGAATGAAAACGGATCCGGGAAGATCGCAGGGTCGTTGTTGTACACGTAGTGCGAAAAGGACACCCGCGTCTGATGTCTTCGTGAGTCTCTGGCGCGGCAAGGCGTCTAATCGGAAACAAACTCACCCCGGGCGCGACAGTCTCTCCGCAAAGCACTGCCCCGTGCCGGGGGACAACACGAGGAAGACGGGCGGATGTCCCCATAGAGAACCGAAGGGATTCCTTCACCACACCGCGCTGGAGAATGCCATGTTTTAGCACGTATCCGAGGGCGAACGCCTTCCGTGTTCCGACTTACGAGAAACGGCAGGTTTTCGAGATCGCTCAGCCGGGCGAGGCCCCGCGGCTCCGGCAGGACTGACGTGACTTCCTGACGCAGCCGAGTCCAGAGTTCAGGTCTCTTGATCATTTCCCAGGTGCCAAACGTCAGTGCATGCGCCGTCGTGTCGGTTCCCGCCAGGAACATGAGCACCGCGTCCGCCGCCAGTTCACTCGGCGTCGCGACGTATTGCCTCTTCTCGCGGTCGGGGCTGAGGGCGGCACGGAAGATTGATGAGGTCACTTCTTTCGAGTCGGCCGGCGCTCGAGCGAGCGAGTCGATGAGCTCCTTACATTGCTTTGATGTCTCAGTTTGGAATTCCCGGAGTCATGAGTGATAGAGACGCACATTCATCATGTCCTTCATGGAAGCGGCGGCAGGAAAGCATGCCTTGACCACATTCTCTGGCAGGAGCGAGAACACCACCGTGTTCAAGATGTTGCCGATCTTTGGGAAGTCTGCAGGCGTGTGGATCACAGGTCAGCGAGTCGTCGACCATGCTTCTGATCACGAGATGACCCGCACGCCCGGTGAGCGGCCGGCGCAGGAACAAGTCTCGCAGCCGGAACCACGACGGAGACGTGTAAGCTTACTTACACCAGAAGAAAGGTACAATCGGAGAAAATTCGTGGAGTTCGACGATCAGGTTTGGACGGAAGTTGGGAGCATCGAGCAGGCCCAAGCTCATCTGATAGCAATAATACATTGTCACATCTGAGGTCAGGCATTCAAAGGCCAGGTCAAGGTCAATCGGTTTCTTCCGGGCTGCCTCTTCTTTGAGCCGATGCAGGAAGAGGTCGATCTTCTCGTGGATGAGCGGCTCGAGGCCGTTGATTTGAGCTTTCGAAAATGCCTGGACGAAAAGGTCTCGATGAGGTTTGGCCACGCGACCGTCGCTCACATTCAGGAAACTGCCGTCGACCTGAGGAGCATTGTAGAACTCGGGAGCCCGATTGAAGTCGGATCCGGACTTGAACACCCTGAACTCGTACCGTCAGCAGTGTTGCCCTGCCTCTCCGGAGCATGCCATGGGTCGACTCACGTGCGGTAGGCGTCCCAATCGAAGATGTGCAGTTCTTCTGGGCGAACGCGTACGATCGGTCCTGCTTCCTTTCAGTGTGCCTCCTGTGGTGCCGGGTGCTGCTGACCATATTTGTCGTGAAGGGCTTTGAGGTGTTTGACCAGCGAGTCTTGGGACGCCAGGTCGTGGTAGACCGCGTACAAGTTGGTCGCGGCAGCGAGTCTGGGGCCGGGAAAGCGTGACAACGGGTGCAAGGTCAGTCTATAGACGACTCGAAACACCCGCGCCAATACAAGCAGCGCCGGGCACAGCAGCACGAGAAACGGAAATGCCATGTTGCCGTCGACAGAAACTGTCCCACGACACGGGTAGGTCGACTGACGTGGAAGGCCATCATATTTCTATGCGGGGCTCGCGTGGTCGCAAGCTGGTCGCCTTGACTGAAGACTTCGGAATCTCCCGTTCTTTGCTCATCCACGATCCGCGTTCAGGAGCAATGGTGTTACTGCAGTCATCCTAGCGCTGACCACCTTGCCCTGAGGACTGCGATGGCTGTCACCATTCACGTCTGTTTAGAACGATGGCCATTCATTGGTAATTTGTTGAGTGTACGACCAATTCTCAACCTAGAATGAATGGCGTGTGACCGTTGTACCAGGCAGCCTGAGGGCGATGGGCTGCAAACTGCCGTCAGAACCATGTCAGGGGAAGGTGCAAGGGAAAGGTGAGGGTGAGGAAGATTACTGGTGAGGTGCTGGTGACTCCCAAGTGAAACTGATGTCATGCCTGAGACTATATATTATGTCTTCCTCTGTCCTCATAGATCTGAATTAGCCTTCACTACCTAATAGAAGGGTTTCGTGGCCTCTAATAAATTGTTTGCATGAGTTTATTCTGTACCTTGTATGCTACCCAGGTACTCTCACTGCATGATCTTCGCGCATCGCGATGAACTCCGCCGAGTCTTACGGATGCACTTCTCGAGTATGGCTCCTTCCTGCGCGGTGGCCGTCCCATTGTTTCTTAGTGACAACGCCGTACTGTTCGATAAGTTTCTTATGTCTGTCGAAGCGCTACTTTTCCTTGATTTTGGATGGCTTGGAGAATCACGGAATTGATCGTGGGTCTTCTTCCCGCCTTGGCTTGTCTCTTAGTATGTTCGGACAATGTCTTTCGGTTTCCGACAGCTGTTGAATAATTCAGGAGAAGATCAAGAGACCGAATCTTCCTTCCGGGAAGAAGAATTAGGGCCTGTAGTGGTTCGGCGCTTACTCTCCAAGTGGCATATTACTCCGTGATTAAGAGAGTCCATGGGACAGAGCATCACCACATGACCAAGGCGAAGAACAGGATGTTGTGAGATGAGACCTGCCTGATGAACTCGGTGACTGGACTTCTCCGCGCTAGGACTACCTTGGGCAGGCGAAGCGATTTTGCTTCGTGGGGGGGGGCAGGGACGCCTCGGCCAACAGTGGCGCCTTGCCACTTGGAGAGCAAGCGCTGGATCACCGCCGTGGCCGCCCTAATTCTTCATGTTATCTCAGTGACACCACCACCATTAATGTTACCCGTTTACAGAATCTTTGTTTGATTTGGACGAGCTTTCACTGGAAGATGCTGTTGATTTGCTCGACCCCAACCGGGTGCGATCACAAATTGTACGAGGTGTTCACACGGAAGGTATTATGATACTGTCCTTCAGGGGAGAGCGACAAAGCCAGAACACAGGTCGAATGTACAAGTCGTTCACAAATGCTTATCCTTGAGAGAAAAAAACACTCTCATCCAGTTCAAAAGCAGGCTTGGCGGATAAGGTGTATCAAATAAGAATGTCAATGTCACTTCCGGCGACGATGATTAGCTTGCTGTCGGCTGTCCCTCGGCATCTTTCGCATTTCAATCTTCGATAACATCGTGTGTAATGTCGGGATTCGGTTGTTTCCCCTGCAAGAGAACGGCGTTCTTCCATCTCAGAGGCACAGAAGTTATATTGACTCTTCAGAAACCCCCGAGAATCCGCACGGATTGGGCAGATGGTAGTTTTGGTTTCCTCGCCTGGGATTTTCTGCATTCCAAACACGTCTCGAACTTGGGGTGTAGTGATGGTTACCACTTTGATCTGTGGCCGTGCCAGTTGGTAGAGTGCGCTAGATCGAGGTACATGACAGGAAAGCCTGCTCTGGCCAGTTCGTGGTTGATTGTCGACCTCGGCCTTGTTGGTAGGGAATGGCAATACTACCGGGGAGCAGTAGGGCGGAGGTCAGCCAATCGAGGATGATGATGCCGAGTTAGAGAGAGGAGAAGATCATAATCTGGGGCACCAGGGGCACTGGGGGGAGGTGGCAGTGGTCTCCAGACCGTCATTTCCACGGAAGATTCGATGCTCGTATCTCACTTCTGATAAGTCCCAAGACATTTTATCTTGCTTCATGGAGACTGTCTCGGGGAGCCTGGTTAACGCGATGAAGTGGATTCAGTAAGGGACGGGCGGCCGTGCACCAACAGCTGGCAGCGCTTCCGACGGTGCCTTGTTCGGAACCGTCTTGATTCGGGGATGTACTCTCTTGCTCTCCATCGTTATCAGAGTAGGCTTGATGTTGAGGTATTGAAAAAGCTGCCACGCTTCGGCTTCCGGGCAGTTTTGGATCGCCCCCGGGTGGGAGTTTTCAATTCACGGGGAGAATAGAAGAGTTGGGCGTTTCCCACCGAAAGGTATTCGCGGCCGTCGCGTGCACACGGTGATCACGGCTTTCGCATCTCAGTCAGTGTGCCATCATAACCAATCCCATGGTGTTGGAGCATACCTTGCGCCGACGCATTCTATATATTTTGATAGGTGGAGAAGGCATCGTCGCCTACGAGATCTCTACCATCTCCTCTCCTTCGACCCGTCTTCTCCTCTTGTCGTCAGCCGTCTTCTGAGCATCAGCGCTTCTCCATTTGCAGGAAACCGGTAGGACACGTCACGACAACCAGTTTTCGAAGGCGTTCATCGTACCGGCAAGGTTTTCGGCCTGTGCATCGTTCATGGCTTGTAAGAACAACATCTGGTCATGCTCGCTGACTTCAAACGCGTTCATGTCGTCGAAGGTGGGTGTGGGACTGAGCACCGCATAAGAGATCGATGGGTGCATGTGCCCCTCCGGCGCGTGGAAGAGCTCCTCCGCTCCATGGAAACCTGCGCCTTGGACGTGTTCGTTGGAAGCGTTTCGATTGTATTGACCCGCTGGGAGTGTAGATCCAACAAGATCTGTGCGTGTTCGGACCACGGTGGATGAGGTCTCTTCGGCGTGGTTCAGCATCATACTCCCTCAATTACCAGCAGCTTCGACTTACCAGGTGATGGCACCTGCTCCACCAATTCTTTACATTTCTCCAGATGGCCATCGGGTTGCTCTTGGTCGGGATCCAACGGCGCCCGCCGCGCGAGGGTTCTTTCGTAGTCCCAGATCATTTCATGCTTATCTAGAATCGGTCTGGGATTTCGCTGCGTCTGCCCGTGGCCCGAAAGATCGGTGGCCGAGAAATCTTGAATGTGGACCGGCAAAGCAATCGGCTCCGTCGAGTGATATTGGTACAACTTCCTCACATGTACACCCTGGGGCACACGGTCAGACAAGATGATTTCGCAGCCCCTGCCAACCAACGGTGAGACGTTGAGACTTACCAAATTTAGAATATATCTCCAGTTGCGACCAATCTTGGCCATGGTTTCAAGATTTGCTTTGATGTTGTTCCTGGCATTTTCGGCGATACCCGAATCGACATTCCACAGAAAAGGCAGCTGAACTGCACAAGAACAATACAATGCGTAGCCTACAAAGCCTGACCATCGAAAGGCATCGTCTGGATGGCATGAGAGGGTATTTTGCACGATCCTGGATATTTTGCATGCCCTTTGGTATGCCACCTGGGCCGAGAGTCGTTGCCCATGGACATATGGTAGAAACCGACGAGCGGGTCCGAGGGAGAACAACGGGACGATGGAGGCATGTAGGACACACATGCATTGATGATAGATGACGTGTAATATCAAGATGGCAAGCCGGAGTCTGTCGTCGTTAGGAGGAGGCGACGCAGACTCCTCAAGAGAGAAACATGGCGGAAGGTGTGCCCTCCACTCGCGGAGCTGCGCATCCAGTACGTTCAAGGCCGACAAGCGTGCTCCGGGATCTCGGTCGGCCTCTCGAATGAATTTGTAGATCGAGGACCTGAAAAACAATCAACATGGAGCCGGTCATGAAGCACCGCCAGCGAGGGTTCCTCACCATAGAGTTGTGATCCTCACAATCTCAGCAAATATACTTGGCGGTCGGAGTTGCTCTGGGATTTTGACCCTGCACGAGGAGACCATTCCGTTCTCAAAATCCTCTTCTTGGCACGGGAGCCAGACTGTCGATATTACAGGCCAGGAGAAGCTGGTCGTTGGCTCCGAGACGAATATGTTGATCAGGTACGCCCCCCAGAATCTGCGACATCGCATCTCATTCTGGAAAGAGGGCTCGGATGAATCCCGCATTTCGGAAAAACTGGTCAGTCTCCATTGTATGACTGCGTTGCCTTCGTGCACAGCCGCTCGTTGCCAGTTACCGTGGCTGTACCAAAACAGACATAGAATCGTGAATGAAACGATCTTGTCTTCGTCGGGGTGTTCGGCTTCCTTGAAGACAAGCCTTGACGCTTGCTCGGCCCATTCTCTGCTGAATCCGTCATCTCGGAGGGGATTCGAAATGTTGGAATTCTGACAGAAACTAGACCAGAGCATGAGACGTCTCGCCACAAGGAAACAAAGGGTGGACGAACCTGGATGCCAACGCGCAAATGCTGAGGATCAAGTGAGGCTTGACCCTGTGGGTGTGAAGGTCCTGGATCAACGACTTCTTATGGAACAGAAGAGACGAGCTGTACAGGCCCACACAGAACGTGTCGACCAGTTTCAAGACAAGTTCTGACGGTATGCCAATATATGGGTAGTTCTCCGAGACCGTCGCCGGGATGGAGGGCGACAACAGTCCCCGACCACGAGATCCAGCGTCTGTGTCTGTTTCTTCGAGACCGAATCAATCAGAAGAGAATGCGATGCAACATGAAGTGTGTCTGACCAGAAGCAGACCAACTGCACGACTTGGCCAGTCGTTTGCAGCGTTCACATATCGGCTTCACGCCCGTGCAACGGAGCTGGAGTAACGTGAGAAGTGTGGTTCTGTGACCAACCAATGGATCGTACCTTTTGGGCGTTGCATCGATGACATGCCCTACGTGGTCGACCGGACATGTTGCGGAATCGGTGTAACACTGCGCCCACTTCATAGCGACTCCCACAGAATCCCAAGTATCCTCATCGTAGGCCGGGGGAAAGGTGTCAGTGAGCAAAATGCCAGATACGGATCGATGGCGGTGAGACCGAAGTGGTCACTGATAAGGCGCTTATCACTCTGTTCAAGGGCTTGTTTGCCCGCCCCAAGTTGATCAGGATTGTGGATACACGTGCACGCGACTCTGGCGCTAGACAACCTTGATAACATCCATACAGTAAAATATGGGTCCTGCAAGGCATACCTCGTATCCAGGCATGCTTATGGTAAAGTCCGGCTTGGCAATGCCAAGGCTAATTGGTTAGCAGTTCTAACTGATCCTAGCCTATATCTATTTTAGACTAGTACATCTACTTATTTACTTGGTAAATATTAAAATAATTAGGGGTGAGGGGTCCCCCCTAGGACTGGTTATAGGCATGCCCAGACAAATTTCCCCCCTAAAATTAGTAGGTATAACTGCAGAGGCCAACTTATGCCTTTATCCAAGGTTTACTGGCACTGGGTGGGAGACAAGACCGCACGACTTTCTTGAAACACATCACTCGAAATGGTATCCGAAAATCTGCAGTTCATCCTCGGGGAGAAGGGACCGGAGGCCAGTCCTATCAGATCCCCCTCATTAGTTTGTAGAAGAGGCCATAGTAGGTCACGTCGACTGCGACTGAAGACCCAACAAATGGCGGATTCGGGAAATGCATCGTCGGGCTCGGGAAACCCTGCCCCCAATGATAAGTCGAAGTCTCCCCCATCTCCCATGGACTGCATTTTGCACCAAGATGGCTACCACCGCCGCGGCACCCAACATCTATCAGCCTCTCATCAACAGTATTCCCGAGTCCCTGCTTCCACGCTTTGACCCGGAGTATGTGAAATTATACAACGAGCACAACGCCGGTCGACTGAACACCCATCAAATCCCCATCGAGGAGTATCGTGCGAACCCATCCCGATACATAATTTCGTACGGTCGGCAGGATGTGGATCCAGCTAAACTCACCATCTCGGAGCAGAAATGTCTCGTCGACGGAGGAGAAATCACCATCCGCATCTGCGAACCAGGGGGCGTGAAAGCGGAACCGAGACCGGTCTATATCAATTTCCATGGAGGCGGTTGGGTCTTTGGCGATTTGGAGACCGGACACAACTTTTGCAAACGTGTTGCCATCGAGTTGGACTGTGTCACGTTCAACGTCGACTATCGACTGGCCCCCGAGCATCCCTTCCCAATCCCCGTGGAAGACTGCTGGGCCGCCTTGAATTGGGTGGGCAGCCTTCAGCTCCCCACAGAGGCCACGGGCTGACAATGGCTGCAGGTGAGAGACATCACCCAACGGACCAAATACAACCTCGACCTGGACCGAATAGCCGTCGGAGGCTGTTCAGCAGGCGCACATATTGCTGCTGTTCTGGCTCACATGTGCCGAGATGAGGGCATCCCTCTTGCCTTTCAGTTGCTGACTGTGCCGGTGACCTATCTGCATTGCTTCACCCCGACGGGCGAGCTGAGAGAAGATACTCCGTACGCCTCGTACCGCGAATTGGCCGACACCATGCCTCTTTCCTGCGCGCGAATGAGCTGGTTCCACAGCCACTTCCTCGGCAATCCACGCCCGAAGGAGCTTGAGCGGGTAAGTGCCCATCCAGCTCGAGTTCTGATACGACTGACTCGAGAGTGTAGAGTTGGAAGGTGTCTCCTATCTTGGCTCCCAATTTTGGAGGCCTGGCACCAGCTATGATTGTGACCGCCGAGATGGACGTTTTGAGAGACGAAGGAGAGGCTTACGGCGTCAAAATGAACGCAGCGGGGTCGAAAGCTGAGGTGATCCGAGTCAAGGGTGCTCCGCACAGCTTTTCGACCATGGATGAAGCTTTGGAGATCGGAAAGCAGTACAACAGGGATGCCTTGCGCGGCTTAGGCGGAGCGTTCGGGGTCACGGCCTAGAGCCTTTGGAAGAACTGAGCCGTGTAGGACTGGACTTGCGGCGGAACATTCACCTCGAAATCATGCCGACTGGGTGAATACGAGACTGCCACACAACTGACTAGTGAATAGCCTTGATTGTGCTCGTCCCCAGATTACCCTAGTCTTGTTCGGGATTGCACTTGTCATCTCTTCCCCTGTCAAAGTCGGACTTGGTCTAGACCAAGAACGTGGTTCTAATATGCAGCGACCTATGTCGTTGTTCATCGTCGGCAATGTCGCCGTCCGCATTTCCCGCATCCTCGCTGACCCACAAATAACCGCCTCCTTGATCGTTTGGCCCCCCTGACTGTCCTCGGTCTCAATTTGTCAAGAGAGAACAATACATTGGGAATTGTCTTCCTCGACACGCTCCCTCCTTCCGGGAGTGTCGTCACTAGCTGCAGCCCGACCGGCCAACTCACATAATGTACGTAAAATCCAACGACTTGTCACCCTTTTCCCTATTATCAGTGACACCCTCGGCACGCTGTTTGGCTTTGACGTTGTTGCGGTGCCTGAAAATGAGGTAGACGAAGACGACACCGACACCAGCTGCAAATTCCAGGGCCAAGCTGATTGCGTTTCCCATGATGTACCTATGGTGGGGAGAAAAGATGTCAGCGACACCACCTCAAAACATGGGACGAGAAGATACGTACCGTGGGCCGGTGCTGCTGGGATACACCTGGCTGGCAGCAACACCAGAGACATTGGCGATGGAGATGAACAAAGGAATGGCGGCCGCACGCTTGTGCTCGGGCTTCATGTTATTGGCGATCCATGTCAGGAGCAGGGTGTTGTAGCAGTAGACTAGCAGAACCGGTCGGTCAGTCAGGTTGTTACAGCAACGCAGGGCGTCACTTACGTGCGGAGCACAAAATCATGGCAAAGTAGCCGGCACCCAGATTCGAGGTGCCAATGGCGATGGCGTAGCCGATGATGACTGGAATGGGGATGCAAATGGCGACGATGGCACGTTTGCCCATCCGGTCAGATATGTATGTGGTGGCAGCGAGGAATACCACAGCCATGAACCAGACCGGAATCGTCAGATAATTGACTTGGATCGAAGCGAATCTGGACAAAGGCATGGTGTGTCAGAAGACGCGCGTGATCAGGACATGATCCAGAGCTGTGGCATAGACGGAGCACGTACCCGAATCCCTTGATGATGGTGGGCAAGAAAATGCCGAATCCAAAAGCTGGCACGCCAGCACAGAACAAGCTGATGCCGCCCACCCAGATCACGACGTCGGAAAGCGCCATACGAAGGTAGGACCATTCGAACTTGTCGCCGCCGGTGTAGGCGATATCTCGAAGTCGCCGGTTCGCCATCAACTGGCGCTCCTCTTTGGTGAGAAACCAAGCCTCGTGGGCGCTCTTGGGCAGAGTAAGCCAGCAGGCTAGGCCGATGACAATGGAGATGAGGCCCTCGACTATGAACAGCCATCGCCAAGCGGCGAGCCCGTGTCGGTCGCCCATCAGCTGGATGCCATACGCAATGAGGCCGCCAAAGGCGCCTGCGACACAAGTTGCGCTGTACAAAACTGCGATGCGTTTCCCTTGGCTGGCGCGAGGATAGATGGTTGATACGACGAAGGCGCACGACGAGAACAGACCGGCCTCGGATGCACCCAAGATGATGCGCGTGGCCACAGCCTGGTGATAATTCTTGATAAAGGCGGTGCCGATGGTGATGGCACTCCAACTCACCAGGCCCACGGCGATGACACTGTTGGCCCCGAACTTCTTGACGGCCATGACCCAAGGGATTTCAAAGAGGACATACGTAACAAAGAACAATGAGTTGATGTTGGCAAACTCATTGCCTTTGAGGTTGAGGTCCTCATCGAATCCAAAAACACGTGCATTTCCTACACGAGCGGGTCAGGGAGCCGGTCAACAGATGAAGCCCAGCCGGGGATACGCACCGATGTTGGTTCGATCCAGATAGCCCAGGATCACAAGAAGCACGAACTGAGGAAGGACAAACATGTCAAACTTTCGAATGATCTGGCGCTCCTTGACCGGGTCAATGTAGAGCTCTGCGGACGAAGCACCGGCCGGCTCGTTCAGAGAGTTGGACGATGGGCTGGCAGGGAGCTCCTCCACGCCCTGCACGCTTTTGCCGTCTGTAGTTGCGTCCATGTCGATGGTCGAATGCGTGGCTCCAAAACGCTGCCGGGGTTGGGATCCAAAACTTAGCAACGACAAGTTTGGACGTTGTAGACATCAAGGCTTTATCTGTATCAGCGACCAAGCTCGTCAAGTCTGTACGTCTCTCTATCTGTTCAATCTCGGTTTTGGATCTCCCTCCATCTCTATCAGTGGTCGCTCACAACTAATGCGCCACAATCCAGAGCTTCAGAAGCTAAAGTTCCCGTTCGAGAATACGTCTATACTGGGGTTCGGGTTCTAGTCGGTCGACGTTCGGTATACTGATAACAACCATTCGGTCTCCCATTGTGGGCGTCTGGAATTAACGTGGCCGGGACGACAGAGACTTCCAGATCTGTAGTGCGGGCGCTCCATTCTTGTAGACCCACAGATAAGACCGGTGCAGCTCTTCGTATCGGTTCGGCTTAGACGCGTCGACGCATTCGGTCATTCGGGGAATGACTTGGCTTTTGGCATCAGAGCCGGTTCGGTGATGTCGTCGGGGAGTGCTGGCTACACTCTGCCGAAATGTGGCTCTGGTGCAGATGTACTTAACTGTTTCTGACTGGAACAGCATATGGACGTGAAGCCTCATCGACTTCTGAGTGTCAGTAAGACAGGGCATCATGGTGACCGCCACAGAGACGACGACCACCCCCCCCGAGCAGCAGTATGTGACCTTTCATGCTGCGAAAGGAACGGCTCAACGCCCGATCCTCACCGGCAAGCAGATGAAGAAGACATTCGAGAGCATTCCCCAAATTGATTTCCGGGACATGCATGGATCGTCGGTGGAACGCAAGAGACTGGCAGACCAGGTTGGAAGCGCCTTCAAAGAATGCGGCTTTCTATACGCCTGTAACCATGGCATCTCGGAAGAATTGCAGGCCCGCGTGCTTGACGTGATGCGCGAGTTTTTCGCTCTTCCTCAGGAGGAGAAGATGAAGATTCACATCAATCACTCGTCCGAAATCAAGGGTTACGAGTGCCTTTTGGAGACAAAGTTGGACACTACGACTCGAGGAGGTGAGCTACAAAAACTCATCTTCCGGCCACCCCTTCTGACGAGACACGGCCGGGCCAGATTTGAAAGAAGCTCTCAATTTTGGCGAGGATCCCACTGAACCGGAGCAGAATTGCCCTCCAGGGTTTGACCTGTCCTATTACCCTGGCAACGGCACCGTACCGATCAACCAGTGGCCAGCCAAGCCAGAGAACTTCCGATCGGTCATGTACCAATATCACGCCGCGGTCATGGCCTTCTCCAGACAACTCCTCCACATCATCGCCCTCGCCTTGGACGTGGAGGAAGAATACTTTGACAAGTTGACGGAATTTCCCATGGCGGGGCTTCGCCCACTCTACTACCCTCCTCAGGAACTGGCCAGCGACATCGGAATCGGTGCACACGCCGACTACAGCTGGTTCACGGTGGTCAATCAGCTCACCGACTGTCCGGCGCTCGAGGTGCTGAACGCCAATGGGCACTGGGTCGGCGCTCCGCCTCTCAAAAATACCCTCGTGGTCAACGTGGGCGATTTCCTCGAGCGGGCTACCAATGAAGTCTTTGTCTCCACGGTCCACCGGGTGGTGAATAAGACCCCCGGAGCCGAGAGATATAGCATTCCCTTGTTCTTCAGCCCTAGTCACAACGCCATGATCGACGTCATTCCGACATGCTGGGACGAGAACAGGCCGAAGATGTCGGAGCCTATTCTTGCCGGCAAGTGGCAAAGAGAGCGGCTATACAGATCACGATACAAGCACCCCGCTGCAATTGCCGCAACTGCCCGCGGAGCAGCCTAGTTGGACCAAAAAGGTGAACATCACCAAGACCCTATTGTGTTTCCTGAGATAGATGCGTTCCCTGTGGGTCCATCGTTGAATGAACCACCTACATCAAAATTGGCCAGGAGTGAAGCAGTTCTCGTAGCCGTCGTTTGACGAATCCGACTCGACGAGTCAAAAATGGAAAGAAGCGTTGATGTCGGAGTCTCAAGGAGTGCCGTGGCATTCAGGTTTTTCGCTCTCGAGTAATGAAGGTATTCTCAGATTGTGTTAAACTATTTTACAAAGTCAAGAGTCTGTCACTTGATTGGTTTCTTAAACACCATAGGGCAGAGACTCGCAGTAAGTTCCGGAAAAACTCACGACATGGTTTGCCGCAATGGGGTGAGTCGTGAGGGTCCAGAAATAGAATCCCTCGTGCTCATCAACTCGTCACGTCACAAGACCCCGCGGGCACTTGGTCGGAGGAAAGAGACGTCCTCCCAAGTACACAAAGGGCTCGAGCGACATAGACATGATGAGTTTTTGGGTGACACCCTGTTGAGTTTCGCGTCGTTTCTCGCATCGGCAAACCTTCTGTCCCGACGTCCCGGCTCGCACCACCATAACAGGACTAGCCTCTCAACCTCGCCATTTCGGGCCTGCTGCGCCTCGGTTGCTTTCTCTTCCCACCTCGACGTCACCAGGTGATTGTCGAGGCTGTCGAGCTGGGCTGCTTTTCAGCCCTCCATCTTCGAAAGTCTCGCATGGACAACCTTATGCGAGCCAATCATCTCGTCGTATCTCCAACGGTAGCTTTCCTCCACCATCTGAATGTTGCGGCAGCCTTTTGAGCCTCCAACGCCATGGGCAAAATCCCGCGTGCGCAGACGACCATGGAGCAAATGCAACACCTTGACTGTCACCGAACCTACGATGATGGCAACCATGGCTTGAATTAGATCTTCTTGCTGTATAAGAAGGTAGGTGCCTCCTCATCAACATCTGTCTCGATCATCACACAACAACCACAGCATTCGCTACCACCATTTCCTCTCGTTGCCTCACCACGGTCGTTCTACACAATATAGACTCTCGCTCGCTTCATTCCAGCACCGCGGCAGACATCTCTCGTACTTGACTCGGCATCTGCCAACTCAGCTACATCCACAATCATGCATTCTTCAATCGCCTTCATTGCGGCGACTCTTGCCGCCACCGCCCTGGCTGTCCCAGTCAGCAACACGTCCACCACCACCACCTCATACTACTGCGGTTTTGGTACCAACGCCGATGGCTCATGCGTGGACCCAGCTTCCACCACAAGCTCGGCTTCGTCTACTTCCACCTCCAGCTTTTATTGCGGCTTCGGTACCTCGCTCGACGGCCAATGCAACCCGCCTCCGTCAACCACGACGTCCACGTCGTCGACCACCACCACCTACTACTGTGGATTCGGCACCGCCTTGGACGGCAAGTGCAATCCGCCCCCCACTACATCGAGCACGTCCACCAGTACGTCCACCACCTACTGGTGCGGCTTTGGCACCGCGTTGGACGGCAAGTGCAATCCCCCACCGTCAACCACGACCAGCTCGACGTCTACCGGCACATCGACCTCGCACTATTGTGGCTTCGGCACTGCTGATAACGGGAGCTGCATCCCCCCGCCAACCACCACCAGCACATCGACGAAGACCACGAGCACCGTCAGCAGCACGACGACAAAGCACGCGCCCGTCAGCACGACCACCACCAGTGTCAGCAGCAAAACCACCCACTACTGCGGCTTTGGCACCGCGTTGAACGGCAAGTGCAACCCGGCTCCTCCGACGTCGACCAGCTCGTCAAGCAGTGCCAGCAGCACCCCTGCATCTCACTACTGTGGGTTCGGCACAGCTGCCAACGGCCAGTGCTTGCCTCCTAAGCCTACCACGACTCCCAATGGCTGCCCCACTCCTGTGACCGTCACCGAAACTGTCACTGCCACCCCGACGCTCGCTCCCCACTTTTTCTACGGTCTGAGCGACTGTGTCGGATGTCAAACAATCACCATCACCATGGCGGTACCCACCTCGGTCGGAGCGTGGTAGGGCCGCACAACGAATCCAGGAGGCGATCGGAGTAGTGAGGCTGCAGTGCAGCTTGGATCGGGGTTGTCTCAGTGCATGGCGTGGCGATTGATTTGAAATGTATTCCGGCATAGCGAATGGGCGTCAAGGATAGAAACGTAATACTCGTACATACCCAACCAACTTGGTCACTCCTTTCAATACACACCGCTTCACAGCCATGTGCGCGTCATCGAGACACCTGAAACGGAAGGAGCGGAGTTCATCTGCGGTGTGGGGAAAGCGCCCCGGATAAATGCCACCCACGTTCGCCTCCACCTCGAGATTCGGACTCTGTGACTGCTCGGCGGATCTTTGCCCTGGCACATTTAAAGGTGCCCGCGCCCCAGTCCTTGTGACAGCATCGACGTCGAAGCGAATTCTTCCTCTCTCGCCAACCCCACGCCCACCACACCGGCACTGCGCCATGCGTTAAGTCTGCCATTTTGATCCCCAATTGCGTGCGGGCCGGGACGACTGGACTCACGAATCCATCGGCGTTGGATTATGTCGACGAGAAGGACATGCAGCAGGCGAGAGCCGTGACACCTCGGCCGGATCCAAGCGCGGGAGTCGCAGCGTCGCGCCCTGCTCGTGCGGTGGCGTCCAAAACCTTCCAATTCGTCACCGCCATCCCCTCCTCCGAAGCCGAACGCTCTCAGAACAAGATGCTCGTTCGATCCAATGCTTCGAACTACCACTGGCGGCGAGTCAAGACCGATGTGGACGGAGTCTCCAATCGACCGGCGGCAAGGCGTCGCTCTTCCAACCGTGGGCAGGTCAAAAAATCCAAGAGGGCGCGTGCTCCCACCACTCCGCGGACGATCGGATCCTCCTCCACCGAGAGCGACGGTCCAACACCGAAGAGAGAGGAGGATCGCGGCGAATCCACCTCAGATTCGCCGGTGTCGGGAGGCGAGCTCGTGTCCTTTTCCCCCAAGAGCCTGTCGACCTTGGTCGCGTCCGGCCATCCTGATCCATTCGAAACGTATCCCTGCGAGTTGCCGAAGGAGTTTGTCAGTCCCGTTCTCGATCAAGGTGAGTGGTGGATCGCGGAACCGTGTGGATCACGGAACGCTGACCGGCACCAGTGAACAGCTTTCTGTCGTTGATGTTTCCACCCGAGAAAGGACAACGCCTGAGCCCGCACTCCGAGAAATGGCTTCGGATGACATTCCACGATCGCACGCTTTTTCACGCCTCGATGTTCTGTCAGCTGACGCGCAATCGAGTCTTCCTCTCTTCCCCTGCCGAGTCCCGAGAGCAGATGCAGTGTTACACGGAGACGATCCGGGGTGTCCACCAGAAATTCGCCGACACTTCCATGAGCTGCGAGGACGAGAACATCCTGGCAGTATATGCCCTGTCTTATCACGGGAAGCCTCGATCCCATCCTCCGGCCGCCGCACCGTGTCAAGGGCCGTTGACCACCCTGCAACTCCTCCATCTATATGGGGGCCGACTTCACACCGTGGACGTGCATTTGCAGGGGCTCGCCCGAATGCTGACCCTTCGCGGCGGCCTCTCTCAGATCAAGCTGCCCGGCCTGGCACAGGCCATATCCTTGTAAGTGACGCCCTCGCTCGACGTGGGCACGTGCGAGACTGACCCGATTCCGCAGCGGAGACATCATCTTGGCCAGTCAGACCTTGACGAGACCGATGCTGCCGTATGAACAGATGGGAGACGACGTGGTCGGGCCCCTCAACCTAGCGTCGAGGAAGAACCATCCATTGGTCGGTCTCGGCCGAGGATTTCGAGTTCTTCCCGAGTTGCTGGGCCACGAGACTGTCGAGCACCTGCTGGTCGTCTTGAAGTGGATCATCCAATACACTTTTGTGGTGGATGACCAAGTCAAGAATAGACCAGAAGCTCAGAGGTTGGGATGCGTGTCGGACGAGAGAAACTTCGTCCAGCACCGCCTGATGCTCCTGACGCCGCTACCTTCAGAGGTACAGGACGAACACCCGTTGGTCAGGCTTTCGCGGCTGGGCACGGTCGTGTACAGCCTGCTCGTGGTGTTTCCGCTCCCCGCGATTGCCGCCCCGTTTCATCGACTTGCACGCGACATCAAGGCACAGTTCCTCGACCCGGCGATCCAGGAGTGGTGGTTTGAAGCGTCTGGTTTGATCATGTGGGCGATCATGATGGGTGCGATCGCGGCCATTGGACACCCCGAACGATACTGGTATCGTCGCGTCCTAGACGCGTTGGCTCACCAAAACGGGATCGAGGGCTGGCCAAGTATGCGAGATCGACTGAGCATGTTTCTGTGGTACGAGTATACGAACGAGGCCGACGGACTCAAACTCTGGACAGAGATCGAGGAATCCAACTTCTTCCGGCCGGTAGAGTAGGCCCCAAAATTGTTCTCGGATGAAGACGTGGGGTGCGGCGATTCGGACATCTAACAGAGAGATCCTCGCCCATGTGCCAGGAGAGCAACACAGAAGGAGCAGTACGTAGCGTTTGCCGTGGACCGTATGTTCTGAACGACGCTGAAAGTTTGCCGTGCCTGTGGGCGTTCTCGTAGGAGCATCCGCCCGATTCGTCGTAGGCGGTGCGGGCGTCGGTTCCAGGCATGCCCGTCGGGTGACTCGAGGGGTCGTCGCGGGGATGCCTGGCGGTCCCTGTAGAGTCGGAAAAGCTGCCTCGGTTGGGGCGGGTCACGCCGGTGGAGTTTTGGCCACGTCGACGCATAACCGTGTCTTGCATGCGGATGTGTGCTCCTCAACCTGGCCAGATACATCGACATGTTTGGCGCACTGAACCGGTTCATAGCTCGCCTCGACGGCGAGCCCCCTCCACGACCAACCGACACGGGGCCTTCAGACACCTCGTACGGCTTTCAGGTCCTCCGGAACACGAACAGAGAGCTCCAGTTAGAGCCCTGGTTCGACTTCATCATTGGCATGAATGGTCACCATCTGGTATCTACGTCCCCCCAGCTCGTCGCCGCCAGTGGAAAGCCTGCTGACCGAACGAGGACTCGCCGGATCCGAATCTCTTCATAACCGAACTACGCAACTGTGGAGGCGGGTACTGCACGTTGGATCTGTGGAGCGCAAAGGTACGAGGAGACGCACGATCGGGTCTGTGGCTCACGTCGACCCTTCTGACCGCTGCAGGGCCAAAGGACGCACGCGCTCGCCGTCCCCGTGCCTGCGTCCGGCGAACCCTTGGGATTGTCCCTCCAACTCGCGCCGCTCAACGCCACCCAGAACATATGGCACGTCCTGAGCATACCTTCTCCGTTGTCCCCGGCGCACCAAGCTGGCCTTCTGCCTCACAGCGACTACATCCTCGGCTCGCCGAGCGGCACCTTGAAAGGAGAAGCGGCCTTGGGCGAGTTGGTGGAGGATCACTTGAACCGGAGCCTGGTGCTATGGGTCTACAATTCCGAATTTGACGTGGTCAGAGAGGTGGAACTTGTCCCTCGCAGGGGCTGGGGCGGCGAGGGTGCATTGGGAGCCGTCCTGGGCTTCGGGGCCCTGCACAGACTCCCGGTGGGCTTGGGGGAAGAGATCCAGGCGCCGGGCGAGAGCCTCTTTGACGCCGACAGAAAGAGCCTCGAGAACGGACAACAGGAAGCCTTCGCCAACACCTTCCAGCCGGCACCTGTCGCGAATCTATCTCCTCCGCCTCCGATGATCAGCCCGGATGTGCCTCCACCGCCGATGTTGAACCCCAACGCTGCACCCCCGACAACTTCAGGACCTCCCAGAACACGTAAAGGCCGGCACCATGGCGCCGCCGGAAAGAGTGGGTTCGACGACATATTTGCCGAGGGGTCGAAGAAAAGTGCCGAGCAGGATTCGGCGCCGTCGAGGAAGGGCACGCCGCTCCCGCCGCCTCCCAAGTTGGGTTCTGGTGGACCGACCCCCGAGTCCGTGACGGGTGAGAAAGGAGAGCCTCCTGTTCAGGCAGGCGATGATCTCGGCGAACCCGGAGACGCCGAAGAAACGTGACGCGGGACACGTTGACAATGTCGTGCGCCACCACCGTGCTCGAGGCCCGCAGGAACCAGCCCCAAAGATCAAGACTCGAGGCCGGGCTGTCTGAACTTCTGGTCCGCCACCTCGACCTCGTCTTTCCACCAGCTCATGAAGTCTCGAATCCTGTCCGACCGCTCCCTCGCCATGGCCCGCCCCGCGTCCGTCTTCATCATACCCTCGAGCTTCAGCAACTTGTCTTCGAAATGCTGGATGGAATCTTCCAGGCCTCTCGCACCCTTTGCCCCTCCAAAGGTGAAGCACCTCCCGATCCCGATCGCGCCAATGGCATCGAGGCGATCGGCGTCTTGCACCACCGCCAGCTCTGGGATCAGCTCGATGAGCTTCTTCACGCGCTCAGGATTCTTCACCTCGGAGGAATACGACACGCCGTCCACCAACAATTGAAGATGCTCGGCGTAGGACTCGGACAATCCCACCTGGGTGATGACCTGGCGCAGAGCCCCCGCCTGCTGTTCCGCGCTCACCGTGACGTACTTCTTGTCCTCGACGTCGTGCAGCAATGCTCCCAGAATGACACTCAGGGGATTCAACGCCGGGAGGGCCTGCCGTTTCCGCTGGTCTTCCACCTCCTTGAGAATGGCGAGAGCGTTGGTGACGACGCGTTTCACGTGCGCAAAGTCGTGGGACGCGTCGAAGCGTGGGTCCTGGAAGTATTGTTCTGTAAAGGCGTAGATTTGGCGGACGTACCCTATCTCTTGGTCGGATAGCGAAGGGTAGGTCGTTGGATCCCGGTACGGAGATCTGGCCCGTTCCATGGTGGTGAGGATGATGAGAGGCGAGGGTGAGCCGCTGAAAAATGTATGCACGTCCGAGGACTCGAGGAGAAGAGAGTCGTCTTGTCCCAGGCACCATAGGCGCGCGATCAGACGTCGTCGCGCCGTTACGGATGGAATACTCGCTATGACTTCCAGACTCACAGTCAAAAGGACTTGCATAAACACTTTTGAGTTTCGTCGCTCGACAGAATCAAATCAGGCGGAGAACGCGGCCGGCGCCAAGACGGAAAAACATCGGCCCGTCGTGTCTGTCATCTCTACTGCTACACTCGTGTACAATGCTCTCTATGCCCGCCACGCCTCTCACGCCCCTCGTACGTTCAACCCTCTCTCCCTGCTCCCAAGAAACCAGAAGAGTCAATTCCCTGCGACAGAACGTACCACCTGAAGGATGCCACCGTCGTGTGATAGCCACCCCCCGCGGGGATCCAGTGCTGCCTTTCCGCTCTCTTTCAAGATCCCTCTTGCCCTGCTCAAGCAGTTGCTTTCCTTCTACTGGGGACCCCAGAGTGTGGCGACCTTGGTGACTGGCCTTGCTCCAACAAAATATAACCCGGAAGAGCACAGAGGACTGCATGGCCAACAAGTTCACGGCGCATGGCTGTGCTGACAAACTCCCGGCCGAAGAAGGCCGAGAAATCTCGAATTCGATGTGCGGGAGGACTCGGTTTTTTGGCTGTCACCGCTCCCTCCTCCACCGTCGTGACTTGCATTCCGTGCAAGAGCAGTCTTCCTCGTCTGCCGTTGGCTGACACCCTGACTCTCGTCGGACTTCCGTGAGTGCAAATCGCCGTTCATATCTTTGACGTGCCTCCCACGACATATCCGGCTCCGCGTCGGTCACGTCCGTGGACCGCCATTTCACGGGCAAAACCGGAGTTCTCTGACGCCCACGCTTCTGCGGCTTGGTTGCCGTTCGAGTCGGTATAGGGGTGTTGTTTAACGATCCCGACGGTCTCCCACCCCGGTTGCCGCCATCAACCTCTGCTTCGGCCATGGAGTGGTGGAAAGAGTCGGTACCGGCCTCACGGAAGGCGGTGACACACTCTCGAGGTGTCGACGTCGGCAACGGCCCGCGGCTCGACCAGCTGCGAGGAAGTGATGTCGGCGAAGCCATGGGGAAGAGGTAGGTGTTGCTCAAGTGTTCCCATTCCGAGGAAGACGTGTCTTGCGACCATGCGGAGGGGTCCGCGCGAGACCATGGCGAATGCGTCTCGTACGTATAGCCGTCTGGAAGATGCATCTTGCAGAGTGGATGTGGGAAGAACTGGATGCTGCTCGATACGTCGAATGTACCTGGCGCAATGGGGTGTTGTCGCAGGCTGAGAAGGAAATCACAGAGGTTTATCAATGTCTCCTCAGACAAGGCTGGCACGGATGGAGACCCATCTTCCCAAGGCGCAGATCTACGACGACAGGGAGTGACGACAACCAATCCTCGTCGGTCGTGAATGTTTTCGAGCCAAAGTGTGGAGAGAAGCACGCATGGACGGGTCCACAATGCATAGGTAATCGCGCCACATGCAGATTCCGAATGCTCGCCAAAGCGCAAGGCTTGCAGGAGAGCGCCAGGGGGTGCGTTCCTCGGAATCTGAGGACAACGTCTCTTGCCAAGAAGATCTCAGGCTTCAGCGTGAGGCATACGCCAGAAAATGCAAATACTACCAGCCAAGAAGCGGGACGATTTGCAGTGTCCACCGATCTTCCAACGTCACTGGCGCCAACCGGGGCGTACCGAAGAAGGTCCAGAAGTTTGCGAAGGCCAGCAGTAACTTCCTGCGGTATTTTGCATTGGCCCTGCCGTCACCAGACACGACGGTCGAGCAATGAGACAAGCTTCGAGTTTGCGGGGAGGTCCAGGTCGAGGAGGGCCATCATGAGTAACCCCTCCTGTTTTAGGGAAAGGGGGGGTTTTTCCGGTGACCGTGGTCGACTCTTCGTCAACGGCCAAGGCCTTCGATTTGAATATCCAATCAGCGAGTTCCACCGGATGTCCTACACGAACGGCACCAAGACACGGAACTTGCCTGACGGGGAGGAAGCAAATCAAGGCGAGCTGGTAAGCTGTCCGTGTAAGCAGGACTCCACTTCCCCAGTCCGGCAAAGGCCCTCCAAGCGCCGAAGGGTGACGCTGTCATGGGCGCTGCTGCCGCCAACCATCATCCCTCGTCCATGTCACTTCCAGGCACGCTCCTGCAGAAATTCACGCAGTCGTGCGGCCACAGCCCGTCCCAAGCTGCCGCGACCGGTCGATGCTTACGCGAATAGGGCAGCGCTTTGGACCTCGTCCCCCCGCGCATTTTCCGACACCTGCCACGCCTGCGACCCCAAGCACGTTCGGGTTACCGTGTCTCCTCTCCGCTCCGCAATGTTGACCGCCCGTGACCGAGCTGCTGCCCACCCGTGCTTTGTCAGAGCACAAGGTTCTCTATAATCGAGTTTCCTAGTGCGTCCCAAGCCCACCATAGTGAACCCTGACGTTACTGCCGAGATCTGAAGCTGCCAGGCGCCTTCCCAAAACGAATGGACCACATCCTCCCTCGATTGCCCTGCGTCATTCACGGGGCTCCGTGTCCAAGTCAGCCTCGTTGACAATATAATACATCTGGCTCCCGCCGACCATTCGCACCCTTTCCACGACCGACCACCCGCACGGATTTGCGCCTTTAGATCTAACTCGACACCGAGCCATCTTCGATCATCCCTCGTCAATTCCATTCTCACCGTACGCGACCCATCCGAGCCTCATCTCCACGCTCGATCGCAAACATGCAAGTCGTCGACCAGAATCCCGAATTGGTCTACCCGCCAGAGGTCAACCCTGTCTCATACAACTGGAATTTTTTGTCGGCGCCGGAGCACGAAAACAGCTCGATGGACGTCTTGGACCTTTTCTTCGAGTCGCCAGCCAGTTCGCCCGTCCTGGATGCGAGCCACCCTCGCAAGCAAAGCGGCACAGGCATGCCCCACGGCCTCTTTTCCTTCGCCATGGCAAACGACTTGACCTCGGGCCGGTCGTCGGTCAGCTACGCCAGCAGCGTGCAGTCGGACGACTTCTGGACTGCCGAGGGCACCACGTCCGAAGTCGCCGAACTGGTCGCAACCACCACGCCGGCCGATGGAGAAAAGACCGCCGATCGACGACATCGGCGACGGGAGCAAAATCGCAAGGCCCAAAGCAACTTCCGGCAGAAGAGGAAGGAAGAAGTGCGCAGTCTCCAGCGCGAGGTGGAAGAACTCCGAGCGCAGCTCGCCGAGTATCACAAGAGAGGCCCGACGGCCAACCTGACCATTTGCACCAAGTGCCGGACCTTTTATCCCGCGTCGCCCGCGGGCGCGTCGCACCATCCCGAGAATGCCGACATCTTCAGCTAGGTTCGCACAACCGTGCGACGATCGATCATTTCTCTTTGCGCTGCCGTGGCAGAGCAGCAAGTCCACGTCCAAGGCAGGCAGCATTCGTGGCGAGCAGGCTACATCTACCGTGCTGGACGGTATCCGACGGCAGAACCTGGTGGAGAGCCCAGCGGTCCTGGCACCATCTGACCCGGCGCGCCCTCTGTTCCAATTCCACACGACGACGACGAATATTGCCGGCACCCTGCGAGCGAAAGATCCGGGGTCATCGAGCGTGGCATCTTCAGGACGACATCGACACTCGAAAGCCGATGGCCACGTGAGCACCACCTCAACCAGTACCGCCACCGACAAATTGGTGGCGTGGGAATTCGAGACGGGTCACGCGCACGTGTCTCTCCGCCGCGAGACGAAAGAACTGGCCGGGGAGGTCATGGCCCACGCACCAAAGGCCCGATACCGAAGAGGTGCGAGATGAGGACGAGGTTTGGACATCGGGCACGGCTATGGTGCTCCTCACTTCCAGTCCTCCTCGTCAACCCAGAGTCGTGGCTCGGATGCCAGCTTGGGGACGCCAGTGGGAGTGGGAGGAGGCGAGCGAGGACGAGAGCGAGGACGAAGGGGAGTGGGACATGCTGTTGAAATCGAATACATCCAGCCCCCCGCCACGTTGAGCGGGCGGCAACATTCATAATATGAACAGTAGTACGAGAGCGTGCACATAAAGGTGTACGGGATGTCGTCGATCAAACTTATATCCGCCAGACTGTCCTTGTCAATTGCGAAGTGCCCATTTCATGGTGAGATCCACCCCGGTCGTGAGAAGGCACCCAGCGGTCGGAGGAAGACGACCAGACCGCGGCAAAACGTGTTTCCCGTCCTGGCCACCGAGTGGGACATGTCCTCCACGACGGCAAGTCCGGCCACCACGTGCACATCACGCGGTCACCCCGTCTCCGAGATTGGGGACCGCGTGTTCGAAATGCAGGCGGCAGGTCTGGCGGGACGCCTTCATCCACCGCCGCTTGATGTCGTAGGCGGCGGGGGAGCGGCCTTGGTCCTGCGAGATCCACGGGGTCCAGATGACACGTCGACACGCACGAGGCTTGCCAAGATTTCGGACGCACACTGGTCGGCGATGGCTTGGGCGATGGCGCCCGTGTGGAGGTGGAGGATCCGCCGCGTGTGCTCCTCGGAGAATGGCTCGCACGCACTCACGCCCGCCTCGGCATCGTCGGTCGATGTGCGAATTCTGGAACGGGCAAGAGCAAGAACAACGGGAGAACACACACGGAACGAGGTCCAGAGAACAGGGGCCCGGCGCGGTGTCGAGGATGTTTGACATTCAGTACGTGGTTTTTCCCCTGACTGGGTGAGAGACGAGACGGTCGTGTTACAGGGCACAGAGGCATCGGCCGCTGCTCGCGGCATCTTCCACAGAGCCGGCGTCCCTCGTCCTGTCTCGCCGTCGCACGACGGCCAGGACGCTGTCTCGTTTGCCTGGATTGCATTGTCTCGCCATCGCACGACGGCCGGGACGCTGTCTCGTTTGCCTAGATTGCATTGTCTCGCCATCGCACAACGGCTGGGACGCTGTCTCGTTTACCCAGAACGCATGGTCTCGCTATCGTATAAAGGTCGGGACGCCATGTCTCGCCATCGCACAACGGCCAGGACGCTGTGTCTCGTTTGCCCAGAACGCTTTGTCTCGAGCCGTCTCGGACAGGTGGGGCTTGCCGATGGAGCGGGAGAGACATCTCCCAAGGACCCCCAAGGACGTCCGAGCGGCGTCGACGGTCAGGCACTTGTACGCCGTCAGCACCGAGGTAGTCCCGCATCGCCGTCGTCACCCAAGCCGCGGGATGGTGGTCGTCGCAGTTCACGGGGGGGGGAAAACTGGCCGCGTCGACGGACCAGGTCGTTTCTCACCGAGACGGTGTAGACGCACAACTTCAACGGCCGGTCAACTCTCTCCCGGAGTCATGCGTCTGCATCACTTTACCGACCTGGACGTCGGACGTCCTCGTGGATGGGCGAGCGGCCAAAAAGACCGACCGAGGGCACATGACGCACCGTAGCGTTTTGCGTGGGCGGCGCACAGGGCCACGAGTGGCACTTGCCGAAACCAATCCTGGCCGCAGCTGAATCAAAGTATCAGTGAGTATCCTAAATCAATCGGTCAATCGATCAATCGCGGCCGCGACGGCTCGATGTTGTCGCTCGGTGACCATAATGAGGAGGGTTGCCGCACGCCAACGGCCCCCCCTCGCCAGACTCACCTCGCCCGTCGCCCGTGCTCGCAGGAGAATTCATCGAACATGCGAAATGGAATGTTCGTCTCTGCGGCAGATCCTCCGAAAGGGGCCCATCCACCACGTCCCGCAGAGACGTCTGCCCTGCCCTGACCTGAACATGGTGAGCACGGCGATGATCTGGTCGGAGCAGTCTCGGGCGTGATTCTTTGTTTCGTCGAGCCCAGAACACCGCTCGCCAGAGACATCCCCTTTGCTTTCGGTCTCAGACATTATGCTTCAACAGAGCGTGCTTCGCCGACGACTCAGACACGGTGGCCTGGCACAAAGGCCCCGAGCCTGGCTGTCGACCTCACGACCAGCCATGTCTCTGTCAGGCTTGAAGTGCATTGTACCGTGGTGTCTTACCCAGGACACAAGGCGTCGCTGGGCCCGTCACCGGTCGTGAAGAGATATATCTCACGCCCGCCTCACCGGCAGGCTGGAAAGGCATACCTCTTCACGACCACATCGATACTACACTTGCGCACCCACACACCAGATTTTCGACGCTCAGCAACTGTAATTTCCCACCGCTCGCACAGACACTCCTCGCCCGACGACCATGGGTCAGACCGCGTCGCACGAGCAATCGGTCGCCGTCGCGGAGGATACCGTCCAGGACGTCGAGCTGGCACGACGGCCTGACGCACGGCAGCTCCTCGCTCGCATGCCGACGGCACCTGTCCCGCTCTGTGACCACGAAATCGACCTCGTCGTGCGATACCTGGACGAGTTGGGAGCCGGACGCGTCTGTGACAAGGACACCGGGCGCCCCTACGTCTCCCAGGAACTCAACATCGGCGAGAAACGTGTGCTACCCACCCCCGTCGGCGTTGGCGAGCACGCGGCACTGGAGCACTTTGACCTGGGGCTGCAGGAGGAGGCTTTCCGCTTCGTCAGGTCGGACCACCGCGTCGAGCAACGCCTCCGCCACGCCCTGCCTTGGATCGAGATCAAGGGTGTCAAGCGACGTTTCTTCCACCACCAGCTCTACGGGGCCTTTTATCTGTTGGTGTCGGAGCGAGGACCGCGGCGCGGGGCGCTGCTGGCGGACAGTATGGGATTGGGAAAGGTCAGTATGCCCCGTCTGGCGTCGGTGTGGTCGTCGCGGGTGGGTCGACGTCCCCGACGACGTCGGCAGCCAGGGAGTGTCCGAGTCGCTGACGACGTTGCCACAGACCACGACCGCGTATCTCTACATCTTGCTGAACTTTCTCCTGGCTGAGAATCGGCGCCACATCCGCCAGTACCCCCACCTCCACTGTCTCCCGTCTCGTCCGAGCCCGTCTCCCGACGCGAGATGCCCCAGCGCGCACCTCTTCAGCATCGAATGTGCCTGCCAAGCGCATTCGGTGGCCCACCGGCGTCAGCTGCAGGCGCGTGACGGGGCCTCCCTGGTCATCGTGCCCGCCGGTCTGATCGGCGCGTGGGAGTCCGAGTTCGCGCGGCTGGAGCTCTCGAGGGACCTGATCGACCTTCGTCTGTACGTCCACCATCGCGAATTTGCCAACCGGGCCATCCCGCCAGATCAGCTCCACCGCCTCCACGCCCCTCCGCAGGCCGGGTCGTCGAATGCCACGCCGGACCACTCGGCTGCCAACGCCTTTGTCGTCCTCACCAGCGTCGAATCCTACCACGAATGGGTCCGCACGTACTGCGGCGACGGGCGCAGCCTTGGTGCAACGCGTCCCGACGTCTCCGACGGCGTGACGTGGGCGCGAGTTCTGCGGGACGAAGCTCACCTGACGCCGAACGACGACACGAGACTCTACCAGATCCTGGCCTCGCTGGCCCGCGCTGGCCCGATCCCGCCCAACTTTCTCGCGCTGACCGGCACTCCCCTGTTGCGAAACGGCGTCCGCGACGTCCAGGCACTCATCCAGGTCATCAATCAATTCTCTCCCGGCCTCGAGGACGCGCCCGAGTTCGCAGAGTTTCTCACCGAATCGCAGCTGACGCGGATCGCCAACGACTTTCTCGCGTGTCAGACGGGCGGTCGTTCGAGTGGCGCTCAAGAAGAGGTGCAGACGTCCGTGCAACGCCTCCTCGCGGCCTACTGCCTCCGTCGCCACGCCCGCACCTTCCAGAACCACAAGGTTCTGGCCCGGATCCCGCCCTTGGAGTGTTACGAGGTCTCTTGCCCGTTGGACGACGACGACGTCGCCCTGCGGATGCAGCGGAAGACAGATGCCATGTTGAAGAAGACGCTGTCGCGGGAATTTCTGGCTCAGCGGACCCGCTGGCAGACTCGACGAGGATCGCCGGTATTTCGCGTGACTCTCGACGTCCTGCTGGACAACGTCCGGTTGGCTCGCACTCTCGCGACGGTCCCCGGCCTCGTCCACTTCGGGCCGCGCAAGGAGCTGTCGTGGAGCCACATCCAGAAGCAAGGCTGGCACCGCGACTGCCGCCGCAGCCTCTTCTTCCGTCACATCGGTGAACTGGAGTCCACCAGCGGCAAGCTACAAGCCCTGCGCCGGTTCATCACGGAGTGGAGGGACTGCGTGAGCCATGACGGTCTCCCTGAACACCTCGTGATTATCAGTGAATTCGCCTTGGTCTGCCACATCGTCGTGTGTGTGAGTGTTATTGTCGACTTGCCCGTGATGGTGACATGAATGCTGACGAATCGCCGTTTTTAGTTCCTCACCCACCTCGGTGTCACCGCGGCGTGGATGCACGCCGACCTCAGCAGTAAACGAAGACAGGCGCTGGTCGGCGAGTTTCAGCAACCCGGGACGCAGCGGGGGCTGTCACCGTTTCGCGTGATGGTCGGCACGTCGTGCATTCTCGGCCAGGGGCTCACCCTCACGCGCGCCCACCGCCTGATTCTCATGGAACCGAGCCACCACGCCGCCGTGGAGGCGCAGAACGCGGACCGGACGCACCGACTGGGCAGCCAGACCGACGTCTGTCGCTTCTATCGCTTCGTCAACCCGTCTTCGGCGGTCGAGAAATTCCTCGTGAAATCTCAAGAAGGCCAACAAGACCTGCACGACGCCGTGGAGTGGATGCAGGTCCTGCCGGGGCACTCTGCTCTTCCGCAGCATCCCGCCATCGAACGGGTCTCCGCTCGTCGCGTGCAGTGAGAAGAGAGACGGGCGCGGGCGTCCACTGGAGGTCGAATCGTGCAATGTGATCAATCATCTGTGACGGGAGGTCGAATCGTGCAATGTGGTCAATCATTTGTGACTGGAGGTCGAATCGTGCATTGTGATCAATCATCTGGGACTGGAGGTCGAATCGTGCATTGTGATCAATCATCTGGGACTGGAGGTCGAATCGTGCAATGTGATCAATCATCTGTGACCAGGGAACGGTCATGCTCAGGCATTCGGGAAGCTCAGACGTCGGGGAGGCGTAACATCCACGGCAGGTACCGTGGCAGGTCCACGCCGCCCCACGTAGGAAGGGCCAGCAGCGTCGAACGCAGGTAGAATTACATAGAAATGACAGAAAATCACCAACACACCGACCCGATGGTGCGACAGGGCGCCGTGGCGGCAGAAAATGTCCCATCGGTCCGCGTGCTTACGCTTCGTTCACGTACGCAGAGTGTTCCGTCTGCACCAGGTGTCTGAGGAGATGGACATCTGTCTCCTTGACGGTTGACATGCCCATGCACGAGCAGGATGTCGACGTCAGGTGGCCGTGTCGTTGCGCTCGCGTCAAGACAACCGAGCTCCCGCCACGCGTATGTTCCATCGGCACAACGAGAAGCGTGAAACGTCGTGTTTTCGGTCCCGGTTCTCGAAAGTGTCCGAGTTTGGACTTTTGCTCAGCTCACGCGGATCAAGGTTTGCGAGAATCACGGTGAGGACCTGGTCTCGGTGTCGACCACGAGGATGGGATCAAGCGCGCACGGAACTGGGGAATCCTTTCTGTTGATCCACCATCGAGCAGCGAGCGTCGTTCGGGAGATCTGCACCGGTTCTCCCGGTCGAGAAGGGCGTCCTCCGCGAACCATGGTGCCGGGACAGCGGGCGACGACGGGGAGGCTCCCGGTGACGCAAGCCTCGAGAGGCCAATGCCCGGGACCTCGGCGCAACAAGTGTGACGAGGACGCTGGCCTGAGCCCAACGGCATGCCTGAGGGAAACGTGCAAAGAACAATACCTACCGAGTGCATGTGCGAGGTAATGAGGCACGAAAAGAGAAGGAGATGACAAGACATACTGCCTCGGTCGACGAGGGAGTTGGTGACCTAATGCGTTCCCTCCTTTCGGAACTGCCCCCCTTTGCCCTTGGTCAGATCTAGATCTGTCGTCGACGAAGTCGCACAGTGTGCTAGTTGGCGAGGATCTTGGATGGAGCTGCTTCGGATACGCCGATGCCCTCTATCGTTCCCGTCGCTTAGTGATCCCCCAATCCAGCACATATTGGTACTGGTACAGTGGAATTACTGTATCTACGTATGTACGTGCAGGCCGAGCTCCTCGCGCTTTGCCACGCCAGTTTCATTTATTGGTCCTTCGGTTGCTTCAATCCCACCTCCAGCACGGCGAGGACGTTGCCCGGGATGTTCTTGACACCGCGCAGTTCCAACCGTGGATCGGCCTGCTCGAACAATGACTTCCAGCCGTCCTCGTCTCTCTCCAGGCTGTTGAAGCTGTATTCCTGTCAGCATTCCAATCCAGGGGGGATGTTCTGATTGACCGGGCAGACAGGCACAAATCGGGGAGGCATTCCCACCTGATCATCATCTCGATGTCCACCATTCTACGCGGGGTGCTCACGTTAGTCCTGCTGGCGCCGACGTTCGGAGGGACGGACGCTCACCTCGCGCGCTGTTCCTCCACCTGGCTCAGAACACCCACCTCGGGCATGACCTCGTCGATGATGAGGATCCTGCTATGTGGGCCCATCGCGGCGGCGAGGTGACTCAAGATTTGAGCCGCATATTTGTCCGAATAGTCGTGGCAGATGAAGCGGAGCAGGTAGACGCTGGCGTTCTTGACGGGCTGCTCGGTGAAGAAGTCGTGCGCCTGGAACTCGACGCGGTCCATGTCGTGGTCGTTGGCGCGCTCGCTCCGGGCCTGCGCGACCACCGTCTCCAGGTCCTGCACGATGAAGTCGAGGGCCGGGGCGGCGGCGGCGATCTCGGAGCAGCAGTGGCCGAAACTGCCGCCCACGTCGACGACGAGACCCTTCCCCAGACCCGGCCAGTCGAACGCGTCGACCACGTTCTTGATGCTGAAGCTCTCTCCCGACGCCAGGTATCGCATGCACCCCATGAACCGCTGCATCCGCGCGGGACGGTGCTCAAAGTACTCGAACATGGGCAGGTCCGTGTCGTGACCCAGATTCCAGCACGTTTCGTTCTTCTCCCCGCTCCCTGGGTACTTCTCGGCAGCCTCGACGAGCTTGGGCGCGGCCACGAAGGACTCTTCCGTCATGTACCCGACGGCGTCTCTGAAGTCGGGCACCAGCAACATCTTGGACATGGCCGTGTGGGCGACGTGACCGGGCCGCGTCTGGCGGAAGAACCCGTTCGTGGCCACGAACTTGAGCACGCGCGCACACTGGTTGGGGACCACCCCGGCCTCGGCAGCCAGGTCCGTGTAGCTGACGTCTCCGTCCAGGGGAACATGCTCGGCCAGACGATGGTGATAGACGAATTGAAGACAGGCGCTCATCCAATGGCCCGTGATGTGCGTGAATGCCGCATCCGCCGGCCCAGCGGCCAGATGCACGAGGGTCGCAGCCGCCACTCGGAGCCGCGTCCGCGCAGTCCTGATGTCGTCGCTCAGACGCGGGGCGGTGTCGACGTCCGGGGGCCCCGTGCCAGGGAAGAACGGGTACGCGTCGGCGGCGAGAGACGGCAAAGGCAGCCCATTCCGCTGCAGGTGATCGACGATGATCTGGCTGTTGGCCTGCACCAGCTGTGCGAGCTCCAGGAGGGATGGGCTGAGGTGTTGGTCTGCCATTGTCGGAAGGAAGGCACCACGCCGTTCGTGACGTTTGATCCTTTTGGCGGGCAAGGCCGGGACACCTTTCATTTTAAGTTGCACTTGTTGCCCGCTGCTCGAGACAAGTCATACTCCGCCCCGTCCTGCCTTGTCGTTTAATCTGACGTCTGGTCAAATGGGGACCGTGCCGTGGGCGAGAGCGACGACGTCCCGCCCGGCTGAGGACAGCCTGAAAGGAGTGAGTGGCCACCGCTGAACTATGGCGGAGGCCGGCCTGAAAACTCAGGCCGGCCTCCGCCATGAGACGCCCGTGTGAGACACGGCCAGCCGCTCTTGTACGCGCACGGCAGGGTACATCAACCGGAGCACCACACCTCTCATCTCAGAGACACGCACGCGCTTGAGACTGGCAGACACTTCCCGGTGCGTGGTCACCCATCACCCGGGAGCGAGAGTGGAACGTTGGCGCACACCACATCACAGACGGCAAGTACAGAGTATCAAGTTTTCCGCGTCACACTCCACAGGTAGGTAGGTGTACGCGGCACGCCCTGACCTTGACAATGTAAGAAAGGCGAGAACGCGTCGGCTGCGATTGGATGGCCATCCAGAGGAAGTAGTGTATCCAGGCATAATTCAGCTACGTACAAAGAGGGGGGAAAGGGGGTAACCCACAGTATTCAGGCGCCCTGGGGGAAAGTATTAGACAGACTTACACCTGCGTCGACAATGTACTAGCGTCGATCACTTCACATGTCGTGCCAAAGGCAAGAAGAACGGACGACAGAATAGTTGAATGACACAATTTGGAAAGACAAATTATTTTGGGTGAGTTGTCCCCGTGGCAACCACGCCTAAAGACTTTGGTGCTGGGCACGGTCCTCCCTAAAAGCACCCCCAACTCGGGATCGTGTCAGGCTTGCCTTGAGCGGTGGGCCCCTGGACGACCGTCAACGACTGTACGTCATTCTACGGCTGGCCGTCATTTCAAATGGCGCATCACGGGTCTACGTGAAAGCTTTGCCGTTCTGCAGGAGAGAAAGCAAGAGGTGGCGCAGAAGAAGGAGGAAGAGGGACGGAAGAAACAGGAGGATGTAACAGACCCACGGACGTGTTGGTGTCGCGACGGGGCGGATGCGACGTGATGCTCTCCATGAAAAGCCTTTGCAACATCCTGATCAGAGCGGACAACCATTCGTCCTGGCCCAAGCCGAGAACTTTCGACCTCAAAATTGGGGGCTCCGACGACGACGACGACGTGATTGGATTTGGGCTACGGAAGGCGCGAGCCCCGACCACGGTTTGTAGCTTCGTGGTGGTCTCTTCGCGTGAGAGGACCGACGACACGACACGATACACCACCGGTGGCAAGGTCTCTCTCTAAAAACAACGAGTACGGAAACCGACACCGAAACCTGAAATGTCCCGCCACTCCACCATCAATCACTGTCCCACGTCTTGAGAAACTCGACCTCCCCGTTCGCCAAGCGAATGTACTGCCGCAGCGCCTCACACTGACTGCTCACGTAGACCCGTGGGTTGACCCCGTCCAACGTACGGGACGGGCCAGCGGTCGGGACGGGACACGCCTCGAAGACGCGGCGCAGGCGGTCGACGACGTCGTCCTCGCGGACCGCGAAATCCTGGACAAAGTCCCGCTGTGGGTCGAGCACCGGTCGCGCGTTCCTGGACCCCACGTTCCACCCGCGATCGACGGCGGCTCGGTTGGCCTCGCGGCGTTCGTCGTTGGTCGCGACGGTCGTCGAGGGGACGACGTAGCGATAGAGGTTGCGCCCCTCGAACTCGGACGGGTACGGACTCAGGACGTAGATCGACGGGCTCAAGCCGTGCGTGGCGTGCATGAACTGGACCGCGCGACGACGGTCGCCCATGCCGACCTGCTCGATGCTGCAGACCTGCGCAAAGTTGAGGAACAGCAGGCGCGCGTGGGGCGGCAGCCGGAAGAAGCTCTCGTCGAGGGTCTCGCGACGGCCACCCGCGAACGCGTGGGTTCCCGAGGGGTGAGTGGCCAGTTCGTAGACCCTGCCGTATCCCCTGCCACACGTGTCAGCGACGGGACCAGACCGAGGTCGCCAGTGTCCCAGACTCACCTCTGATCGCAGAGCCGATCCAGCCACTGGCCTTGCGCCGCTTCATACTGCCGACGAGACCACCGTGTCGTGGTACCCCGGGGCGGGGGTTCGGCCGCCGCCGTCGCGGGTTCCCCCTCGTCCGTGTCGTCGCCCTCGTCCGTGTCGTCCCCCGCGTCCTCCATGATCGCCTTGGCCTCGCTGACCGACGTGACGTGGAAGTCCCTCGACACAGAGGCGGTCAGCGAACCGGTCCGCGACAAGCGGGCGTCCAGGATCCGTGCCATGTCGGTGACCGTCTGCGCCACGTCGTCCGGGTCCCAGGACACGGTGTAGTCTCTCAGCTTGGACGTGCCCAGGGTCCAGTGCACGCCGTCACCCACGGAGGCGGGGTCCTGAAACCAGTGCTCTGGAAGGTCGTCACGACACACGAACAGGGCGAGTTTCTTGCCCACCACCGTGCTGAGGAGCCAGTCCCAGCTGGCGAGGGCGCTGAAGAAGGGTTTTCTCGTCGCCCGTCGTCGGCCAGCCTTCAGCCGCCCCGCCGGCACGTGGAGGATGTGGCCCTGGCCGTCGATGGTGGCCATCGACGCCTTGAACTCGACGACCGCCGGCGGGACCGGACGAGACCGCGCCTGCGTCGGACACCGGACGATCTTGAAATCACCCAGGCCGGGGCGGATCTGGAGCCGACCGATTTTGTACGTGTCGGAATGAGCCTCGAAGGCGTGGTAGAGCCATCTGATCTTCGGAAAATCGTTCAAGGACGACGTCGCCGACGGCAGGAGGAGGGCGGCCGACTGGAGCCGGGGACGCGACGGAGGGGTGAAGGTGATGCCGTTGTAGGGGTTTTCCCTGTAGCTGCTCAGCGGCCTGCGTGTCAGTTGTGGAGGTGCCCGGCGACGTACCATTCCTCGCTCTCGTGCAAGATGTACCGCTGGAGGGATCCCAGCGCCCGTGCGAGCATCGACGTGGGCAGGACGAAAGGACCCCAGACCATGGGGAAGTGCTCCACGAAGTCGCCGCGCCGCGACATCTCGATGGTCTGGACGAAGTAGTGGCCGGTCGACGCGCGGCCCCGGTCCAGGAGGCATTGCGGGACCAACGCGGCCAGATCCGGCGCCGACGGGTTCTGGACGAGGAACGCGAAACACGATCGCTGGGACGCTCGGACGCGGAGGGCGTAGTAGTGCCAGTCGCCCCTCCAGGAGGGACTCTTCATCGGCATGATCGTCTTCATGTCCAGCGGGACCAGACCGGCGTCGTCGGGGTGGTCGATCGCGGCGAGCAGGCGCTGGAAGGGGTCCGGGTGGAGGCCCGCGTCGCCCGTCTGGCCGACGAGCAGCCCACCGTCCGCCGTCGCCCCTTCGGCCGCGGTGACCCAGTTGATCGGCGCCGACTCGAGCAGCCAGGCACATCTCCCTTCCCAGACGCGGGGAGCGACGTTGGTGTGCAGGTGTTTCTTGACGTGGTCCAGCAGCTGGCGCAGCTGCACCGCCTCTGGGGTCATCTTCGCGATGCGTCTGTTCGGCAGGACGACCCTCGCGGGTGAAGGTGACTTATAAGGGCGAGCGCTCTGCCCGCGGACGTGGTGGCAGACATCGTGCCGCACGCAACAAAGAAGTGGCGGCGGTCTCCCGCGGAGAACGTTCTGGACGGGTGCAAACTCCTGGCCGCAAACAATCCTGACAAGGCGGACAAAGCAGGAGACCGTGTGGACCTGATTGACAGGCAAACTGGACCGTGGCCGCAGAGATCTTACAGATCTCACCTCCTCCCCACGGAACGATCTTCCTCCTCCACTCCCCCACACATCTACGCAATTCATTCGATCGAAGGAAGATGGCGCCCACCAAGCCGCTCGTGGAGGATATCCTGCCGAACGCCGCGTGGTGTCGGGAGGAAGACGGCGCCCTGGTCTTCAAAAAGGCGTTTTCACGGCTCAAACACGGCACGGGGCCCTGCTGTCTCTCCGCGGCAGCTGCGGTGGCGTTGGCGCTCAACGACGTCTGCTGCGAGCGAGGTCACGGCATGGTACAGCCTCCCGCTCCCGTTTCGGTGGGTCAGGTCGCTGACGATGTTCCAGGTGTACACGGTCGTCCGGTGCCCGACGAAACAGATGTATCCAGATTTGCTGTACGTTCCCGAAGCCTGGACGGCGGCGTCCCAGGCGGCGTGGAGACGCATGGAGCCGATCACGCGGCTGGATCGGATCGCCAGCGGTCACGGTTGGATCTCGCCCGCGGTCGTCGTGTTACCTTTTTACTTCAGGACCGATCGGTACGTCCGAGACGCGGTCACGTTTCTGAATGGCCCGCAGCCGTACGTCGTGACCCCGCAGGCGACGGGCGGCCCACCACTGCACGATGGCGCACCCGCGTCGTCCACCACAGAGGGAGCACTAGACGGACTTGGTGGCGTCCTGAGCACGCTGGAGGCGCTGCATCGCGACCGCGGCTGCAAACGCAGGATGAAATTTGACATGTTCGAGGCGTGGCTGAAGGCGCTGGCGGCGGAGGCGTGATCCGCGCGCGGGAGAGGGGGGGGGGCGGCACCTCGCAGGTGCTGGTGGTACGGAGGCCGTGAGACGTGCCACGCACGCGCCCGTTGGGTCCTCCAGTTTCAGCGTCTGGACGGCGGTGGGGGGGTTTGCTGTCGGACGGCCGCGTCGTGGGTGATCAAACAACCGCACCAGGTCAGCGCCGCGGACTCCTGTCGGCAATTTTTCTACGCCGCGTGTCGCTGTTCTCGCTCTGCTCTTTTGCTCCCTCCAAGCTTCGGTGGACCTTGGATCGCCACGTGCATCGATCGGATCCTTCAAGGTACCTGGTGTCGACCATGGACTCACGAGACGAACCCTCCGTCGATGGGAACGGCTTTGACCACGCCCGGCTCGACATCGCTTGCTACAACGGTCTGGACGGTGTCGACGACGCTGCCTCCTTCTCGGACACCGTGGTCGATTACATGCGGTACATCCGGGACGATCCGGCCAGCCGTGCAGGATGGGACAACGAACTCGAGATGAGGGCGGCAGAGCGATTCACGGAGATGATCAACAACGAGAACACGTGGGGCCTCGCGCGTTGCGTGGTGCCGGAGTTCCAAATGCCCATGTACGTCACCTCGACGATCGTGTTCGAGCTGACGGGTGTCGTAGGACCGATACGACGCGGCTGCCCGACCCCTTGCGGTACGTCTTGGATTCGGTGGCGCCCCGTTTACCCCGTGACCTTGCGTGGCATGACCCTCCCGTCGCGGGAGACGAACAGTCGTGGGAAGAGGACCTCCTGTTGCGGCAGGAGTGCAGACTCATCGAGTACATCGGCTGGCGGGCGGGACAGGTGGAAGGTGGCGGTGGTGCTGACGAGCGTCGGGTGGGAGTGGACATGGCGACGTCGACACTTCGAACCGCAGCGGCGGTCGTTCGGAAGGCACGGGAGGCGGACGTCCGAGAGGGGGTAGATGGAGGCGAGACCGAGAGGGGGTCGAAGGAGACGAGACCGAGGAGAGTGGTGTTGAAGGACGCGAGACCGAGAAAGGGTTGACGGACGCGAGACCGAGAGAGGGTTGAAGGACGCGAGACCGAGGAGAGTGGTGTTGAACGCTGCTGGAAACCCATCTACACGGGCGCAGCAACATTGGTATGGCATGGGCCAGGGTCGTGAATGTATCGTGTAGTCGATCCTCTCAAGCGAGGAGACCACCATGAAGCGAGATACCGTGAACCGCATTCGAATCCCGTGCAGCCTTGCGTCGTCGTGGCCCACGTGCAGGCCCTCGGCAAACCTTCCTAGTCTCTCGGCAAACCTTCCCAGCCAAGGGCGGGGCGTCACGTGTTATCAAAAAAAAGCAAAACACCACCACACCTCGCCGCCACCACGTATATAGCTCAATCTTCCACCACAGACTTCAAAAATCAGTCCCCTAACTCCCCAGGGTGGCCACGGCGTTTTGGCCGAGCGGTTAAGGCGGTGAGTCACTGCAATCATTCACAGCTTGCGATTTGCATGAATCTAACGATTTCTCAGACACCCTGCTACTTGCAGTTTGAGGTGTTCTCTTCGGAGGCACAGGTTCGAATCCTGTAGACGTCGATTTATCTTTTTGGCTTTTTTGCAATGTCTTCCCCGCGTAGTACTGAGTACAGAGTAGGCGATTACGTGATATGTCTCCACTCGTAGGACGTGGCCAATATACTTTTCACGTGTTATATACGATAGAGAGAGCAGAGAGAGCAGCAGAAACAGCCTAAAATACCTCGTATGTAGCATACAGATCATTTCTCATCCAGCTCGTATTGAGCATGGGCATCGAGCGGCTATTGAAAAGGAATAACGAAGACTAGTTTCACGAAGACTAGATTTTTGCGCGTGAGACGATCCATGGCTTCCTCAATCCCGTTCAGGTTGACACTCTACAGTATTGTTCTAGCCGTCTCGACCGAATAAAACACCCAGTCCTTCCCCCTTCGGCGTTGCACCTGGCACGACGACCTTTTTCCCCCAAAGATCCATCCCACCTTGAGTTCCGGCAGAACCCGCCACCTCAACATCCACCGGCGCCGCCGGCGGGGGAATGTGTGGTGTAACCAAGTCAATACCTCGCGAGTAGCCAGCACTGGTGCTGTACAGCGGATTGGTGCGCGGAGCCAACGGCCGGAGGTTGAACTCGTACAGACTGTCGACGCTCGAGGCAGTGGTGGTAGGCGTGTTGGCCAGGCTGGGGGTCGTGGTCCCCGGGGTCAAAGTTGACATGCTCAAGGTACTCTTGTGTCGCAACACGGTCGGACGGTCGCGGGTGACATGGTCCAAATTGTCCACATTGCCAACCTGAGTCTGATGGAAGCGACTCAGGTAGCGAAAGGCCTCGGAACTGGCCGAGGCTCCACGCTGTGGTAATTTTGGCTTCCATTCAGTGGGGTCAAGATCTGACTTGTGGTCATGGAGGTCGCAAGGTATCCGAGACGTCGACGGGTCCTGGTACTCTGGACGCGCACTGGAGCGCTGTGGGAGCGTCGGACGCGGGGAAGACGGAAGAGAAGAAGACGGTGAGGCGGAGTCAAGAGACAAATTGGACGCCGACAATGGCTTTGCAGCGTCTTTGCGACGGCATCTGAAAGGAATTAGTGTTTCCATGAGCGCGGCAGGCGTGTTTGGTTCGACTCACGCCTCGCTGCAGTAGAGGATCGAGTTGCACGGAGTCATGATTTGCTTCTCGCACATGGCGCTGTGATGCTCCGTCAGCGCTCCATTGAGATCAACAACACCCGCGCTGGAGCCTCACCAGTACTGCAAGAAGCTGGCCGCCATGTCTTGCGGCTTGCCCTTCTTATCACTGGGAGCGAATGCTCGCGGGGCAGAAACTGAGTCACCGTCACCACTCCGGCGCTTCAGTTTTTTGGGCGTTGAATGTTTGCCATGGGATATTTTGTGTGTGGGAGAATCCATCCCCCATTAAGAGCGGCGGTCAGCTAAGAGATATATGTAACAGAGAGATGCAGGGAAAGGCGTCGAGTTGGGCGCTGACTATGGTACACCGCAACTGAATTCGCATTCCAGACTGCGCCTGCGACAGATGACGATAGGTGGATCGTGTCTTTGCCCCGTTCCAGGCGGCTGGGCGTCCCGCGACAATCTATCCGGGCGCTGTGGCTAGTTAAGCGACACCAAAAGTTGGCATTGGGGGGCATCTGGCTGCATCAGGGGGGGATGTGTCCGCCCGCAAGCGGCCCCCCAATCGATCACCTAGGCCGGATTTAGCCAACGCGTGACGGGGATGCAACGGGGGATGAGTGATGGTCTGATGCTGCATGGTTCAGGGCATACGCCCCTATCTTTACTGGTTACGGAGGCTCACGCACAGAGTTCCTTTGGTTCATGGATTGTGTGACCCCGGACACCCTTTTGCCTGACACAGCCTCAGCCTCACAGCTTAGTTATCTGCCATGGCCGTGCATGGCCTACTTCACAACGATGTTTGCGCTATCGGACATACGGTGGAACAGATGTGGAATTTCAAATCAGGCCGATGCCATTGTCTCGGCCATTGTTCTCATGCAAAGATATCGGAAGACCTACGTTGATGCTATCAGACCATTTGAAGGGTCATCAGAACCCTTCTGGCACTCCACGGGCTGTGATGCCATTCTCCAGACCGACGTAGCAGCCTAGCATGCTGCTCCACGCGTATTTGTGCTCTTTCAGCTCTTGGAGCTTCTTGTACGCAACCGCGTTGGCAAAAGGGATGCCGGTGGAAGGGTCTCGATACCGGACAGGCAAAGCCGTGATCAGGCATAGTTCCTGACTCTGTTTCACCGCTCTTCCTGCACGCACTGTGGCCTTCTTGTTGAAAAACAACGAGTATTCCTGCCGAGCATCGCTGGTGAGCTCATCGAACTTCTCCAGGATAACGAGGTTTCGCGTAGTGTCTTCCTCAATCTGGGGAGTTTGGGATTCAGGTATATGTTGGGTGATCAAGTGCATCGGGTCAAGTTGTCCGGGATCGAGAGGTGCGGGTGTGAGCGCGGGTGTTTGAGTCTGCTCTGTCGGTATCTCTGTCTTGATCGCGACGCCTTCCGCATCCTCGCTTGAGAGAGTTTCTAATAGTGCGGGCTGGACAGCTGAACCTGGCGTCGCCGTCTGCGAGTCAACACGGTCATATGAAGCTTCGAGTGGTTGCTCTATGCCCTGTTGGGTCACTTGCTTCATCTCGGTATCCCGTTGCACATCTGATTCTGGTGGAGCGGGACTGACTGGCTTACTCTGGGAGGCGTTGCTGTCCACTTGCATATTGGCGTACTCATGTATACCCACCAGCAGGGGTTCCTGGAGTTCATCTGGGGCCGGCAGCATAACCTGTGGTTGCGAAGCTCCAGCGCCAGCTGTAGGCATAGATACCGTTTCCGGGGGCACTGCTTCCGAGGGTACTGTTTCTGAGGGCACTGTTTCTGAGGGCACTGTTTCTGAGGGCACTGTTTCTGAGGGCACTGTTTCTGAGGGCACTGTTTCTGAGGGCACTGTTTCTGAGGGTAACGTTTCTGAGGGTAACGTTTCTGAGGGTAACGTTTCTGAGGGTAACGTTCCTGGGGGCACCGTTTCTGACGCTGAGCCTTGAACTGGAGGGTTGTGGGGAGCCAATATAGACGTCGTCGCCGGCGCCGTTAAGCCCACGCCCGTTGACTCTGCCGCCTTCTCTGCGGCAATTAATTCGAGCTCTGCTTTCGACTTCCTTCCACGCTTTTTGGGCCCGGTCAACTCTGCAGCATCTTTGGTCGCAATTTTGCTGGGATCCGGCCGAACCCATTTGGCCTTCTGGCTCAGCCAGGTAACGACGGGACCATCCAGCTTTCTGTTCTTCAAGGCTGCCAGCTTTGCGGCCTGTTCTTCTTGCCTCTTCCTCTCCGTGGCCTCCCATCGATTCAAGCTCTTAGCATTCTGACGCTCGACCTTGGCCGCCTCTGCCAACCGGTCGGCTTGAGTGAGTTCTCTGGGTGCGTCCTTTGCTCGTTCCCTGTCTCGCTTTTCTTTCAGCGCCTTCAACTTCTTGCTCTGGGCTTCGCTTTCCTTTAGGCGAGCAATGGTCTCTTCTCGGTGAGCGATCGTCTGCTTGCGCAGGGAACTTCGGCCGGAATTCTCGTCGTGGACCCAAGTCACTCTTTCCTTTTTCTTCGAGGGTTTCGCGGGGGCAGATGCGCCGGCCGGCCTTGTGGGATCGGTCTTGAGTTTCTTCCTCACCCCCGCGACGCTCGTCAATGCCAGATCCGCCTTGCGCTTCTTCGCCCTCTCTTGTTTCGCCTGCGTTTGCAACTCCTTCTCACCCTCGAGATCTTCAGGCGCGGCGTTGGGGCCTTGGTCGTCATCGTCGCTAGAGGACATATCTGCGTCCTCATCATCGGCGTTACTCCTAAACTCATCGTCTTCTTCGTCCTGATCGTCCGCAAAGAGTAAAGTGACTTCATCGGGTTCGTCGGCATCCCCAGCCTCCTCCAGGACCATGTCTCTGTCATAGCGGTTGCCGGCGGTCTTACGCCGCTCTCTGCCAGCGACTAGACTTTCGACGGGCGCAGGTTCGGATTCAGCATCGCTAGAGTCCGTGTCCGAGAGTTGAGGCGTGTCGTCCGCGGTCTCGTTGTCTGCCATTGTCGAGAACTGAGGGCCTGGGAAGACGAAGCGAAACCAGAACTCGAGCAAAGTTCGAAATGAAGGGAAATACAGCACTGGAAGATGTTGCAGGTCGCAGGCAATGGTCTAGTCGAGGATAATTTGTACGGCGGACCCTAGAGAAAGAAGATGCATTTTGGTCGCGTTTCCCGACAGCGAAACGCGTAAAGTTTGGACTCGGACATGGCTGGTTCGGTAAGGATACACCATACTCAATTACATAGATAATACAAATCGACGTGACGACTCAAGACACCATCACACCCATCACGGAAGATCCATGACTCCGATAAACATTTGCTGGCCGACTATTATTGCTTCCCACCCCGGTTCCAGCCATTGCTCCGCTGCGTCACAATGCCCGGCCGGCGCAGAGTTACCGTCGATGATAAAATGCCAGGCACAGAAGCACCTCAGAAAATCAGCAAGAAGCGCAAGCCGCATCCATCTACTCATACCGAAGAGTCTTCAACTCGAACGATCCCCCGGAGCAGGAAGCGCGTGAAGACCGACGTGGAGGTGCAAGACGAGGTCTCTACAGCGGTGACTGTGAGGTCAAACGGCACAGTAGAAATCGACGAGGAGACCGAGATCGCGCTCGAAACCACCAAAACACCGTCCAAGAACAGCAGCCGCAAGCGCGAAGCCACGTCGAAGACCCGAGCAGAGGCAGGTTTGGACGCAGAGCAAGGAGAGAGCGACGCGG
Organism: Phialophora macrospora; assembly: GCA_000835435.1. Classification (NCBI taxonomy): domain Eukaryota; kingdom Fungi; phylum Ascomycota; class Eurotiomycetes; order Chaetothyriales; family Herpotrichiellaceae; genus Phialophora; species Phialophora macrospora. The sequence continues at coordinate 274,647 of KN846962.1, forward strand.
AAGCGCAGCCCATCACACCCAAACGCAAAATCAAGCGCAAAACCAAGGAAGAAAAAGAGGCCGATGCCATGCCTCTCGCGGCCCGCACCCTTGGCCTGAAGATGTACGTCGGCGCCCACACGAGCATAGCCAAGGGGGTAGAGAACGCCGTCACGAACTGCGTGCATATCGGCGGCAACGCATTCGCCTGTTTCCTGAAATCGCAGCGCAAATGGGACAACCCGGCCTTGAAGGACGAGAACAGAGATGCGTTCCGCCAGGCGCTGGTCGAGCACAAGTACGATGGCACGCGGCATATCGTGCCTCACGGGTCGTATCTCGTCAATCTGGCGACCGAGGACAAGCACAACTCACAGCAGTCGTACGCCGCGTTCGTTGACGACCTGCATCGCTGCGAAAGTCTGGGCATTCGATACTACAACTTCCACCCCGGTGGCGCGGGGAAAAGCTCACTCGAGGATGCCATTGCTCGACTGGCCAACAATCTCAATCGCGCACTGTCCGAGACCAAAACCGTCGTGCCTCTACTGGAGAACATGGCGGGACACGGGACATTGATCGGCGGGCGCTTCTCAGACCTGCGAGACGTGATCGCTCAAATCAAACCGGAGTTCAAGTCGCGAATCGGTGTCTGCATAGACACGTGCCACGCCTTCGCAGCGGGCTACGACCTCCGTTCGCCAGAGGCGTTCAAGAAGACCATGGATGAATTCGACCAGACAGTTGGCATCGGATACCTCAAAGCTCTCCATGTAAACGACTCCAAAACGCCACTGAACAGCCACCGAGACCTGCATCAGAACATCGGCCTGGGATTTCTGGGTCTCCGCGCATTCCACAATGTCATGAACGAGTCGCGGTTTGAAGGGTTGCCGCTCATCCTCGAGACACCCTGTGAGAAGCCTGACCCGGACGATCCCAAGGGGAAGAAAATGATTGAAGACAAGAACATTTGGGCCACGGAGATCAAGCTTCTCGAGAGTCTGATCGGTATGGACCCCGAAAGCAGTGAGTTCCAGCGGCTAGAAGCGGAGTTGAGTGAAAGAGGCCGGGCAGAGAGGGAGAAGACGCAGGCGCAGTTTGAGCGGATTGCCAGGGAGAAAGCAGACAAGGAACGAAGGAGGCTGGAGAAAGAGCGGAAGACCCTTCCAAAGGAGAGAGAAAAGGGGCAAAAGATGTTGAAAGATATGTTCGCGCCAAAGGCGGATGGGAAGGGGAAGAAATCGAAGCAGAGCAAAGATCAACGCGAACAGAGTCCAGGAATGGAGGCGAGCGGAGCGGACGGCCTGGGTGACGCAGAGTTGGCCGGGCCAACCGACTTATCAGACTCACCCTTGAGTGACATAGGCGATTTGAGCGACGGACAGAACCGATGATGAGATGCCAGAGAGGGTTGTGGATTGGCAACTGCGCCAACAATCACCTCGAGAGTCAAAACGTGTATGATTACTGCCAATGTCAAGAGATACCCTTGGGCGTCACCTCAGCCTGGCACAGACGCGCGCCGTCGACATTGTTGACCCTGCAGTGTGGCGTCTGCGACGGATACAACTTCAATAATCATCGTTGCCTGCCTCGCGTCTTTTCTCCGCACCTCGCTCCTCCAATTTGCTGCTTTTGAACAGCCCGCCCGCCTTCTCGAGCAACTTGCCTGCGGTGGAATCTTTCTTGTTTCCTCCACGCTCGTCATCGTCATAGCTATCACCACCACCGCCGTAGCCACCACGCTCTTGCTGACCGGTACGCCCGGAGCCAACGCCATAGTTGCCATCACCGCCTGTGCCGATGCCCCCGGTGCGGGTTGAGTCGCCATAGGTGTCGTCGCTGCCTGGGCCGAGTTAGTGTGTGGACGGGAGGTACGAAAACGGACCGCACATACCAAGCCCGCCGCCCGTACGGCCAGAGGAATCGAAATCATCTCCACGAGAACGGGTGCTGGTATCACCAAAGCCAGCGCCGGAGCGACCGGACGAGTCGTATGTGTCGTCACTGCGGCCGTAGCCACCTGAAGCTTGCGCTCCGGACCGACCACTGCCCATGCCTAGGACTCGTGTGATTAGTTCAAGCACGTCTACAGATCTCTTGCTGACGACTCACCGTATTCTTGGTCTCGGCCGGTGCTTCTGCCACCGGTTGCTGTCGAGTCTCCGTAGGTGTCGTCTGCACCTAGACCACCACCGGTGCGGCCAGACGAGCCAAAGTCGTCTCCACGGCGGCCGGTCTTGTCGCCGCCGAACCCGCCGCCGGTGCTGGAACCGTATGTGTCGTCGCTGCCTCCGTAGCCGCCAGAGGCTTGAGCTCCAGTTCTGCCGCTGCCTAGACCTGTGCGTGTGTTAAGCTTGAAGCCTTAATCGCTTTGCTTGGGTCAAGCTCACCATATTCGGTGTCTCCGGTGCTTCTACCACCGGTGAAAGATGAGTCTCCAATGGTATCGTCCTGACCCAAGCCACCTCCCGTTCTGCGACCCGACGACTTGAAGTAGGTCAGCCTTCTGGAGGGGAACAAGGTGAACCAGGCTAGCATACGCCGTAGCTGTCGTCGCCATAGCTACCACCACGTTGCTAGATCCACGTTAGTATGTCTCTGAGCGGAAATTCATGACAATCATCATACGTTGTCGTCGTTGTAGGACATGTTGATTCGAGGTTTCTTCACTTCGTTCAGTTGGATCTGGAAAGATAAGTCGCAAAGATTTCGTTGAAGTAAGCGTCAGCCAAACAATCCCAGGGGGTGGCGTGTCGTTTTTATAGGTACAAGAGTAGGGTCAAGCAAGGCAGGGCCAACCATCTGATGTTGCTCAAACTGTGTTTAAGGCACATGAGAAGCAACCCTTGGACTGACGCGAGTCCAGGGACAGCATACGTAAGTTCCCCATGTCAACCAATTACCGGTGTGATCGACCCCGCGTGAGACAAGACAAGGTGCTGCAAAGCTGAACGCATACAGACAGGAGGGACAGGAAACCTGGAAGTCCGGAAAAGCATCGTCATTTTCTCGTCTCAGGATTGGGTCTAGGGTGGGAAAGAATGCGGGAATGTCGCGCCTCGGCACCACTTGCACCACGACTGTGACGGATGCATTCCCAGCCGTGTTCTGTTTGCCATAGGAGCGTTGAGGTTTCTGTGCCATGGCTGAGGCGCGGATGTAAGGGAGCGAGTGAGAAGGTTTGGAGCAGACCCCGCAATCGAGCATGGCGGTGACGACATGCGACATGCCCCCGATGGCGTGACCCAGCAGGTTGTGCGTGAGAGGAGCAGGAGGAGCAAGAGAAGGTCGAATTCTGGGGATCGTGGGCGACTGTCCAGGCTCTACTCGTATTGGAAGCAGGAATCGTCGCCCGGATGCATTCTTTGTGCCCTGCAATTTCCTCGGATAGACCAGGCGGACCAAGGCGCAATGCGAGAGTGGCGGCATGCGAGGTGATGCGCGCCGGATGTTGTCGTCCTCACGCTTGCCGTGACCTGCATAAAGCTTCGCTTCCAACTTTGCATTCCCCTGCCGAGCCTGATGGACATGCGGTCACCACCAGCTGAGGTGTAAGGTACCGACTATTTGCCGGCCGGCCGAGCACGCATAGCCTCAGTTGACCCGCAGCGATTCAGCTCAGATCGTTTGGCTCTTTGCCCGCTCGGAAACGAAGCAAACAGCGATAGCCTTGCCGTCTACTCGTCGGCCCTCAGCTGAAAAAAGAGCTCTCCATGTGGGGCGGCTGGCTGCGACATGCGCACGACATGTCCAGCCAGAATCATTCAGTCATCCTCCACCATTATCACCATCCTTATGGCCAGTTGAGTATTATCATCGGACGTATTTCGACTGGATCCGAGTCAGTACCTCAACAACCTAAAGACAGAATGAGATACCTACCATGAACTTTTTGTGGAAATCCGATCTGAGTAGATCCTGCATTTTGTCAGCTTGCTCAGACACAAATCTCAGCTTTCCAGGGTGCACGCACATTGACGAATTCCTTATTACCCTTCTGCTCGGTCCCTCGTGCTTGGTTCTTGAAGACCACGTCGTCGTCCCACCTCCGCTTCACGTTGAAGGCTTTCGGGTTGAGCAACGGGTTGCCGAGTGCAATGTCCTTTTCCCGCTGATCCTGTGCCTGTTTTGCGTGTTCGGCCTCTTCTCGAGCCTTTTGTTCCGCTCGTTCCCTTTTGATCTTTTCCAGTTCGCGCATGAGTTCGGCTTCTTCATCATCGCTTTCCTCGTCACTGCTTTCCGAATCCTCGTCTCCGACCGAGTCGGCATCGATATCCCGAGTCTCCTCTAAAATGCGCCTCCGTTTGGCTTCAGAATCTTGATCTTCGATGTCATCCGATGCGTGCTCGAGCGGACGTTTGGGCGGATTGGGCGAGTCTGGTAGAGGTTCCGCGGTCGTGCCTTTTGTCTTTGCGAAATGTGCTGCTTCTGCTGCGAGTAGTTCTGCCCGTAGATCTCTTTTCTCGCTATCGGCAGCTCCGCCTTGACCTGGCTGTCGGACCTTCAGTAGTGTATGCGCTGGCTGGAGGCGTTGATGATACGCCGGTCCTAGCTTGGCCTCTTTGCCCTTGGCGGGGTCAAAGGTAGGTCGATGAGCCGTTGTCATTTTGCAGGAGAAACCGGGTGGACTTCCTCTGCAGAGGCAGAAGAAGACTATCGCAGAGAAGAGCAGGCTCGAGGTAAGTGGTTAGGACTTTAATTCTTCAAACGAAGAGGCGGCAGGCGATCTGGGCTTAGCGGCTCAAGCAAAGGAAAATCCGCTCGGCGGTCACTTGGGCATCAACCCCGACCTTGCCGCTTTTAATATCGTCCCCCGTCACTTACCATCTCTCCATAGGACGGATAAGGGGAGCATTTTGGGGCATCTGAGCGACCCGAAGCCTTGGAGGGATATTCGAGACGGGTTAGCTAGCCTTTGGGATCACCACAACCTGTATTTGAATGTCTGCACGTCAAGGATCCAGACACGGCTTGCCGATGTACACAGTAGACCGTGGCGGTGGCATCCGAACACGGCCAACTTCCGCTGGCTTTATTAACCCTTTCATCAGCATTTCATCCGTCGTCCGTGGGTCCTACGATTCAGCTTGGAACACGCTGGAACTTCCAAGCGGCTCGAAAGCACCAGGCAATGGCGCAATTTGCTCCAATGAGCGGTGACTGGGATTGTATACCCATGTATGGACCCGCACAACGTTGTTCCCAGCATTGAACGCTCCTGATTTTTAAGCGCGCCCAGTCATTATTTTATGCTCTCCATAGCCAGTCCACCAAGTCTCCCTTCTGCAGGTATAGAACAAGACTATATAAGAGTCCATTCTGGTGTCTGTGATTCATGATGGGCTCGTTTGTGCTTCATGCTTCATCTTCCGATTCCACATCATGGCCACTACGACGCCCAATTTCGTGTTCGGAGGAGGGTCCATCACGTCCGACGGTGGGTATTCCAACGTGGGAGCCGTGGAAGAGCTGTTGGACGTCCTGGAACGCGAGGGGATCAAGCAGATCGATACCGCCCAGTTGTACGGGAACGGTACCAGCGAGGAGCTGCTCGGGGAAGCCAAAGCCGGCTCACGCTTTCTCATCGACACAAAGCATGTTGGGGGTTGGATTCCAGGCAACTCGTCTCGGGAACAAGTCGTCGAGAGAGGACACGAGAGCTTGAGAAGATTGGGTGCGAAGAAGGTCTGTGTGCCGGAGACCTGTTTTCTCTGATGGGTTGGGTTCGGCCCGCACGTGGATCGGGCTGACTGACCACTCTGCAATCACACAGGTCAACATCTTCTACATTCACGCGCCCGACCCCAAGTTCCCCTTGGAAGAGACGCTCGCCGGCATCAACGACCTCTACCGCGCCGGGACATTCGACCGCTTCGGCCTCTCCAATTTCACCGCGGCAGAGGTGGAAGAGGCCATCCGCATCGCAAAGGAGAAGGACTTCGTCGTCCCGAGTGTCTACCAAGGGAACTACAATGCCGTCGCTCGCAGGACCGAAACAGAGCTCTTCCCCGTCCTCCGCAAACACGGGATGGCGTTTTACGCCTACAGCCCCATGGCAGGTGGATTCCTGACAAAGACACGCGAGAAGCTCTCGCAAAGCTCCGGCGGCGAGGGCAGGTGGAGTCGAGAGACAGCCTTTGGGCAGTTGTACCATGCTCTGTATAATAAGCCCAGCTTGTTGGAGGCGCTGGACATCTGGAACGAGATCTCGGAAACCTCCAAGATCCCTACAGCGGAGCTGGCGTACCGATGGATCGCCTATCACTCGCATCTAGACGGAAAGTCCGGTGATGCCGTCGTTATTGGAGCGAGCCGCATCACCCAGTTGGAGCAGACGCTGGCGGCGTTGAGACGTGGCCCTCTGCCTGAGGCGGTGCAGAAACGCATTGCTGGCATCTGGGAGATGGTGAAGCACGAATCGATCCTAGATAGCTACGACACACTTAGAGTTAGCAACTAGACTCAATCTTAAACTTTGGAACTGATTACCTACCCATCGACTGTGCGCGACAAGACATGCACCGGCCTAGAACTTGAGGTTCGCCTAAAGCCTCTGACAGAGTTTGGTACTATCGGGTTCCCCCTGCACTTGTGGCTTTTCGCTTAGAGAGTCCCGAGTCAGGGGTGGGCACGGCGCGCCATCACCCTCGTTCCGATCGAGGGCAGCCGCGAGCAGTTTTCCGGCCGTTGGCAAGGCTGCATGTCAGCCTTGCCGACTTCCAACGGGATTGACTTCGACTTCCAAGCAGGAACAGGTACGGGTATCAGGGAGGGGTGTTGGAGTCCTGAAAACAATACGCTACTGACGCTCACAGACTAAACAAGCCGCTCCTCGTCTTTCCAAACGGATAAACAACCAAAGCGCTCAGATACAAGCCAACACTGATTCCAATCGCCACCTGCACCATGCCGTAGCCCACATTGAAAATCGTCCCATTATAAACATCTGCGCTCGCTGTGGAGTTTTGTGCTTCCAAAAACCCTGCTGTGCCATTATTAATGACGCTGACACCTGTCAGATTGCCGGTGATTTGATCTGCGCTCGTGATGCCCGCCACGAGACTGCCGCTTGCTGCCAATCCACTGGGCACCTGGACAAATATCGCCGGCAACATGGCGGCGGCCGCCAACCCGTGAAAGAAGCGGGAGTAGAGGTTTGCCAGGGTGCCAATTGCGAAGGCCCCGATCGCGTTAGCGACCTGTATATTTCTCGCGAGCTTCGTAGAGACCCAAAAATTCGCTTGGTACCCGACAAAGGCGATCAGCGTCATGACGGGTACCTGTTTCCACTTGGCCTGGTTGATGATCGCCAGACATATGGCAAACATCGGCACCCATATGAACCTCACATATAGGAGCTTCGGTCCGTTGTTGGAGTCGTTCCACCAAGCGGGCGTGTTGCACGTCACGTCACTTTGAGCTTGTGGGTAGATAAGACCCATCACCACGCTTCCTGTAGACACCTGTTAGCACGCACCACGATTGGCCGGGGTTGGGAAGAATTACCGATCAAGATACCAAAACCAAGGAACAGAGAATATATGATGGCGTACACCATTCTCACAGATCCTGAAACAAGACTTTTGCTCTGGAGTTCCAATGCGGCGCAAAGCACCATGTAGCCCGGTAGGATGAGTGCTATGCTGCTCTGCGCGACTGCCGAGAAACAAAATACCGGAGTGCCGTTGTGGTAGATGGAGCCTAGACCTCGAGAGACAAAGGCAATGAGGACGGCGGCAAGCACTTCAAACACATGCGAAAACTGTTCCGATTTGGTGACTACAACGAGCTGTAGGAATCCGAGCGTGGAGCCTAGGATGAAGTTAGGGGCGAAGTCAACGGGCCGCGCTGAGAATGCGAAAGGCCCGACGGCGATAGCGGCGACGCCGTAGGCAAAGATTCGCAGTGGTAGCGAATGCCTTCCCCGTTTCTGCATGATCTCGTTAAGATCACGGGTTCCTTCTTCGGCAGTGTACTTGCCATGGATAATCAGCTTGTAGACGTCGAAGACGTCTCTGAACTTGCCCAGATCGACACCGCCCGACTCCCTGACAAGCGTGACTTCGGTACTCATGGTAAGCCTGTCGTTGATGGACACAATCATGGAGCCCGGCAGATAGAGAAACTCTGCGTCGATGTGGAGAGCACGTGCCGAAGTGCTCATATACTGTTCCAACCGGTGTGATGGCGCCCCGACAGCCATCAAGCATCGGGCCAGCTTCTTCAGGTACTTTCGACAGGCAATGATCTCAGCCATATCGAGAACGACGCGCTCCTCATCTGCCAGTATAGAACTCGATGACTTGTGGTGGAAATAGTTGGCGGGATGTTTGATTATATCTACCGCGGTGGCAATCATGCTTTGAGAAGACTTCGCTCGGTGATACGCAGGCCGAGGGACATAGTTGTTTACTTCAGGACTGGCCGTTGAAGCGGAAGCGATAGTCGTCGCGAGCAAGGCACTCAGCGATCCAGTGGACTGTTGATGTTCCGGATTGCCTTTATCGTACCATTTCGGTCGCTTGGGGGTTGCCCTTCCCGACGAGGTCGTTGAATAGTCATGAATCTCGGAGCCGGCTCGAGAATGGCCTCTAGAATGATAGCCCTTCGGAGAATGCTTGCTTGATGGAGGCGAGCCGGGATCGTCGCGGTAGCTCGGCCCAGTATAGCCGCTATGCTTCAGCGCCGTAAGCTTGTGTATAAGAGCAATAGGACTAGGGCGGTAATCGACCGGAGGCGGAACATATTCGAGGTCATGAAGCCGCTTATCCACTGCCGGGGTCTCTGTTCCTGATCTAGGTAGAGGTAGCCATGTACTTTGGTCGTGGCCGGTTATGCTTCGGATAAGTTGTTTTGCTTCTTGGTAGTTCTCACTACCTGGCTTCAGACTCTTCGCCTCCTCGCCGTCGCTATCGTCGTCATCAGTAGAATCCTCCAGGACCGTGTAGGGGCGTCTGTCTTTTCCGAGCGGTTCGAGGGGGATCTCCTCTTCTTTGACCGGCCAATCACTAACGGGCCTTGTGGGAGGAGATGAGTTGGGTGACATGAGCGTTTGAGGGGTTATGCTCTGGGGTATTTTAGATCCGAAGTGTTGTTTTTGATGGATCAGGGAATCGCTCAGCCTGTTGTGCAGCCGACTGGCTCGGTTTAGGGCTTCAGCGGCTGCAGCATCTGTTATCCCCGCCCAACTAGAAGCTGTGAGGCTCAGGTCCGCAACATCTTCCGATTCAGACAATCGGATTTCCGGGATATTTGCTCGCCTGCCCGTCTCGGCGGAGGTCTCTCGTAGTCCATCCTGTTCCTCCTCGTCGGCCACGTTCGAGAATTTGACCTTACCGCGTTGTCTTTGTTCATTTCTAGAGTTTCTCGGGTTCTGCGGTGTGCCCTTGACTGGAGTTGAGGCGTCGCTGGTGTTGTCGGAACTGGGGGTGGCACTGGGTGTGTTGTGATCGGTATGTCCAGCCATGCCCCCGGTCACGGAGGGGAAGGATTAGGGTCGATTTTGCAGTGCTCGAGGCATCGGCGAGGGTAGGTATACGGTTGACCGGTGGCACTGGAGGCAAAATCCGGCGTCGATGATAACAAAGGAAGATTCTTACAACAATGAACACACACGGCAAATATGGCAGTTTGCCACGTTCTGGGCCGAGAGTCGCCAATGTAACAAAGCAGGCACCGAACAATGTCCCAACAGCCGGGCACATGCGAGATGAAGGCTGAAGATGAAGCGGGAGTTGGGAGTAAGAAGTCAGAAGCCATGCTGGAATGTACTGAACGGACAGCCAAGTCCCGCGAAAAAGGTGTAAGAAGCTGGTCGATTTGCATGAGAGTTTCCCATCCACAGGCCCACATTCTTGATAACGACTTGTGTATGTCTTGCACGTGGTGGAGGTGGCACCGCTTGGTCACATCAGTCTCATATCATATTCCCAACATGTACCGAGAAGGAGGACTGATAGCATGGAGTTACATGGCCGCAAAAGTGGAATCGGATCATCGTGACGCCAATCGGACGGCGGAAAGATGGCATGAGAATGAGACTCGGTAGGAACCCAACAAATATGGATTTGGCTGCGGCTAGTGAGGCTCCATGCGAAAGCTTGACAAGGCTGACGCAAAAACGGGACTTTTCTCCTGTGGCGTGGCATGGCATCAGCGTGATAGGTACCGACCTGTTGCTTATCTTGCGAGGGGTGGAAAATTTGAAACAGCTCGGAGCCTGCGGGACGTTCGTCAGCAAATTGCTCATGACGCGGCATGTGAAGGTCAATTTTGAATCACGTGATTCTAAACCTCGTCTTCTCCGTGCGCTGATACTCGTAGTCGTAGTGGTATTCAAGGGCGGGTGCCGAGTACAGAGCCCGAGTTATGAACACTGCTGGTTCATAAAGGCACGAACAAATCCACGATCGTCGAAAAGCTAGCCCCGTGCTCGGATGTCGCCTGCCGAAGAAATTTCAGACGAGGCTGGCTCAATACTCCGCAGTAATTTCCACTACGGCGGAACTCGTTCATCACGAGATCACCAGGCTTGGCGAGGCTGAAGTTCTGGAGCCAATAGTTTCAAAGTTGATTCTTACAACAAAAATGCTACTGCCAGAACCGTTTACCCAGCCTGAACACAGTCTTTCTTGGCCCTCCTCGACAGGTCGAGAAACAACGATGTCACTGCGCGCCCGATCGCAATTCCCTGATAGATTAGCGAGCGGTTGTTCGTGAAGATGCCTCGTGAACTCGACATCTCGAACATCGAGCGGAATTTCATCGTAGAAGCACTTCAGCAGGGCGTTCGTGTCGATGGGAGGAGCCTCGACCAATTCAGAAGCCTCGAGTTAGATTTTGGGGACGAATACGGAACAGTCACTACCCGTCTTGGGAAGACCAGGTAGGCTGCGACCGACATTCACGGCAGAATATCGCTAATTTCGCGCGAAGAGTACATGTTCAAATCTCGGCGGAAGTCACAAAGCCTCTGGAGGACCGCAAGTTTGACGGCATCTTCACCATCACGACAGAGTTAAGTCCCATCGCGTCTGCAGCATACGAAGTTGGACGGCAAACGGAGCAAGAAGTCATCCTCTCGCGCACTCTCGAAAAAGCAATTCGGAGGTCACGAGCCATCGACACCGAATCTCTGTGCATCATCTCCGGGGCCAAATGCTGGTCGATTAGAGCCGATGTCCATGTTCTTGACTCGGATGGTGGTCTGATCGACTGTTCCTGCGTCGCCATTGTAGCAGCACTGCGACACTTTCGGCGGCCAGATGTCTCGGTGGACGGAGAGAACGTCACTATTTACACCATGGCAGAGCGAGTCCCGGTGCCGTTGAGCATCATGCACAATCCAGTCTGCATAACCTTCAGCTTCTACCACGGCGGGGATACCGTGGTACTGGATGCCACACGTAGCGAGGAGCAGGTGCGGGAGACGTCGGTGACCTTCACCGTCAATGACTTCGAACTATGCCAGGTCTCGAAGATGGGGGGCAGCGCGATTGATGCGGTTGTGCTGCTCAAATGCATCAACACAGCCTTAGCCAAGGGAAAGGAGATCAATGGGATCGTTGCTAAGAAATTAGCGGAGGATGCGACCAAGCGGGACGTGGGTGGATTGATCGCCGAGCTGAGGGCTGAGAATGAAAGATGACCACTGCAAAGAAAAGAAAATGAGGCGACGTCTAGTCGGCCATACATATCAGGTCACGTCCAAACAAAGCGGTCTTCAGTGCTTTATCGAGGCGAGCTGGACGCTGGGATATGACGAAGTAATCTGAGGCTGTATGGATGGGGTCTTGATGAGGAGTCGATTCAGACATGGTGATCAAGATGACAGAAGTGGCAGTGCAGTCTCGGGTGCCATTTTTAAACTCTTGGAACATTCCCAGCGGCCCAGCATGTCGAATGATTGCTTCCTCGTGCTAGCGTTCTAGAGTCAACTGGTGAGATCGATGATTGCCATGCTTCGTCACGGGATTGTCTCCGTGCCCCAGGAAAGCGACTCGCGATGCCAGAATTCCAGCAGAGGCTGTACGTTACACAGTATGGAGCAATTAAGCAGTGTTGTACGTCGAGACAGGGTCCTGGCCTAGGGAGGCGTGGCAGGCCTTGGAGCTGTAACATTAGGCGGGTGCCTGGCTAATTGGAAACTCGGCCCTAGACCCGGTTCGGCGGGGACCAACCAGTGCGGCCACTAGGCTTGCCCACACGGAGCTTTGGGGGCGCCTCCAAGTCGTTGCTCCGCCTGCGGCCACGCATCCAAACCGAACTTGAACTTCTTGGTCTGCCTGCCATTGCCACCGTCAATCTTAACGAGGACAGCAACGTCGCTGACGCCGCACCCCGAGATTGTGCCAAACGCGACATGTCACTAGCAAACACACTCACTTGCGATCGAAGACTTTCGTGATCTCTATGGCACGATAACGCCAGCGACCTGCACGTCATCCTCTACACATCTGGCGCTTTGGAGAAATGGACGGGAGGCCCAATGCGCCCCCAGCTGCCAACTACAACAACAACAACCTACTAGATGACCTGGGGCAGTCGCAACCGGTCTACAGTACAGGGCAGCGCCCTCCTGTGGACGATTCGCAACTGCTAAATGCATTCAATATTGACGACTCGGACGAACCTCACCCCAGACCGTCAACGAGCTACGATGACTTTGTCGGTGGTGGGAGACCGGGCGCGCCTGGTCAGGCCCAATCTGCGGGCTCCTCGAGTAGACCTTTCACCGCGCCATACATGGACAATGGCACGCACAACTTCTCTCAAACCTCAGACCTCCACAACTATGCGAGATATGGAGACGGCGAAGACTTGACCGAGGAAGAGTCGGGCTTTAAATACTACGACAATGGAGGGCCGTCAGATGAGAATATACCTGGTGGGGGCGTCAAAGTGGTCGGGAGGCATCATAGGCGGGATCGATCGAGTCTTATGTCGATGGCCGGGCTGATGGACAGGGCCAAAGGAATCGTGGGCATCCGGGACAGCAACTATTCAGACATGAATCTTCCCTTGACAGAGTCAGGAATGCGGCATTCGAGGGTCGACACCGCGGGAACCGACGATACGCCTTCAGGCCGAGAGAAGAAGGAATTCAGCTTTGACAACATCAAAGACTTCTTCGGGAGGAAGAAGATCGATCCGTCAACGCTTGGTCCCAGGATCATCCAGCTCAACAATTCTCCAGCCAATTCTGCAAACAAGTGGGTCGACAACCATGTTTCCACCGCCAAATACAATGTTGCGACTTTCCTGCCGAAATTCCTCTTCGAACAGTTTTCCAAATATGCAAACTTGTTCTTCCTGTTCACTGCAGTGCTGCAACAAGTTCCCAACGTCTCGCCCACCAATCGATATACCACCATTGTGCCGTTGATGATTGTGCTGATGATTTCCGCCATCAAAGAGTATGTCGAAGACTGGAAGCGGAAAACGGCCGACAAATCGCTGAACGATTCCAAAGCCCAGGTGCTAAAAGGGTCCAGCTTCACCGAGACGAAATGGATCAATGTCGCTGTGGGGGACATTGTGCGAGTCGAATCGGAAGAGCCGTTCCCTGCCGACATGGTTCTGCTCACGAGCTCCGAGCCGGAAGGGCTTTGTTACATCGAGACCGCAAATCTCGATGGCGAAACAAATCTGAAAATAAAGCAGGCCATTCCTGAAACGGTGCACTTGGTGAATCCGGCAGATCTGGGGCGACTGAGCGGGCGGGTACGGTCAGAGCAGCCCAACAGCAGTCTCTACACCTACGAGGCGACTCTGACCATGACTGGTGGCGGAAGTGAGAAGGAGCTCCCTCTGACGCCTGAGCAATTGCTTCTGCGAGGGGCTGTTCTTCGCAACACCCCCTGGGTACACGGGGTCGTCGTCTTCACGGGCCATGAGACCAAACTGATGCGCAATGCTACCGCCACCCCCATCAAGCGTACGGACGTGGAACGAATGCTGAACAAGCAGATTTTGATGCTCGTGGCTATTCTCCTGGTTCTCAGCGCGGTCAGCACCATTGGCGATCTCGTTGTTCGAGCGACAGCCGGTCAAAAACTGACATACCTCTATTACGGCGACTACAGTGCCGTGTCGCAATTCTTTCTGGACCTCTGCACATACTGGATTTTGTACTCCAACTTGGTCCCCCTCTCACTTTTTGTGACGGTGGAGATCGTGAAGTACTTCCAGGCCTTTCTCATCAGCAGTGATCTCGATATGTACTATCCCAACACCGATACTCCGGCGGTCTGCCGAACGTCATCACTTGTGGAAGAACTCGGGCAAATCGAGTATATCTTCTCGGATAAGACAGGGACTCTGACCTGCAACATGATGGAATTCAGACAGTCCTCGATTCAGGGCATTCGCTACGCCGGCGTGGTCACCGAGGATATGAAAGCAACAGGTCCAGATGATCTGGATGGGGTCCATGACTTCAACCAACTTCGCGAGAACCTGAAGTCGCACCCCTCCAGAGAAGTCATTCACCAGTTTCTTTCTCTCCTGGCCGTCTGCCATACCGTCATTCCGGAGCGCAAAGACGAGAAATCCGAGATCAAGTACCAAGCTGCATCTCCCGACGAAGGAGCCCTTGTCGAGGGCGCCGCCATGCTCGGCTATCGGTTTGTGGCAAGAAAGCCACGCTCGGTGATCGTCCAAGTCGACGGGCAAGAAGTGGAATATGAGCTACTGGCCGTGTGCGAATTTAATTCAACGAGAAAGCGCATGTCAACCATTTTCCGATGTCCAGACGGCAAGATTCGGATATATTGCAAGGGCGCCGATACAGTGATTCTGGAACGGTTGGCCAAGGACAACCAAATCGTTGATGTAACCCTGCGGCAGTTGGAGGACTATGCCACCGAGGGTCTGCGAACACTGTGCCTCTCTATGCGCGAGATACCCGAGCAAGAATTCCAGGATTGGAAACAGATTTTCGACAAGGCAGCCACCACGGTGGGAGGTAACCGCGCCGAAGAACTGGACAAGGCCGCTGAAATCATCGAGCGGGACCTTTACCTACTGGGCGCAACAGCCATTGAGGACCGGTTGCAAGATGGTGTGCCGGACACGATCCACACTCTGCAACAGGCGGGCATCAAGGTCTGGGTCCTTACGGGCGACAGACAAGAGACAGCCATCAACATTGGGATGAGTTGCAAACTGATCAGTGAGGAGATGACGCTCTTGATCATCAACGAGGAGAATTCCACCGCCACCCGACACAGCCTACAGAAGAAATACGATGCCGTGCGAAGCCAGGCGGCCTCAGGCGAACAAGACGTTCTCGCACTTGTCATCGACGGCAAATCCTTGACGTTTGCGCTGGAAAAAGACATGGAGAAATTATTCCTTGATTTGGCCGTCATGTGCAAGGCGGTGATTTGCTGCCGAGTCTCACCGCTGCAGAAGGCTTTGGTGGTCAAGCTCGTCAAGCGGCATCTGAAGGCGCTTTTGTTGGCCATCGGTGACGGGGCCAACGACGTGTCCATGATCCAAGCTGCTCACGTTGGGGTCGGTATCAGCGGAGTGGAAGGCCTCCAAGCCGCTCGAAGTGCCGACGTCGCCATTGGACAGTTCCGATATCTGCGAAAATTGCTCTTGGTGCACGGCGCATGGAGTTACCAGCGCATCAGCAAAGTCATTCTGTACTCGTTTTACAAGAACATTGCCATGTTTATGACGCAGTTCTGGGTAAGTCAGAGACCTCGTCATGCACGCCGATATACTGACAGGACTCCCTTAGTACGCATTTCAAAACTCCTTCTCTGGCCAAGTCATATACGAATCCTGGACGCTCTCGTTCTACAACGTGCTCTTCACATTCTTCCCGCCCTTCGCAATGGGCGTCTTCGACCAGTTCATCTCTGCGCGTTTGCTGGACCGGTACCCGCAACTCTACCAGCTCACACAAAAGGGCGTGTTTTTCCGCATGCATTCCTTCTGGAGTTGGGTTGCCAATGGATTTTACCATTCAATTCTGGCGTATGTCTTCAGCAGTTATTTCTTCCTCAACGACGGGATCCTGGATGACGGGAAAGTCGCGGGCCACTGGGTCTGGGGTACGTCGACATATACCGCCATCCTCCTTGTCGTCCTCGGCAAGGCCGCACTGATCACGAACGTCTGGACAAAGTATACCGTACTGGCCATACCAGGCTCCTTCATAATCTGGCTAGCTTTCATCCCCGCCTACAGCTACGCAGCACCAAACATCGGCTCTGGCTTTAGCACGGAACTCGACGGGATTATTCCCGTCATGTTCAGCTACCCCATATTCTACGCGCTTTGCCTTGTCCTCCCACCGGTCTGCCTCATCCGCGACTTCGCCTGGAAATACGCCAAGAGGATGTACTTCCCGCAGCAGTACCACCATGTGCAGGAGATCCAGAAGTACAACGTGCAAGATTATCGGCCTCGGATGGAGCAGTTCCAGAAAGCGGTGAGGAAGGTCAGACAGGTCCAGAGAATGAGGAAGCAGAGGGGATATGCGTTCAGCGCTGGGGACGAGTCGACGGGAGGGCAGACCATGAGGGTGCTCAGTGCGTACGATACCACGCGTGGAAGAGGGCTGTATGGCGAATTGGGCAGTGTCAGGCCCGTAGACGGGTCAGCAGGCCGTTGATTTCTGAGCCCGGAAGCGGGGAGGGGATCGAGGAACGATCGAGTTTGTCCGGGCGGGATAGAGGAGCCATTACTGAGACGAATGAAATGTATAGCACGATATACGGCGAAAGGGCGCAGAAGGGAAAGGTGATGGGGAATTGAATCATCTTTCAGCTCAGGTGACGAGAAAACGCGTGAAATATCCATTCCGGCGAATGATTTTTATAATTGAGGCTGCCAGCGCGTGCGGTCCCGCCCAACCCCCGTCGTATGATCTAACAGACGCTCACGCTGGCATGGAAAACGTGTCGTTAGCCAACGTTTCATCTCGCTCTCACCGATCATGGACATTGTCAGCGCCTTTCCCACCCGATAGTTCGACACTCGACCCCTGCCTTGTCGTCCCGGAACCACAGTTCCTTGCCGCCGTCCTTGTCGTCGGGCTCGTCCCCCTCGCTGCCCTCGCTCTCGTCTGGCTCCCCCACGATTTCATCCTGGACGCTTTCCTTCCTGCGTCCCGCGTGTTGAGGCAGCGCGACGGCCTCGCCAATCCACTCCCTCACCCTGTCCTGCTGGAGGACGGGCCTCCACTTGGCGGACTTGACGCCCGAGCCCGGCGCGGGCAGCAGGTCGGGGAAGAAGGCGTCGCATTCAAAATCGACCTCGACCTTGGACTCCCGCCGTTGTCGCTCGGGCGGGGCCTGCGATTGCGATGCTGCGGCGGCGGCGGCCGTGGCCGATGGCGACGTGGCGAGTTTGCGGATCTGCGTCTGGAGGATCCGCACGTCGAAGTGCAGGTGCTCGGATTCTCTGAACGGGTCGACCGAGTGCGGCGGGGCTTCGCCTTCGGTGTCCGTGCCGGGTTCGCTGCCCGGGCCGCCGGCGGTGGGCGTCGTGGGAGTGTGCGGTGAGTGGGAGGAGAGGGCGAGGACTTGGCGGTAGATTTCGGCGCCCCCTATGCAGAAGATTTTGTGGATTGAGATCGTTGATGACGCTGACGCTGGAGGGGCGGGCATCGGAGTCGACGTTGGTGTGGCGTTGGCGCTGGCGCTGGCGGATGATAGGGAGATGGGCGTCGGCGAGGAGAGCAGAGACAATGCCGACGAGAGGGACTGAGAGATCAGTATCGACGAGACGCTCTGTTTCGAGGACGGGGCTGGGAGCGTTGAAGGCGTCAGGACCGTCATGGTCCTTTGCTCGGATGTCTTCGACCGTGTTGACCACCCCCTCACGCCGGGGGCCGCAAGACGGTGAGCTTCCCAGGCTGGCAGACCATCGGGGCTCTCCGGCGCGGCTCTCAGCTCGGCCAATATTCGTTCGGACAGCTCACTCGTGCTTCCGCGCGTGATGATCACGTTCAACCGTCCGGCCAGGGGCCGGAACCGAGGCGGGATACTGTCCCACGTCTTCCTCCCCATGACGACGGCGTTGATCGGTCTGGGCCTCGTGGCCGACTCCTCCTCCACAGGGACGTGCGAGGTGAGCTGTTTGAAAAACGCCATGTCGGCTTTGATCCCCGGCCAGGGCAGCTTGCCCTTGTACCCAATGCCCATGGGCGGATTCAGGGACGTGGCGACGATGATGTAGATGGGCTTGGGCCGCATGAATATCGGCGTTATGACCGTCGTGGTGGTTTTGATGATCCGTTTCTGCGAAGGCGAGAGCCTGTCTTGCTCTTCGTCTGACGCGTCCGCTGGTGGAAGATTCGACGTTGGAAGCTCGGTTGGCGATGGCGGCTCTGAGAGAGTGGTTGCCGGGGGTGTTGAGATGGTCATTGCTGTCTGTGGGCGGCGGGTCGTTGGAGGTCTTGACGCCGGATAGCTTCGTCCCTGTGTAGTCTTGTTGGCAACGGCCGAGTGTCGACACCAATAACAGGTATATGACTGAGTTGTTCGATATCGGCGTCTACCGACGTCGCGTGTCGTCGATGTCTTTCTCACTCTTCCACTCCCGATCGTTGCACTCTTCCCACGACAAAATTAATATTCGGGCCTGCTTGATTCAAGAAGGCCACGGCGACATGTCGCTACTTCCGGCAAAATTATTTATCGCTTCCACTCTCGGGGGAAGTGCCGCGCGGCTGAAGAGATGCGTTGTCAATCATGTACCTAGTCGACAAGTACTGCCGTCGCGTCGGTCTAGGAGTTCTAGGCCCAAACCCTTGCATGAGAAGCTCGGGACGCGACTCTCTGCCCCTGGACGCGTTACATCAAGCGGCATGGCGGGGTATTTTAGACTCCGGAAAAGGGAGGCCGAGTCGAGAAATGTCAGGTGATAATTCAGTCATTACTCACGAAAGGTACGAGCAAACATGACTTTTGTGGTATGTGATTTTCGTTGAAGTTACTCGGCAGAGAGTCTGCCTCATTCTTTGCCGCCATCAAGACCAAGTGTCGTTTCGTACTTCTCGAGGAATTTCCTGAACCCTTCCTCGACGATCCTGACATCCTCCTCCATCTTCCTCTGAGCTGCTGCGTCTTGCTCGTCCACATCCCTTCCTTCGTGGTCCGCCGCCAGCGTATCCAGGCCACCAAAGAGCCAAATCTCCTTCATGGTCCTCGTCAACATCATGATCTCCTCGGCTGCACGAATGACAGCTGTCGATTCGACGTCGAGTTGGAATTGTTGAACAGACGTCTCCGTCAATGAAGGAGGAGCTGGCGCATTACTTCCGGCTGTCTGAGACGCCGTGTCATCCAAAGCAACGGCGAAGATGTTCTCCAGCCGTTTGATGAGAGTGGTTGAAAGAGCTGTGACGCGGGCTGCACATACGTCAGCAGGCAATATTGAAGGACAGCCACCAATGCACTGCGAGCGCAAGACAATTCAAGAAACGGAGAATCACGTGGCCTACTGTATCCGCTCAGAGGAGAGCATACCTTGTAGGAACTTGGCTGTGGGCACGGCGTCCGAGGTAACCTCTCTTGTCGGGTTTGATGCCATTTTCGCAAGGCTTCAAGTGTGTCTCAGTGATGTAGTCTTCGCTTCCCAAGACTCAGGACTTTGCGATTCTGATTCGGCGAGATCCATAAGATGCACTTGGGGCCGCAGAATCGTGATTCGTAGTTCTGGTCAGAAATTCTGACACTAATCACTGAGTGATCGACGCGTGAGGATGTGCTGAGCTCATTCACTCAGCTCTGCATCAATGTCCTAGAGAACGAAAGAGATGGCCTGATTGTCCTTCATGTCGCACAGTTGCTCCAGTACCGAAGTGAAGCGTACTCGCTTGTCCTGACCTTCAGTCTTGAGAACTACGCGGGGTGAGAGTGATATGTGTCAAATCCGCAGTCGACGCAAGTGCTCTGCCTGAAGATGCGGGGCTACTGTGGACCATATGGAGATAGTAGTAGTAGCTACAGTAAGAGGTCGTGGAGGTGCAGAATCGATCACACCAAACTCAAATGGATCCCATGAGGGAATTGTCTCAACGAGGTACCTCCAGCAAGCCTGTCCCATTTGCCAGCCCATCAGCATAAGCCGCTTATTCTTCCTACTGTCCTTGGTGCCTGGTACCGACTACCACGCAATGTGTGAGTGGGACTCGACTTTGCTCGTAGGAATTATGCTTCTCTCGACAGTTCCGCCGAAAAAAAAAATCCCCATGCTCCGCGCCGTAAGTGTCGATGACCCACGATGTACTCGTACCGCAATGGTGAGCTGCTCAAGATCAAAAAGCTGGGAGAGCTGGACGCAGAATTCGGGTTTTCGGAACTCCCATTTATGGTAGCTGGCACATTTCTCCATCTGCTCGCCACACAGCTGATAATTTTAGCAGCGTTGTGGCCGAAATCCACAGCGCCCAAACCCATCGCATTGGGTCAGCCACCGACGTGTCTCAGTCGGTTGCCTCTTCGCACGCAAGAAATTTTCCGAATCTGCCACCCTCACTCACCAGCCCACCATGCACTTTGGACCTGCCTCACCTGCCACTTATTATGCAAGGAACAATGTCTGCTGTGCCGAAGTCCCTCGTACCCAATACGGCCACGCTTACTGTGACGTCGAATCCCATTACTCGGCATCGTGGGCCGGGGTGCGCTACAGAGCCAACCTCGATTTTTCACTGGAAGACCATCAACAACCACCACCCTCCCTCTCTGAGACATCTGCAATCCTGCAGAATCCCATGCGCTCACATGATGCTACCTATACGGTGCCCAGCAGCAGACTCATGAAAGTGAGATGCTAGTCAGGTTTACAACCTGAACTTGCGGGGCCACCGATGTTGCAATGGTGCCTTTGCCACGTGGGGAGCAGCCGTCAGACCAAATCCGCAGCTGCTGAGACTTCGCCTCAACAGCCGGCCCGGGATCTTACGCAGCGGTGGCCGGATTTGTATACGTGTATACCAAAATGGTTGCTGGCCTGAGAGACTTTGGCTGAATCCTATTCGCTCTTTCTTTTGCGAAAGGTAAGCAAAAACCTGCCTACCCAGTATCCAGTATACGGTTGTACTCCACCTTGTGGAGCGGAAGCCATCTGATCTGTCCCGGCGACCACTGTTCAGCCGGATTGACTTTTTCCAATTGTGTGTGCTGCGCCATGGCAGGTTCCAGATGACGGTGGAATAGCCAACCCGCCTCCAAATGGTTGTGAGGTGAGTGGCATGGTATAAGAGAAACACCCTCCCATGCCCGAGACACTGCCATTTGTTCATCTCAACAAGTATACTGTCATTCGCTTTTTGTTTTTCACATATTGATATTGACATTCGTTCTACACTCGCTTAACATGGCTTCTTCCAAGTCTATCGTTCTATTTTCATTGCTGGCACCAGCTCTCTCTGCTGTTCTGCCGAGGGGGGAGAGTGCCAGCGCCAGCGCCAACACATGGGGTGACTGGGGGAGCTCTTCTGCCTATACCACTCCCAGCACAACAGTAGCATATACTCCTAGCTCTACCACTACTTGGTCGTCTCCTGCAGTGAGCACGACCTCTGTTGGTCAGACCTGGGGTGACTGGAGCTCGTCCTCGTCAACAACTTCATACGCTCCCACAACCACGAGCTGGGGTGATTGGACTTCAAGCTCCACCACTACTCCGTATACCTCTTCGACCAGCAGCTGGGGAGATTGGACCAGCAGCTCAACCACTACTCCGTATACCTCTTCGACCTCCAGCTGGGGCGACTGGACCTCAAGCTCAACCACTACTGAGTACGCTTCTTCGTCAAGCACCTGGGGTGACTGGACAAGCAGCTCAACCACCACTCCCTACACCACCTCTTCGACAAAGACCTGGGGTGACTGGACTAGCAGCTCAACCACCACTCCCTACACCACCTCTTCCACGAAGACCTGGGGTGACTGGACTAGCAGCTCTACGACCACTCCCTACACCACTTCTTCGACGAAGACCTGGGGCGACTGGACCTCAAGCTCAACCACTACTGAGTACACTTCTTCGTCAAGCACCTGGGGTGATTGGACCAGCAGCTCCACCACTACCCCTTATACTACCTCTTCGACAAAGACCTGGGGTGACTGGACTAGCAGCTCCACGACCACTCCCTACACTACCTCTTCGACGAAGACCTGGGGCGACTGGACTAGCAGCTCCACAACCACCCCCTACACCACCTCAACAACCACCAGCAAGTGGCAGGATTGGACTAGCAGCTCGACCACCACTCCGTACACATCGTCCACAACTGAATGGCACGACTGGACATCCAGCAGCTCCAGCACAACCAGCAAATGGGTTGACTGGACCAGCTCTTCGACTTACTCCACACCTTCCCCATCTTCTTCTCAGGGCTGGAACGACTGGCATCCGTCGGCTCCCGCTCCTGCTCCTTCTCAAGGCTGGAACGACTGGCATGATTGGACCTCGTCGAGCACGAGCACTTGCACTCCGTGGACGACCACAAGCACCTACACACAGCCCGCCAGCACTGTGTACGTGACTCCGGCCGCCAGCACCGTCTACGTGACGCTCCCTGCCAGCACCGTCTATGTCACCGAGACTCAAACCCAGACCACGACCGTGACCAGCGCTTACCCCACCACTACCAGCGTCTGGGGTGACTGGTCCTATTCTAGCAAGAGCGCGGCCCCTGGCCACACCCAGAGCGCAGGCTGGAACGACTGGAACCATTAAGCAGCTCCGGTCAACCCGAGAGATATATGATATATCTCGAAGATTGCGCCCGAGAATGGATAAATTGCATGACACCAGCATTTGATGGAGGGTCAGAAAATGGGGGGATGTCTGACATTAACGAATTGCGTGCCTGCCGCACCACAAAGGCACTTGAATAGCGGGTAACGGTACCGTCATTAATGCATGGAATGGGTTGATGTGCTGATGTAGTATGAATTACCCGAAGCCACTCCTTAAGAGTTAATGTTTAGTCAAGTTACATCTTATCATTTGTAGCAGAATAGATCATGAAGCTGAAATCCTCGAGTCTCGAAGCGGTATGCATAGTGTTTAAACAGTTACCAAGAAACCGTACCTGTTGGATGGTGTGGAAAGATGTTAGAAAGCTTACGTTACGAGATGGCTCTTTCTGTAAAGTGCGACGCCGTTGGGCAGTGATGGAGGGTGTTGCAAAGCTAAGGTAGGTATGAGAGACCTCGTTCTGCCAAAGTGTAATACCGTTAGGCAGTGATGGAGGGTGCTGGAGAGCTAGATAGGAAATAGCACTTTCTATAAAGTGTAGTGCTATTCTGTTAGGTAAGGTAGCGATAGAGCGTGAACGAGAGCCTGTTAGTAGGTATTACCACTTTCTGCAAAATACTACTACCGTTGGACTGTGTTGAATGCTGTTAGAAAGCTAGATAGAAGATTATCACTTTCTTCGATCTGCAATGCCGTTAGGTCATGTTAGAGTGTATTAGCTTTTAAGGTGAGATATTCTTGAATCCCGCCCGCGTAGCTGCTTTAGAGTAGCTGGCCTCCGAGTCTGTGTACTAAACTGTAGCTGTTCCCCAATCTTACTGTAAAGCCCTTCACGCCCGTTCATTGCGCTGCACGCTGTAGCACGTCCTTCATGGTCGCACCTGCTCGCGGGCAGGAGAGATGCCCGCGGCCCTAGCCCAGCCGTCAAAACAGCCCAGGAATAAACCTTGCCGTCTGATCGTGCCACGTTTTCCATTCCCGGCCAAACTCCCTGTCCAGCAGCATTTCCTCCTCCATCACCCTCGTCCACAGGGCGAAGAGTAGGGTCGAGAGAACTGCGGGCCAGAGAACCCACTTTGTCAAACCTTGCAACTTGTCGTACCGTGCGGGCGGGGTCCAACAACTCATGACCCCGTCCGTGCGTCCTAACAACATGACATTGGCCAGCACAAGCGCCACGATTCCAACGTAGCTGGGATGCTGGACGTGCGCGTACACGCCCGTCGTGATCAGCCGGTCCGGCGAGCTGAGGAAGAAGGTGAAGTTGTGGCCGAGGGTCGCGAAGGGGACCAGCCGCAACGGGACGCCCAGCAGGAGAATGATCGAGAGGGGGATGATTGTTGAAGGCGACCAGCGTAAGAGGTCCGCGTTGAGGCCATTGGTCCTCCCGTGACGGAGAAGAGAGGCCGGTGCGTCCGGGTCGTCGTTGTTGTACAGCGCGAGGATTGCCGTGTGTAGGGAGAGCAGGAACAGAGGAGACAGCGCAAGCTTTCCGAATAGACTGCCCGTCAGGCCTAACGAGGTGAGAGAATCGCCGACTGATGATTCGTGGTCCACGTCGGGATTTGGAGGTGAAAGTGCGATGAATGTGCCGATGGTCGAGACCAGGATTGCAGTCGCAAAGGATGCTCGAGACACCAACGCTGAGCCTGGCATTCTTTACGCTCGCGCCCGCGCCCGCAGCTCAAGCAGCTGCGCGGGTTGGCCGATGCTGTTCACGTGCGGTTATCCTCTCGTTGCTGTGCTGGAACAGTTTTACATTCCCAGGTATTGCAGCCAAGCACAGTTGTTGAACCGAGGTGCTAAGGTATTTTGTCATATGCATATGCGCGACTCGTGCACACGTCTTCTGCTTATTTACAGAGGCCGTCAGCCCTCTTTATATATCTTTGAAGGCGCCTCTCTTGGTGCCTCTAGACTCAGTTGTGGGATGGTTTGCCGTGTTGACACTGTATTTACAAGAGGGAGCCCATTAATACTGGTAGGTATATTCGTATTGCGGGAAAGTTACTGCTCAAGGGTCAAGAGCCAAGACTAAACACCATACCTACATATACACATCAAAACCCTATCCGAATACTGAGATCAATTAAAACAACGGAAATAATCCCTCACCCGGTCGTCAGGCCGTTTCCACCATTCCTCATCGTGAGTTCCCCCTCATAATATGTCGGAAGCCTTACATGAGCAAGGCAAAGTCCTCATGTCGCAACCTGAGAGCGGCAATAGATACACTTGACGGCATTTTCGGACAAGCTGGCGATCCAAGCATCGATACACTCTGCGTGAGTGGCGTTGTGGCACGTGGTACACCGCCATAGGGCCTCATCCCCTCTTGGCAGCTCGGAGAGACAGACACCGCATTCGGGCTCACTAGAATTCGCGGAAGAAGTAGAAGAGGAAGATGAAGCGAGTGTGCGTGTGCGAGTATGAGTACGGCTCGGTGAGGTTGATCTTGATGATGAGGACGAAGACGTTGAAGACGTGCGGGTGTTCCTTGGTGCGGATTCGACGGGAGAGGGCGAGGGAGCGCGAGCTCTCCTTGTTCGAGATGCAGAGGTCTCTGAAGGAGTACGGATATTTCTTGACGAGAAATGTGACGACCTCGAGGTCGGTATGTCTGAATTAGGCGAGTGGCGAACTGGAGATGGAGTGGGCAGACGATGCTGTCTTCTGGTGGGTTCCTCTGATATATGGGCCAAGTTATGGTGGATAGGGCGGTGCCGATAGCTTGAAGATGGGTTTCGATGCCGCCCCAAGGGTTCATCATGTGTGAAAGAGCCTTCCGTGTCGGAATCATCGAAACCATCGTCAGTTTCGTCATCGGTATAGGTGTCCGCGTTAGAACCAGGGTCAAACCCATTGTCCGACCCAGAATCAAATTCAGCTTCAGTATTGACTGGATCCTCCTCTGGCCCATGCACACTTCTTTGTCTACCACCTGCAAGGGTGCAGAGGATTGTTTCGATCGCGTCGGCCATCTGACCCTGTGAGCGGATGCGGCAGGCCAGCTCTCCAAGCAGGTCCTTGTCCGGGACTTCGTACAGGCTCCAAGGGGAGGACGAAGGAGCCGGTATGGCTCTATATCCTGCACCACGATAACCCGTAGTTCGATGAGAACCAGCAGTGGATGCTCTTTGTGGTTCGGTATGTTGTTGTCGTCGTCGCGGTGCTCTCCTTTCGCGCTGTTCTGCGATGTAGGCTGTCAACGCATCACACCATTCCTCAGCTTTATGCTTGGCCTGATACTGATGCCATCGTTTGCAGTGGAGCAAGTGGGCCGAGTCTTCTAGCTTTCTTATCATGTTCGTGTGCATGGTTTCTCCGCTCTTCAAGGCTTCGAAGATATCCGTGAGTTTGGCGGCCGCAGCGTCCCGAGATGCTCCCGCTACCGGCATGCCGCAGGTAGGTTTGCGTTGGCCGTAGCCAATGCAAGTAGAGTGGTTGAGGGGATGTTGAATGCCGAGCACTCGGAAGAGCTCTTGGTCGGTAGCCATATCGCTTAAGGAGTAAATGATCAATCGCCCGGGTCGACTATGATAAGTTGCGTCCGTGGCGACTGTTGGCGGGAAAGGACACGGCTCAAGCAGAGTCCAAGACGACTTTATACACGCTGTAGCCCTAGACTGCATGTGGGAAATATGTCAATGTACCACACGCTCCCTCGAGGGTGCAGTACTCAGCCACGGGCTTGACCATCCCAGGGAACGCGGGGTTTGAGCCCAAGGTTGAAGCGAGCAGGGAACAGATGTGCCAAAACCCGCTCTGCCACGATAGAACTGAGCAAAGTCATTGGCTGGTCTCAGGGAGGTCCCTACCTTCTTCGTCCTCTAGCGGTGTACATGGATATACGTAGTATGGCGCAGTGCAGGTTACATTGAGGCATAAGTCGTGGCGGTGGCTGAAGAAGCCCCTGAGCAAGGCATTCAAACACGTATTGCGTCAAAAGCTGCAAAAGAGCCCAAGCCTGTGCAGGAATGCGGTGCAGTCGTGGTGGAGTCTCTGGCACATGGGCCGGGCGTCCAGCTCTGCAGAGACGGGTAGGCCAAAGAAACGGGCTTTGACGGAAGGAAGCACATCTCTAGATGCTCGGCGAAGGTCATCACCGGAGGATAGAGCACTTTTCCCGATGTCGTTCCAGGCCGGCGCTTAAGTGATGAGACAATAAGTGAGTAGAATTGGGAGGATTTCCAAAGATGGGGTTGCCAGCTGATTCGGTTTGAGAAACAGAGCTCAACTCGGTCGCGCCGAGATGCATCAAGAGGAGTATCAGAAGTGAGAAGACCCAGGATAGTCAACCAGGATTGACCATGGGGCCAAGTTAACTCAGACAACAACAACAACAACAAGGGTGACAGGAGAAGAGGACTTGCATAGAACTTCTGAGGAATACATTACAATACCTTGACTGTGTAAAAGCTAAGATGCTGATGTAAAGATATGGTGAAGCTGCGGTGAGGTTGCGGTCAAGTCGAGATGAAGTTTAGGATAGGATAAGTGGGTGCCAGAACTTAGCGCCTACATATTCTACTTGGCGGGTGTAGGTCGCTGTTGAAGCCTCGCTAATAGGTCAAGTAATACTCAGAAATGGTTGTATTGAAGAAAAATGCTGCGACGACTGATGTTTGGTATTCAGCTATCGATGAGACCATATCTATCGTACCTCTTTTGGGTATTTGGTGTCGCAGTGCCAAATCTCCATCGTAGGGTCGTGCTCAGACGGTAACACAGACCTTAACAAAGGTGAGCCTCTCCCTGGGCGCACAGGATTCCCCTCCACCACACAGCCCGACTACACCTTGACGAAGCAAAAAGCATGGTAGAATGCCACGGCTTCCCTCTCCTCCTCTGTCAGCTGCAAATCTCCGCCTTCATACCTCACCACACCCATGCGCGCCGCCAACTGCATCATTTCGTGATTCCCCTGTTCTTGATTCCAGATATCCAAGAATGGCTTTCTGTATCGTTGCTCGAGATTGTACTGCTCGGCAATTGCACGGAAAGCTTCCCAAGGCACCACAAATTCAGGCACGTCGACAGCTTCGGTCATCCAGTAGGTGTATTTCCAGGAGAAAGGAGGTCGAAAGGAACCGTCGGGCTGCAGAGGACGCACGGGGTCGATAGGAAACCGCACCTTATAGATGGAGTTTCCCCATGCCGGGCCTTCTTCGTCTGCTTCGCCTTCTTCTTTCTTGTCGGCAGCGCCATCCACATCCCCGTTCGACGTCAGATTGTTGGCTGCCTTGTTCTTGAACCATTTCTGAATATTCTCCGAGCAGACATCGCTGTTGGGTACGACGCCAATGAATCGACCTCCTTTCTTTAAGCTTCCGGCGACATTGCGAAGCATCATCCGCACCTTCTCCTCGGACTCGAAGGAGTAGTGCATCGCAAACATGCAGGCGACAATGTCAAACCCGCCGCCGCCCCAACGGCTCGGTTGCCCGTTGCCGGCATTCGGGTCGATGCCGACTTCACGAATAATGCCGACGTCGCCGATCCATGCACCAAAACAGTCCTGGGGAAAGAAGCGCCCATCAAAGATCGGGCGCCGGCCTCGTCGCATTTGTTCATACCGGTCACGGGCCTGTTTGATGCTGGTCTCAGCAGGGTCAAGCCCCACGTACAACCCGACCTTTTGAGGAGCCAGCTGCCATTTGCCCAGGTCACCTCCTTTCCCACATCCAATGTCCAGCACCAGGAGTGGCTTTTGCTCTGCAGGTTCCTTGGCTTCTTCGCCCCAACCGGCCTCTTCCTCTTCCTCTTTGTCCTCTGGACTGAATTTCTGAATGAGACATGACTTGATCCAATTATTGAAGCTGCGTAGTCCTTTGATCTGAGACTCATTTTTCCGCCAGTCCCGGCCTTTTTCTTTGACCCACTCTGGTCTCTGATTGTACCACTGATTTGAAACTTCTTGGACGCCGCGGTTTGTTGACGCAAGTAGCGCAGCTTGCTTTTGCTCTCTTTCTGCAGCAAGACGTTGTTGTTCTGCAAGAACATTCCGACCACGACCTCGTGCTCCTCCGGGACGAATGACTTCAGGTGGAGGAGACACACGGATTGGCGAAGGTGACCTGCGACGTTCCCGAGGCGGAGATCGACGTCGGTATATGTCAGCGGGAGACCGCCGTGAAGGAGGTGACCTTGATCGTCTGTGGGAAGGCGTGTCTCTTCGGTCTTGTCTTCGTCGTGCCCCAGCATCGGGTCGTCGGCTGTGTGCATCGGGGGCGGGACGTGATGTAGAAACCTCGCCTTCTCTTCTAGTTTTAAGTGGGATCCGGGGCAGGTCCGCTGGTGTTCGAGGTTTTGGCTTCTCTCCATTCTCTGCATTCATGGGTGGCTTTAATTCGCCTCTCAGAGGTGAGGTAGGAGCACGGGATTCCTCCATTAGATGGTCTTCCCTCTTCCCATGATCTTTCACCTCGCCATCCAAGGACTCTGACCTCCTTCGTTTTCGGGGTTGTTCTAAGATCTTTTGTCCCACGTTTTGTTCTGATCTCGCAAGTTCTGTGTTCCTCTTCTCTGGAAAACTGCCGTTCACCTCACCGTCACCAGACTCTGAGCGCCCGCGTTTTCGGGCCTGTTCCCTTGTTCCTTCCGCTGCCGTCGGACTCGCAGGAAGCGGCGGTCCAGCCTTGTGTTCCTCCTCGGGGTCTTCTGTGATGGCGTCTTCGGCTAGAGTGTCTGGGAGCTCCTTGAACGTGTCTCTAGCTGGATCATACGCGAGGGACGAAAGCCGTCTCCTGGGTGGCACCGGGGTGCGGGTGGATTCAGGCATGCTTAGCTTGTACGCTGGAAATAAGCCACTGAGTACCTGATGTTAGTGTCCCAGATGGCGGGATGCAATGTTCAACCGGTATTTAGCATCTAGATCGGTTTCTGATACCAGAAGAGAATGGAAATATCACGAGATCAAGGCTGCGACCATCTAGTTTACAGAGCGCCGGACGGTGAAGTACTGAGGCAGTCACGCCTCACTACGGTGGACCATTGATTGGTTTCCGAAATGTCACAGAGGCAGGCACGAACTTCATTTCCCGGGTCGTTTGGCTTGACCCTCTCAAGCCATCAATTTATCTGTCCCTGCTATATCCTTAAATCTAGATTGCGTCTATTTCGTGGACTCGTGAATCTCCCTAGCTGCGTCCTGCCCGGCTTGAGATTCCACCTCGTCATCATCCTTGGTCGGCAGGCGGTCCACTGTGCCGAACACAACCTCCATCTCTTCCAGACTCTTACCAGTGGTCTCCTTGAGCACGAAGTAGCTGTAAAAAATGATTGCGTAGTTGAAGATAGCGAACATGAGGAACGTCCTCCACCCAATGTTGGCAATGGCATGGGGCGTGATTTGGCTCATCACGAAGTTGAACAACCATTGGCTCGCTGCACCTGTTGCAACACCAATCTCCCTAATTCGGTTCGGGAAGATCTCTCCAATGTAGAGCCAGGGCAGAGGACCCCAGGACATGTTGAACGAGAATGCTTCCAGATACACCATTGCGATACCGGCCGCTCCGGAAGAGGTAATGCCTGTGGCAGATGGTGTCGGAGGGTGTGTAGCAACGATGAGTGCGATTATGAGCATGAAGCTCCCCATAGCGAATGCGCCCACCATAAAAGGTATCTTGCGCCCATATCTCTCCACAAAGAAAGTGATGAAAAGTGCGACACCGGCCATCTTGACAAGGCCAAAAAAGCCGGTGATGAAAAGCGTTTTATTGCCAGCTCCGATTGTGGCGAAGATCTGGGGTGCATAATATGCGAGGGAAGTATTGCCAGTGAGCTGTTGGGCGAGCTGAATGGTGATCGCAATGAACATTCGGTATCTGTTTGATGGGAGAAGCAATTCTTTCCAGGTAATCCCCTCCGATTCTCGAATTTCCAGTTCGACTCCAGCAAGGATTTCTTGAAATTCGGCTCGGATCTCTGTGCTATCGACACCGCCGCGGACCCAGAGGAGTGATGCGTAAGCTTCTTCATTACGGCCCTTTTTGGCCAGCCATCTTGTGGATTCCTTGACCAGAAGCATGCCCAGTGCAAGAAGGCCACCGGGGACTAGCTGGAGCCCAATTGGGACCTGCCACTGCGTCGATGATGTTTCGGAAATGCCTTTTTGAGCTGCATAGTCCACCCAGTAGCTTATGCAAACACCTGTCGCGAAGAAGAGCTGGAAGCAAGAACCGAGCTTGCCTCTAATCTCTTTCGGCGCCATCTCAGCAGAAAAGATAGGCACAAGCACCGTCGCGGCTCCGGTCCCTAATCCACTGATAACACGGCCAGCATAGAAAAGGCCAAGTGAGTGGCTGTTGACAAGTTGCATAATGCATCCGACGCAGAAGACGACCGAAGAAATGACAAAGGCCCATCGTCGACCCAGCCAGGCGGTCAGTGGCCAGATGAAGAAACACCCGAAGAAGGCACCTCCTTGGAGGATTGAGACGCAGTTTGAGTTGACTTGAGTCTTGTCGGCCTTGGAATAGCCGAAATCGTTCTGGAATGACGGCAGGGTCAAGACACCCCCGACGATACCAGTGTCATAGGCGAAGAGAAAAGAGCCGATACAGCAGAGAGATACGACGTAGCACGCTCGAAAGGTGCCAAGTGATTTGCCCATCTGGATATCCTGTGCGGTCCTGGTCGTGGGAGATTCTGAAGGCTCTCCTTGCTGCAGGAGCTGATAGCCAGTGGCAGAGGATGAAGAGGCCATGGTGGACTTTATCAACTTCGCACCGGAAGGATTACAACGTTACCTTCCAGCAGGGTTCGGTTGAGCAGCCACCGGACTTTTGGTGCCACGAGGTTGGTCCAACCCATAGGAAAGTAGGAAAGGATCAAATTGAATGGTTCATACCATGGATGCGGGGTCAACAGAGAGCGGATGATCGATTGCAACGGGTATCACCAGTGTAGATCCTGCAGCCGTGCAATTCTGTTAAGCGGGCAGGATGTAAGCCAGCCAGTAGATGGGAGGATGAGCCGCTGCAGCGTCGAGCAAATCTGATAGCGGCCAGGGTTGCGACAAGCATTAAGGCTTGAATGAAGACGCCATATGTGGTGGGTAAGCGAGCAAGAGTGGTATTGGAAAGTATGGCACGATCACGCCATCAAGGCTTGCCAGTTTCGGGGAGAAGGAGGCGCGCTGGACCCGGCCTGTTGATCTGTTTGCCGTGATCGTTCACGCGTGTCACGGCAGCTTGTCGCCGCCAGGTTATAAACTCTACAGGTTTCTGGTTTGGTTACGGGTAGAGCAGATGAGGTTGGGAATCAAATGCGGTGTCCAAATTGACGAAGTTAGACTACCCCAGGTTTTCAAATTGGCCTGGAGCTGGACTGGGTTAGGGTGCCTTCTAACTCACCACGGAGGTCGCCCGGTATCCCAGTTAGCACCGAGTCCATAGAACGATGTACTCGTACCGAATACGCGGCAGCTCGTCCATTGCCGTCGGCGGCCGCCCGGTGGGATGCTAACGAGGTGCCCCTCTCAAAAGGACCTGCAGATCACACATCTCGCCGTAAGATTGCTCCGATATCGACGCGGGCACGTCTGATGCATGCTCACACTTTCCCGTCGATTTCCTGCACTGCTGCTGTCTTTGCTTTCAGGATATTCCTTCTCTCGTAGTGTTGCCCGCCCCTGTATAGACGCTCACAATGGCAGCTCGACGCCCCAATTTCCTCATCATTGTGGCCGATGACATGGGATTTTCGGACGCAGGATGCTTTGGTTCAGAAATCCGCACACCAAACATTGACAAGCTCGCCAAAGATGGCATCCGACTCACTGGCTTTCACGCCGCGGCGGCCTGCTCCCCGACCAGGGCAATGATTCTGACGGGTACCGACCATCACATCGCCGGCTTGGGCAATCTGATCGAATGGACCGATTTCTCGGGACAAAACTTTCCCAAAGGTAGCAAATACTCGACGGCTCCCCAAAGGGGTATGCCAGGGTATGAAGGCTATCTGAATGCTCGTGTGGCAGCGCTGCCGGAGGTCCTGAAAGAAGGAGGTTATCACACCATGATGAGCGGGAAATGGCATCTGGGCCTCACCAAAGAACGAAGCCCTCAAGCTCGTGGGTTTGATCGGAGCCTGGCTCTACTACCCGCATGCTCCAACCACTATGACTGGAGACCTGAGGCCGACTTCCCGAAGTTTCTCGAGAAGAGCGTCATTGCTCTGCACATGGAGGACGATCATTATGTCAAGGACCTTCCTGAGGGGTGGTACTCGAGCGACGGATACGGTAAGAGGATGCTGAGGTACCTGAAGGAATGGAAAGAAGATGCCGAGCTCTCGAAGAAGCCGTTCTTTGCATATTATCCTTTTTCGGCACCGCATTGGCCTTTGCAGGCGCCCAAGGAGTACGTTGATCACTATCGAGGTGTCTACACAGATGGGCCGGAAGCACTGCGTCAGGCGCGACTAAAGAAGCTTATCGAGCTCGGAATGATACCCAAGGACGTCAAACCGCACCCGGTTGTGGCCGATGAAGTCCAAGGGTGGGACGAAATGGATGACTTCCACAAGAAGGCATCGTCCACTTCGATGGAAGCGTATGCAGGAATGATTGAATGCCTAGACCATAATATCGGTCGAGTCACCGACTACCTAGAATCTATCGGCGAGCTGGACAACACATATATCATGTTCTTTTCTGACAACGGTGCCGAAGGAGCTGCATACGAGGCATATCCCATGGTCGCAGGCGAGCTCATGGAACACATTGGAAAGTACTACAACAACTCGCTTGAGAACATCGGCAACAAGGACAGTTTCGTCTGGTACGGTCCGCGTTGGGCTCAAGCTGCCACCGCCCCTAGCAGGCTGTACAAAGCCTACACGACCGAGGGCGGGGTAAGGGTACCCTGCGTCATCCGCTATCCACGGTTGCACAAAGGTAGGGAAGGGGAAATCACCGAGACATTCGCAACAGTGATGGATATAGCGCCAACGCTGCTTTCGCTCGCCGGGATCAAACACCCTGCTCCAGAATGGAACGGGAGACAGGTCGTGCCTATGCGCGGCAAAGATATGACACCCTGGCTGCGCGGGGAGCGAGGCTTGGTGCATGATCCAGGCGAAGCCTTTGGCTGGGAGCTTTGTGGCCGGGCTGCAATCCGCAAAGGACAATGGAAGGCAGACTTCATCCCATTTCCCAAAGGCACCTCTGCCTGGCAGCTATATGACCTGTCGAAAGATCCGGGCGAGACAGAAGATCTCGCTGATAAGCACCCAGATATCCTGAAAGAATTGCTGGATCTTTGGGAAATCTACTGCGAGGAGACCGGCGTTGTACCTCTGCAACCAGAGCTAGGTGCCAGGTTTCATGAGGCAGTCGAGGCCCAGATGAAGGAAGGCGAATGGATCGAATATGAGTATTGGAAGCCCGGTGCGTTGGAGGAGAGAAGGAGACAGGAATTCGTACGGGACATCGCGAAGGTGAGTGACCCGAGGCTAAAGGAGGCAACGGGCGGACAGCCGGTCAATGTTGTGGAAGCATAAGGAGATCGAGAACCAGGCAAAACAGGATCCGGCACGAGATGCTCCTCAATCAGAGAGGTAAACGACACCTTTCGAATAGACAAAATCCCCAAACAACTCGGAAGCCATGTTTTCGGTGGCAGCCCCGTCACCCTTGAGGTCACCGTGCGCGTGGTCTGTAATTCCCCGGCTCGACGCGTCCAGTATTTGCTTTGCGGGTCAGCTTAATCTCGTGTCACTGCATGAACGATCTTGAACGACGCCTCACGTTCCTGCAGGATACTGTATCACTGGCATGATCGTTCCGTCCAGCGGCATGGCGCAGACTAAGGTAAACAGCAGCGGGCTGAGCCCCCAACGCCTTCCCAGCCTGGACGACGCGCTCTGAGATCACCTCCCGAATAAGCACTAGACGGGACAGCCTCACTCTCAAGTCTCCTTTTGGACCTCACCTGTTGACACGTTCACGGTACTGGTGAATGAAATCCGGGTTTTGTCTCGTTCTAGATCCTGCCCATCAAAGTGAATGTACATAAAACCCAGGCTCTCGGCGCAGCAGCTCACGCCCTACCTCGAACTATATCTCTGGAACCTCAAGTTCTCAGCCTCTCTTTCCTCAACCGCGTCCCAAGCATCAGACCAGATCGACACCATGCCCGCTATAAAGAGACCCTCTATCTTTTCCCACGTGTCTTCCAGTGACGCCGCGTCCATCAAGTCAAAGGCCTCGGTGAACTCACTCCAGCCGCTCCTTCAAAAGGCGGTCCAAAAAGTGAGGCGTGATGGACGCGTCAAGAGTGACAAGTCCGTCAACTTCAACATCAGCTATCCGCATAGCACTTCCGGCGCGGGGGTCACCGCGAGCTTAGAAACCTGAGATGGCCGTGACTCGCTGATCGTCCGAATATGGTGGAGTTACTCTACGCAACGTGCGAGTTCGATGGTCCAACCTTTCACCTTCGAGTATGACGCGGCTTTCAACGCGTGTGATTACCTTCTGACACCGCCTGTGCTATCTCATTCCGAGCACAATTTTACCAACGGAGCTCGTGCACAACTACTATCCATCAGATTGACTGCAGTCACTTGCGCAGTATTACCGAATGGGCAACGGTCAGAACCTGTACGGCAGCGGCAGCATACCCACATTCTGCCTCATTTGTATGAACTCCTTCAGACACATGCGACCTACCGGACGTCTTCTCGAAAATATGTTATCTCTTCTGTGTGGGAACCACAGGTGGAAAATCAACATTGGCGTTGGAAGGGCAAGGAGGGGCACGCGGGCAGCAAGGCAGGCAGGCAGACAAGCCTAGGAGACCCTCTCTTTGCTGGATCCTATCAAGCGCGCATGCTCCGACAAAAGTAGCGGCTCGGGCATCAAAGTCGACGACTTCTCGAGAGCACCCGGGCCTCCACCGCAGACAGTCCTCACGATTGTGTTGATAAGGAATTGGAAGCGCCCTTTCTCATAGAACGACGACGATTCGCAAAGCATAACCTGGCCTGACCACTCATCCTCCCTCAGTTATTGTGTATCGGTGTTCAATTGTGCTTACTGGGATCGACCATGATCGTGGACCACTGTGATTGTGAGATGTTCGACGGGCGAGATGCTCTGAGCACTGACAAAGTTGCGTTAGAAACTCCAATGAACATCGTAATTCCCCAAGAGTGCAATCGTTTTTCGGGCATTCACGGCCAGCTACTAACATGCGGACCAGGTTCTCAGTACAAAGTTCGCTTGTCGGGTTCACTCTCAGACCAACTTCGTAACCAGCTTCCCCGTGTTCCCTCCGTCAAACAACTTCAACCACGTCTTGGGGACATCCTCAAATTTGGTGTCCACGACCTGTTCACTTTCCTCATTGCTGATCTTCAACTTGCCCTCCTTCAGCGCTTCGATGAGCAGCTTGATCGTTTCAGGGAACGTCGACATGTAGTCCGAGGCGATGAAGCCCCGGATCGAGAGGCGCATGGTGATGACTTGGAAGTAATCTGGATGGATGGATGGCACGTCAGTTCGCCCGGCCTCGATGATAAAGGGTCCCGGGAAGAAAAAAGGCGCACGCAAGCGAGAGACAGAGGCAGGACATTGCAGGAACTTCTTACTCTGGAGCACCGTGGGCTTCATGTCGTTATAATCGGCAATGAGGCCGCACTGGACAACGACGCCATGGCGTTTCAGCCTCGCGAGCATCAAGTCGAGGATTGAACCCTGGCGGTGAATGGATTAGCACGAGAGTATGTGCCTCTCAGACCGGTGTCTGATGTGTTAGCCGGTGGACTTACTCCGACGTTGTCGAAATACACATCCACGAAGCCGGCCGTTGCGTCGATCAGATCTTGCTCGAAACTCGGACTCTTGTAGTTGAGACACTTGTCCGCACCCAGACTCTCGACCCAGCGGCATTTGCTGTCCGAACCGGCGATGCCGATGACTTCGGAGGCTCCTATGATCTGTTTCGTTTGCCACCAGTCAGAGCCGGCCGCTGAAGGGCCTAGCTGAAGAGACAGCGGCGGAGACTTACGTTTTTGGCAATCTGGACAACCATGCTGCCAGTGGCTCCCGCGGCGCCGGACACAACAATTCGCTGACCCTTCTTCACCTCACCGACAACAACGAGGCCATAATACGCAGTCAGGCCGGTCCCGCCGAACGCGCCCAGATAATGGGTCAAACTCAGGCCGTTGGGGAGCGGTTGCCGCGGACTGCACTCCGAGGCATTCAGCACAGCGTACTCGGTCCAGCCAATGGCTGCCTGGACGATCGTCCCCTTGGGCAGCTTGTCTGCCTTGGACTCGACGACTTCTGCCAGACCGCGGGCCATCATCGGATCTCCCAGCTTGACCGGGGCAGTGTAATGTCTCTCTGCTTTGACGGACGCGTCGATGGCTGGCCTTTGGGCGGGGTCATTAGACCAGTAGAGCGATTTGACCAGGACCTGGTCTGCTTCCAACGTTGGGAGAGGGCGCTCGATGAGCTTGAATGTCGCAGCAGGGTCATTACTGTCAAATGTTGGGACGCCCTTGGGGTGGTTGGCTACAATCCACGTGCGAGTTGACGACGGCGGGGACGCCATGATGAGGCTCGCTCAAGGGAGTTGTTCAAATACGTCGTCGTGAATGTGTCGTGGTCACGTCAGTCCAATTCGCGCAGATATCGACTTGGACGATGCGAAGTATTAGATCAGCGATTGCTATATCCGCTTTTCGGCTCTAGAAACATGGATTCACTCACGTTCGGGCCGACGGATGAACTGATCTCTCCGTAGGAAGCTTTCCCAATGATTCCAATGTAGGGGAGATGGCGGGGTTGAGAGCTATCTTGCCACTTAAATAAGAAGCATTCCAGGCAAAGTAACGGCAATATAGTTGACCAGGGATGGTGTGAGACAGCATTCAGGAATACGGGTTTCCACCTGAAATGGTAGAAACCGAGGTAAACGAGAGCCGCTTTCATCTACACGGTATCTGCACTGATTGGTGGATGATGCTATCGTTCGCTAATCCAAGCCTTTCTGAATCGAACATATGGTTCAGATCGTCGAGGCCACGTTCGCATTTGTCAGCTCCGCCTGGTTGCTTCAGTGGACTTGATCTCATCGGCTGCCGAAGGAGTGACCGCCTGTCCCGGTCAGGAGTCATGATTATGATAACTTGCTGCGAACATATAGACCCGGCGGAAGTTGTAGACCTATGCGGCAAACTGTTCGCTAGGGCCGTGATCCATAACCGTAGGCAGGTCTGCTCCTCTTGTGTGACGAAGTTCTCCCAATCGCATCGTGCTAAGCGACGAAACTCCTAGGCACTGCGCGTCGTTCAAGCTCACTTAACAGTCAGTTCCGAACTCGCAAGGTATCTGGTGCAGTGGAGGCAGAGAAGAACATGGCCTTGTACCCGCACAAAATGACGGTGGTGAGGACACCGAAGTGAGGTCGAACTGAGTTGGTTCCCGCCTCGGGGTGCAACCCGCTTCAGCCATATAGCCCGTCCCATTCCTCCTCTTCGTCCTCTGGTGCAGCATTCTTCTTGATCTCTTCCAGGTGCTTTTTCTTGCGATCTCGCTCTCTTTGAGCCAGGTCGACTCGGTCGAGAGGGCAGGTGCCGTTAACCAGGAGCCAAGGTCGGATGCATTCGAGGTCAAAAATGTGACTCTGGTGGCAAGGCAAGCGCACCAGAAGCGGATGAGCGTCCTCGACAAACGCGTTACCACAGATGGGGCAGTCGGCATCCTTCTTGACCTTCTTGATGTTCACTCTCTCCAAGCCTGCGATGTATTCCTCGTCCACGCCCTTCACTTCTCGCGGAGGACGTTCAGCAGTCTCCATCAGGTTCTCTATCATGCTCTCCAGCAAGTTGGAGTCTGCATTGTCGTTGATCCTTAGCATGACCTGAAATGCTTCTGCGAGCGAGCGGAAGACAGCAGACACATCGGCCGGAACAGGGACAGCTCCCTCCCGCGCTCGTTCCTCCGGGCGATCGGGCGTGACTTCGGAGAGGAGACTCAGGAACGAGGACAGGTCGGGCCTTCGAGGCTGGCTGTCGGAGCGATTGGGCGGATCGGACGCGTGTTCAGCTACACATTGTCAACGTAAACACCAATGCAGCTGCCATCTACGCTTACTCTCATAGCTAGACATGGCGAATCATCCGAGGGATGCAGACTGGCAGTTTAAGCACAAAGGGTTCCAGGGAAGCTGGATGGGTTACTCGAGGGGAATAAATAGGCGGCGGGTGGCCAGGCGCGAGTTGATGGCGTAGCACCCGACTGCCCACTTGGCGGGGTTCTTCCAGACGAAGATTAATTAGTGAAGGACAGCTTGTGACCACATGCAGACAAGCTGAAGCCGATTCGACTATGGTAGAGACCGCTGAGGACTGAGCATCCTGCTTCACGTTCGACAGTGACCAGTTTTTGATACTCAGGTTCGAAGCGGGAAGGAGGGAACTTCGGAGAAAGGAACAGCCTCCGTTTCGCGGCGGATCATCAGCCACTCATCGCGCCGTCCTGGAACTCAACCACCTATTTAGTTTGATCAGAGCAACGACAGCAATGAGGACATGAAAACGGCCCGGAAGTAAACCAGGGCATCTTGCAGGGGCCCTTCTACAGTATATAGAACCGGCGTCCACGATGCTACGTCCTCCGGACCTCCCATAAGCCACCATCACCCGCCTCAGTCTCGCTCATGGAGGCAGACTGGGATGAAATCACCCGCATAGCAGTGCCCTCCGCGGGTCTGCACGCGATCCCTCCTCCGGCCAGTGCCGTCGCCTTCGACGACGTGCAAGAACTCTTGTGGGTCGGCAATGATCAGGTAAGGAGCCGTACCATTCAACCATTAAATCTAGTCATCTTACCTTTTCACCCAGGGACGGGTTACGTCTTTCTACGGTGCCGACCTGCAGCGGTATGTCTCGGTCAAGGCTCATCTGGGCGAAGGCCCCGTCAAGCAGCTACTTGTTCATGAGAGAGGCATCATCTCCATCTCTGCATCAAGTGTCCATTGCGTCAACCGACGGGGCTTGACGCAATGGCATATCTCCCATCCGAGCATGAGTGATCTGCGATGTATGACTGTCGCCGGCGCCGGCACGAACAACCTCATCATCGTCAATGGGGGCCACAGTACCTTCTTCGTTATCGACCTGGACAAAGGCCAGATCGTGTCGGAACATCCCGCACAGGCAAAGTACACGATTATGAAGAAAAGCCGGCATATTTGCGCGGCCACCGATGACGGAAACGTGCATATCCTGAGTTTGACGGATTACCGACTGCTCAAGTCGTGGAAAGCGCATTCCAGTGCCGTCAACGACATGGATGCTCGCAATGACTTCCTTGTCACCTGTGGTTTCTCCGTCAGGCAGATGGGCGTGCCGATTGTCGACCCCTTGGCGAACGTCTACGACCTCAAATCTTTGACCTCGCTCCCACCGATCCCGTTCCATGCAGGAGCTGCGTATGTCCGTTTGCACCCAAAACTGCAAACCACCAGTTTCGTTGCATCGCAAACCGGCCAGATGCAGGTGGTGGACCTGATGAATCCCGTCAATGTCATGCTCAAACAAGCAAACGTGCAGTTTATGCTGGGCATGGAGATTGCCTCGTCCGGAGACGCTGTGGCGATCATCGACACGAATGGATGGATATATCTCTGGGGTTCTCCATCCAAAGTCCGCTTCAACAACATCAGCAAAGAAACCGAGTTTGCAGACCCCCCTCCTCAGAACGTGCCGCAAGTCGACTGGAATGATGCACCGCTCAACACGATAGGCATGCCGTACTACACCGAACCTTTACTGTCAGCGTGGCCCAGCCACATGATTTTCGAAGTAGGAGCGCCACCCCCGACGATCGAGCCTTCGCTGGTATTCCACATGCAAACGGCCGAGATGGGCCACTACGCTCCAAACCTGAATCCACGGAAACTCCTTCGTTACCAAGTCGAAGACACGAGAATCGGCCATGTTCCCACGTCGATCGCGGCGCCGAAGTTTTTGAGCGAAAGGGCAAAGGATACACCGGCGAATGGGGCCGGTACGAAGCTGGCTGACGCAGCGGAGGCTCTTGCCGGTGTCGCTCTGAACGGGCGAGCTCAGACCGACGAAGAACGGATGCTGAAATACAGCAATGTCGAGATCAAGTACAGCAGGTTCGGTGTTGACGACTTCGACTTCCGATACTACAACAAGACACCATATTCGGGCCTCGAGACTCACATTGCAAACTCATTCATCAACTCTTTGCTACAGTTGTATCGATTTGTCCCGCTTATCCGCAACGTCGCCATCCAACATGCTGCTACATCCTGCGTTGCTGGTAACTGTCTCCTCTGCGAATTTGGATTTCTTTTCGACATGCTGGAGAAAGCCAACGGTCAGAACTGCCAGGCGACAAATCTGCTCAGGGCCTTCGGAGCGTCTAGGGAAGCTGCGAATCTCGGCCTTTTCGAGCACTTGTCCGTGGCCAATGTCACGCCGCTGTCCACCAATATCCAAGCAGTGAACCGGTTCTTTCTCAAGCAGATGGCGCATGACTATGCCACGATTGCAACAAATAGTGACGGGGTCGACGAGATCATCGCCACCAAGGCCTTCGAAGCCATACGATGTATGTACTGCAACAATGAAACCTCCAAGCCGGCCAGCGCGTATGTGCATGACTTGGTCTATCCTCAGCTGGACCCAAAGCACTCGACGAGGTATATCAAATTCTCATCCGTTCTCAAGAGCACCATCGAGCGAGAAGCCAAGAACCGAGGTTGGTGCAGTCGATGTCGACGGTATCAACAACTCGCCATCCGCAAAACAATCCGACAACTGCCCTTTGTATTGATGATCAACGCGGCGCTGGGCAACAACGCCGCAATGCGCAACCTCTGGGAGACCCCAGGATGGCTACCATCAGAGATCGGCCTGACCGTGCAGGATAGGAACGTGTACGTGTTCGAGGGCTCGGATCTAGCTTTGCACATTCGAAACAAGTCGCCGGGCCTCATGATCTACGAACTTGTCGGATTCGTGGCCGAGATCGATACCAGCGAGCGGCATCAGCCGCACCTTGTCAGCATGGCGAATGTAGAAGTCTCAAACCCCGGGCCAGATGTGCCCCCGAACCACAAGGTTTTTCCCAACTGGCACCTGTTCAATGACTTCTTAGTGTCGCCGGTTGATCCACGAGAGGCGCTTCATTTCAACAAGAATTGGAAGATCCCGAGCGTGATTGCCTACCAGGTCAAGAGCGCTCACGGCAAGCTCGACCACGGTTGGAAACGAACGATGGACACGACCTTGCTGTACCAGCACTATAGCATCAACAGCCGGTACCCTATTGACGGCTGCAAGATCCTGGGGCCACAGGAACATCCAGACCACGGGACACCGATTGCCCTTGACACGGAGTTTGTCGAATTAGAGAAAGCTGAAATCAACGTCAAGGCTGATGGAACACAAGAAACCATCCGACCAGCCAAATCCGGTCTCGCACGAGTCAGCGTTCTCCGAGGGCAAGGCGAGGACGAAGGCGTCCCCTTCATAGACGACTACATAACCATCTACGAGCCGATCGTGGACTACAAGACACGATATTCCGGCATTCGACCGGGAGACCTCGACACTCAGGTCTCACAACACAATCTCGTGCCACTGAAAGTGGCATACAAGAAGCTCTGGATTCTTCTCAACCTCGGCTGCATCTTCGTCGGGCACGGGCTGGCATCCGACTTCCGCAAAGCAAACATCCACGTGCCCAAGTCACAAACAGTCGACACACAATATCTCTACCTAGCCCCTGGGAAGAACCGACGGTTCTCGCTGCGGTACTTGGCATGGGCTGTGTTTAAGGAATACATCCAAGAAGAAACCGACGAGGCAATGCAGACAGATGGACACGACAGCATCGAGGATGCGCGTATGGCGCTACGTCTCTGGCGCAAATTCCAAGAATACGAGGATGCGGGTATCGCGGAGCAGATGGTCGAGGACATCTACCGTAAAGGTACCAAGTATGGGTGGAAGCCTCCACCGCGGAGTATTGGGGGCACCTTGATGCCCCTGGAGGGCATGGGTACTGGAGCAGCGAACAGTGCGGTGCAGAGTGGGCGAAACACTCCAGACACGGTGCCATTGTCGTCGTCAGTCTCAGGCACGCCACTGCCGATGTCCCCGCCCAAGACCAATGGAAGTACGAGCGGCAGCTTGGGGGGCGGAGCGTTCAAGATGAATGCGGCGGGAGGAGGGGCCTTTGTGCCGGGTAATGGAATCATCAAGGAGAGCCCACTTCGATAGGGTCGGAGAGCATCCAGACGATGGAGGCAGTTACGGCGGTGAGGTGATATGAGGGTGTGGTATTACCGTCCTTACCGTTGCCGGTGGAATCGTACATCGTTCCTTTTGCACGTCAAGCAGCCAAGGAAGAAAGAATCAAAAACACATGCTCTCATTAAAGCCTTCTTCGTTGCGCTGGTCGATCAAGGACCTTTGCACCAGCTGTCATCGAAGGCAGATTTGCAGAGTAGATCCTGATTCTGTATTCCGTAGCATTGTTCTGTTGCGGCACCCCGCATGCGGCAACCCCCCGAGGTGCCTAAGCACCCCACATGGCCTCGCAAATTAGGCCTGAGTCTGGCAGATCAGGGCCCCCTGACGACCACGCCCAGGGGCATCCTGATTGGTGGCATAAGCGAGGGGCATTCTATTTTCGGCTGAGCCTCGTTGCCTCAGCCTCATTGGCAACAGTCTTCAGCCCGGACTGCCAGAACATCTACAACAGGATGCCCATTGGCATTACGACGCTCCTTTAGTTCTTCTGCTTGCTGTTGTCCTGTGCCACTCACTGTACTCATATTCATTCCCAACTGCGCCGGGTCCTTGCGTATCCTCCGTATCTGCTTTGACGCCGTCTGCGTTTCACCGGGTCGAGCACGCTCCGTGCCCCCATACCGACCAAACTCAGTCCTTCTGAAACGCCGCGATCCTC
Organism: Phialophora macrospora; assembly: GCA_000835435.1. Classification (NCBI taxonomy): domain Eukaryota; kingdom Fungi; phylum Ascomycota; class Eurotiomycetes; order Chaetothyriales; family Herpotrichiellaceae; genus Phialophora; species Phialophora macrospora. Next base: position 318,337 of record KN846962.1, read on the forward strand.
AATCCACGCGGCCGCCCCTCCTCGTTCTCTTGGATACAATATATACGCTGCCTGGCCGCCCGGGGCGATCCCTTTTTCCAGCATGCCGGCCTCGAAAATGCGTTCCCGTCCACAAGTCTACCCGCGACTGGCCTTCCACATCGTGCGGACCATCGCCTTCATCAGCGCGTCCATCGTCAGCGGCATCTTGATCTACTTCTGCATCCAGCTACGACACGATGGCTTCAAGTTGCCCTGGACGTTCATCATCGTAAGCGAGCCCAAGCCCATGCGCATGTGCCATCATCTCCTCCCGGCGTTAACAGGATCGAGGGGCAATTTTTTTGGGAGGTCCTCATGTGTATGGATGGATTACTGACAAAACCCCGGGGAATCCAGGTCCTGGCGTCGACGATGCTGTCCCTACTCTCGCTCTTCCTCACGGGCATCCTGTACACGTGCTTCTTCCTGTCGCCGCTGTTCTCGCTCGTCCTCAACGTCACGATCCTGATCCTCTACCTCGTCGGCTACGGCCTCCTGACGTGGAACATCTACGGCACGCTCGGGCACACGTGCAGCCGCGCCAACTGGGCGAGCGACGACGGCATGATGATCTGCCGCACCTACAAGGCCTTCTACGCGTTCGAGCTGTTCGGCGTGCTCGCCCAGGTCGCGCTCATCGTGCTCGACGCCCGCAGCCGCCACGCCCAGACCAAGCTGGGCCGCTACAACAAGATGGCCGACATCGCGGCCAAGGGCGGCGGCGACGTCAAGCTCGACGACCTGCATAGCCGCTCGCGCTCCCTGTCCCAGTCCCAGTCCCAGTCCCAGTCTCAGCTGATGGATGAGCGTGAGCGATCGGACGTCATGCTCGGCACCCACGGCCATGCCCACTCCCAGGACTCGGTCCCCTACGGCGTCGGCGACTACAACGATCCACGTTCGCGGTTGAGGGAGCGCGTCCCGGATCTGAACTATGGGCACGCCCCGGCGGTGAGGATGGACGACTTTAGGAACGATACCTCGACGAGCGGGTATACCGCGTATGCGCCGCCGACGCAGACGGCCTACGCGAACAGTGGATACGGGTATGGTCCCCAGCGGTGATAAGACATGACTGTGCGTGTGATGTGGGAATATCTGGAAAAGGAATCTCGTCATCATCGGCGAATGGGGATTTTTCATGTATACGGAATAGGTACTGCATACATACATACATACACAGTACGGGCTCCTTGTGACGGGGTTTCACGGCATGTATTACAAGCGACACGCAAATGTGAATGAAATGAGCCTCAATCCGAGAGACGTCCCGACTGCTCTGATTGACATGTTGAGATGGTCACATATGAGGTGTGAGAATGTGGGAACCGTCCTATTGAGCATACGGGACGTGCACACTCTTCCCAGGTTCGACCACGACAAGAAGCAGTTGATCGAGGAAGCGCCTCAGCTCAGCTCAGCTAAGCTCAGCCTTGGACTGACTGACTGCTCGCTCCTCCTCGGGGCGGAAGAGAACGAGTGTAGTGGGTACGGTAACAGGAGTTATAATTACTGTTCACAAGAGAGCCCATACATACCTAGGTACAGGATTCCTGATACGGTGTCAAGGCCATGCATCTATCTTGGTACCTCTGCTTCACAATGGGTTGCATCGTTCACTCCCCAAAAAGCTCACTGACCCCATAGGAGGGAGGTATGGTTCTTGATCATAAAGTGCCCTCTTCGTGTCCAGTCCGAGTCAGCGGACATATCAGACGCTCGTGTAGTTCCTGACGCAGCAAGCGATGATGAAGAAAGGGGTGTTGATTGATTTGATCGATCGATCGATGCCTGCTTCTTTCCACCCCTACCTACAGAGAATGAAACATGTAGGTAGTCTCTAATAGCAGGCATATAAGTAGGTGGGTGAGTGAGCGGGTCATGTCCCAGACATTCTCCTGTTTTCAGACTCAACTGAGTTGGAGGAAATGATCTTCATGTTTCTTGTACTGTATTACGGTATGTACTTGTGCAATACTTTGGCTTATGGTTTGTTCAAGTAACTGAGTTACCAAGGTATATTCTATCCACCACTCTCCCCAATGGTCTCGTGTGGTCCGGAACGTCCAAGGCTGTTTATTCCAAGTAGCCACCTTGTTGCGGGACGTTGCGCACATCTCGAGTCACTCACTCGTCGATAATGCAGAGAGAGAAGCAAGTAACTGAGCTGAGAAGGCGCATCGAGTGCAACCTGGAGCCATTGATTGACGACACCCTGCCTATGGACTGTGCGTGCGTGTGTTTTCCCAAGCACGGTGGGCTCGGCCGCCCAGATAGCCATGACTGTACAATGAACGCCCGTAAGCTCTACTGGCCAGCCTTGGAGTGTTCGTAGCACCCGTCCCCGTTTGCCGGCCAGTTCAGTCCCGACCCCCAGAATCCATGGAAACAAGAGTTCGGTCGATGCTGACACGATGACCCCATCCAGTGCCATCAAAATAGACCCGCCCAGCAAAGTGTTGTAGTCGTGCATCGCGCTGAAACGCTCATAAACACAGTATCATTGTCGTGTAAGAACAATCCCACAGAAGCAAATATTCAACCATGAACACGAATCCAACCCACCAATCCCAGAACCCATTGCCACTGCCCGCCAATTTTGATAACGCCGTTGAAAGCATAAAGCCAACTGCTCGGTTTGAGCGTTCTATAGTTCCCGTCACACGTAAGTGCCGCTGCCTTTCGTCGAGTATATGGCATGTTTTGCCTTTCATTCCTTGGAGTTGTTCGCTTGTTCTCCCTCAGTCAGGGGAGCTGGGGTTTCCTGATTTGGTAGCGGTATTGAAGTCGCTCCTCTCCATAGCAAAAGGCAATAGATCATCATCGTCGAACCGATTCTCGGGCCGACTTCCACTACTCCTCCCACGCCAAGATACGCTGACACTGCTGCCCCCAGGATCCGCACTGACGCTCGACGTCGATCCTTGCGAAGCCCCTCGTCCGGCGCCCGTTCTTGCCGCTCGGTTTCGGTATATATTTGCTGATGATCGACCTGATGTGGACTCTGAGGGTTCGGCATCATTTGTCACGGCAGTAGCGAGACCTGAAGGACGATGGACCTGGGATGACCGACGAGGAGACCCAGTCGAAGTACGTGGGAGTGATGTCTGTGGCTCGGTAACCGGTTCATCGCGCTCAGCTGCCTCTCTGCGATGACCTCGTCGGTCTGCTCCCATACTATGGCTGCGCATGCCGTATAGATCACCGATATCATCATCTGAGCTCAAGGGTCTCCGTTGAGCAGAACTCGAACGCTGATAGTTCAAGAACGGTCTGGGAGAGTTTGGAATGTCGATGGCGGGTACATTCGCCGTAGACTGTGCGTGTGCCGTCTCCTCCGTCGGAGCGTCAGAAGGAGACGGCGGCGCTTCCACAGCCAGACGATGTGGCTCGTCGGTGTCATCATGACTGTAAGCAGCACTAAGTCGAGACGGGGCGAAAGGCGTATGCGGTGTGTGAGGAGAAATGGGTTTACCAGGAGAAGACGAGGTGGAGATTGACGTTCCGGCCACCATGGGTGGAACCCCGGACAGTTGTCGACTTGAAGAGACTGAGGATCTCTGCATCATGACTGACGAAGACATGGAATCTGAGAGTACAGCATTTGAATCTCGCATCCTGTGGAATCGGTTTAATGCGGCCGTAGTCCTCCTGGTGTGCGCTTCCGCCGTTGCTGACGACGCGGGGGTGAGGAGATCTTTCTGCGATTCCAACATCTTCAAGAACGACGAAATATTCTCTCCGTCGTCATCTCCCATTGACCCAGAGCTTCCACCAGCTGGAGCTGCTTCTGTCATCAGACCCGAGCCAGGTTGGGCAGAAGACGCGGCGCTTCCCCTTCCACTACTTGTCTGATCTTCGTCAGTGCGAGTGGTTGTCCCCCCCGACGATGGCCGACCTCGCCTGTGGCTGAAGCTGCTGCTGTACCTGACTGCAGTAGGTTTCGGCGAGCTTGACGACGACGACGCAACGGCATTGTCTGACGCAAGAGACCCAGCCCTTCGCCCAGCGAGGGTTACTGGCGCTGCCGGTGGATGGATACCTTCTTCTGTCAAAGAACCCAGAGTAGGCACTCTCGCAGAGTGAGTTCTTGGCGAGCTGGCGATTGGAGAAACGCCAAGCGGTGACGCTGACAAGGTCGGGGTCTTGAATGGTTGAACGGAGAACGAGCTTCTGCGGTTGGCCGCTACGGCTCTGAGTGAATTCCTTGAGCTCTGCACGGCAGTCATCTGCGGCCTAGCTGGTTCAGGAGTAGGGGGTGAACTGGAATCGAAGTCTTGAGCATCCCGGAGGGCCGAGATCGGATCTGTGCCACGAGCGACGCCTGCTTGATGGAAGCTTGTCAAACTCCCGTAAGCATGTCCTAGCTCTGCCTGCTGCTCCATCGAACTCTGACGCCGATGTGCAGGCAATGACCCGATTTCGGTCCGCAGCGCTCTTTCACCAGGCAGTGACGGCCGAAAAAGATCATCGTCTGCTCCGAGAAACCTCGAGCTCAGGAGTTCTTCCGAGTCGTCTATCCGAAAGTCGCAGTTTTGACGATAGTCGACTTTGACTGAGAAGGGGCCGGCAGGTGACTCGGTCATCCCAAAGTCATAGGAAAACAGGACGTCCGAGTGGCTGTCGAAGAGTCGTGTACCCAGGTTATCAGAGCGAGATAAACTTTCCATCTGCGATCCATCGATCAGCCGATAGCCAAGCTTCAGTGCCATGTGAGAACGCCCCTTTCCGATCTTCCTCGACAACTTCCAGGCGGGGAGGAAGTTGCTGTAGGTGTACAGGGAGCGGAAGAAGACGATACTTTTCTTATAGACCAAAGGCAGGAGCATAGCTAGATCTGGGGGTATGGGAGCCGTCGCTTCGCCGAGATCGATCGTCCATCGCTCAAGGATAACCTCATTGGACTCTGTCGGCCGGCGTTGGCTGGATCGAGGGCCACCTCGAGCGGACATCAGGGTATTGAGGACATCCCATCTCTTGCCGTCCTCATCCACAATCACCAGCCGCTGGCCTTGATGTAGAGACTCGGTACTCAGGAAGACTTCAATGACCAGGGGCGGCGGCCGGTTGTATTCGACATCGCAGGTTTTCCATCTCTTGATGTCATCCTTGTACTCGTCCGTCTCATCGATGTCGAGGTTGAACCACCGGTTCACCCTCTTATTGTCGGTCTGCTTGGAGTAGGCCGGGGCCAGCTCGACTCGAGACTGCAGGATGATGAGGGCAGACTTGGTGTGAAAGTTCTGGATGACCTGGTTGAGTCTCTGCATCTGGATGATGGGGTTGTCCGCGGGTGAATCTTGACGGGCGGCTGCAAAATCCTCCGAGGAGCCGGAGCCTTGCGTAAGAGGGGAGGTTGTCCTGAGAGTTTTGACGTCTCGATCTCTCGGGTTGTTCGTGCGGGTAGGGTTTGTTTGTTCGGAGTTGGCGGGGGAGGCGCTGACTGGAGGAGGTCGAGGGTGTTGATGCATGGTGCGGCAGTAAGGGCGTTGTTATTCACTATTCTGTTCCGGGGGCCTAGCTTAGCGTTCAAGGGGTGATTTGGTACTGGTGTGTATCCGGTAGCCATCCATATTTTGGTTGATGTGATATCCACACTTGTATTCCCTGGGCCGGCGAGTCTGTGGATGGCGGTCAACGCGTTGATGTCTCGGGTACAAGGCTGGACGGCGTGGCAGAGACAAGAGTCAGGTATAGGGCAGAGCCATCGTGCCACTATAAAGAGGTGAGGTGGTGATGAATACGGTCAGCGACCTGAGGTTGAGTTCGAGGTCCGGTGCAGTGCGACTTTCACCACCGTCTCGAGTCGTGGGCATATGACGGAACCTGCATGTGATTGGCGCTCATGCGGAGGAACAGCCACAACCAGTGGTCAGGCGATGCAGGGAGCGAAGGGATGAGACGGGATAGGATGGGATAGTGCAGCCAGGCAGAAATGGGGCCTGTACGAGACAAGATGCGAACGGAAGAATAAGTGAGTCGACGACGTGATAAAGTGATGGGGATCTGAGGACTCAGGACTCATCCAAATGTCGGAGATATCATGGCGGATACCGCTGCAGCCAACCAGGCCAGCACCAAGCTCTAGCAAGGATCAGTCGATGCAGTACCAGTAGAGCAGCAAGGTCCATCGCCCCCCGAAGCGGTTTAGCTCCGTTGTAGCCGGTGAGCTCCTCAGAGCTGCATCAGATCTGGCTGAGTTGCCAGGGCTCGGGCCTACGTTCACGGTCGGCACGAGGCACGTTCGGCATACTGAGTACTGTAGTTACGCTGGAGCGTCAATCCCTCGGTCCTCGTTCTCTTCACACTGCTCTCACTTGGATTTTCACCCCATTGTGCGCTCAGGGTGCTCTGGTCACGCCAGCGCTTGATATGCATGGTTCTTTGCACATGGTGGATCGAATCAGATCCCAACCCTGAGCTGTCCAGCTGTGCCATAGGCTGCATCGTCCTGACTCCTGACCTGGCAGCTGCTGTGCTGCACGCCTTTGTGCCTCCCCCGCCGGGGCACGCACATTCGATATTTTGAAAGGCCACATTCTCACTATGTCGCAGACTGCCAACGAACCCTGCCAACGTACACACTGTGCGGTATGAATATTCCCAGAACAGACATTTTGCCCCGGCTCCTCTTGCCGCCCTTTCACGGTCGCTCACCCCACGTCCTCTTACGCTGTGTGCATGTGCTTGCATGCCTTGGCTAGCTTCCATGCCCCTCAAACAGTTAGCGCCTCCCATCCGAATCCGCCCGTGGGTGCTCCTCTTCCCTCTCACATTCCGCGCCGACTAGGCTGAATCTAAGGCCAGATCTCAGAGTCATAATAAGCCTTTGGACAAACATCAGCCTGACACCACTGCACCGTCAGGGAACTCGTAGGCAGGCTGCTTTCAATGCGGCGATATCTGATGCCCCCAATGGCTTGACGGGGAATCTTCCGCTCGGGTGAGACATTCGTCTGCCTGCCGGTTCCTCCGTTAGGCACCAATAGTAACAGGAAGAGTCGATGCGGTCTGCCGAGTCTTCAACCTCAGTCCTCAGTCGCGAATTACAGGCAAGGCACTTTTGTGCGGTCCAATATTCAGAGCCCATACCAGCTGAACGGTACTTCGGTCTTGCAGCCTGCTGCGAGCCATGCCTCGATCAGCATGGTCGAATCCTTCTGACGCAGGGCCGTCCTAAGCGAGGCCACTTTTCGGCGCACAAAGATACAGTCCGTACTGGACACACCACGCGGTATGTGCTAATTGTTCAATTGGAATCATTTCTGTCCTCTATCGACTTTGTGCACAGCTCGCTCCATACCTATCTCGTTAGCGCGGTCTATGACTCTGTTACGATCGATGCCTTGCCTCCCCGACGCGAATGCTGTGTGTTTCCTTGACCCCGCGCTCGGCCACGACCAGCACTGCCTCGCGGCCCCCCAGGCCCAATACCGCCGCCAGGTCCAGATTCCTGCGCTACCGTAGGAGATTCTGTAGACAATGTCTTTCTTTGGTGCCCACTGGCTTCAGCTGCCGACGTTGCTTTTCCCCGTCCGCCACCACGACGAGGTCCGCCTCGTCCACGACCTCCTTTCCCGCGACGACCAGCAGCTGCCGTGGCCTGCGCCTCTTCCTCTTGCACTCGCTTGCTCTCATTGTCCCACCATTCCTGGAACTCCTGCTCTTGTTGAATCTCCTGGAGTGATCGCTTCGCCACGGCCTCCTTAACGGCCGTCTTCTCGAATTGCTGCTGTGCGAGGATCTCAGCCATCGATGTGCGTGCATCAACTGCTGAACCTCTTGTGGGCACCGGCGTGTGGCGGATCGACTGGATCTGCGGAGCTGCAGGTTTCGACGAGGGAGGAGTAAGGCCAGGCGGATTGCCACCACCAGTCGGTTCTTTGGGTGAAAGACTTGTACAGGATGCTCCAGCAACCGTCTGCCGTATGGCAATTGGCTGCTTCACATGAGCTTGTTTGTCTGCTTCTATTCGGGCACTCGAGGTCGGTAAGGACTCTATCTTGGGTGACTTTGCAATAGCCTGCCACGGTGACGAAGGGGCATCTGCTGTGAATTCCACTGGTAGGCTATCTGGGATTTTGGCTGTCTGCTCCTTGACTTGTTGCTGTTGCCGTTTGCGCTCTTTCTGAGAGACTTTAGGACCGGGCTTTGGCCCTGTTGAGACTGATCGCATCGCCTGCGTCAGATGGGACACCCGGCCAGCTGATGCTTGCGCCATGATGTCTTTGAGCCCGTCTTTCTTCGATCCCTGAAGTGCGATCTGCCATGGTGCTCTCCGACTATTAAACCCGCTGGCGGGAGTCACAGCACTGAGAGGATCTGCAACACTCCCTCTCTCGAACCCCAATGTGGCCGCGCCTCCTACACGAGTTGTACCTATGAGAGGAGGAGACCTAGGCTCCGATAGTTGGATCGGCGCTGACGGCCTTGGGTTTTCCGGCGACCAGCGAACCCTGGTAGCAGGAGAATTCAAATCTCCCCGTGCAGGAGCTGGGAGAAGCTCGGGCGTGTCCCCGTCCATGTCAAACGGAAGCTCATCTGCTGTATCATTCGCCATGATCGCGGGACTATGACTCGGAGTGCTGAGTGGAGATGCGTCCGCAGGAGATCGCAGAGTGCTTTTGTTGTGCGGTGAAGACGCCTGGCGATCCAAACTCCCATATCGCAACTTCACAGAAGCCGAGTACCGTTCCTCGTCTTCAAATAACCGCGATCGTAGCCGCATTGAATCTACTCTTCTCTGTCGAGCTGTCTCGATCTGACCGAGAAGGTCAGGATGACTTTCCAGAAGTTCAGCTTCAGCGCGCTCGCTGCGAGCAAATGGTAAAAAGGCCAGCTGATTATCCTGGACAACGGTGTCGAGCTCCAGGAGCAAGTCTGGATCCAAGTCGTCGAGCAGCCTTAGCTCCATCATGCTCTCGAGGTTCAGGCAGATATATTCGAGCGCTGCTTTCTTGAAGCTCTGGACTGTCGACTCTGCAACTGTGTTGACTAAGGAGCAGATATTTCGAACATTGACATATCGGCCCAGGGTTTGTTGGCATATTTGCGCTAGTCGGTCTAGCATGAGCTCGTTCGCAACTGACAACACCTCGATGACGATGTCGAGGAACTCGTCAAGGCTGTTGGTGACAATACCATCAAAGAGCTCTTCTCCAGTATCAGCGTACAAATACCGTAATACCATGGCAAAGATCTTCTCATCAATATGCTTGAGGTCGACACGGACGGCCCTGGACTCTGCTTCAGCCTCATTGCGTCGCGATGCCATCCACGTTCCGCCAGTTCGTCCGTTGAAAAGACCATCGAAGAACGGACAGCGACTGCATAGTAGCACACTGTGTGCTGGCAGCTCGGCGTCATCGGCAAGTTCAAGAAGCACGTCAGCATCGGAGAAGAACTCAGGGTCCAAGACTGCAAGCTCCATATCATTCGCGAGACCACGGACCGGATCGACCATGACTCTCACCGCGCGTTCAAGACCTCTCATTTCGAGGTGGGTTGCTATTTTCATGAGCTCAATCCGAACAGACCTGTACCGAGGGGCGAGATGTAACGCCTGGGAAGTGTAGTGCCATACGTCGATCAAGTTATCCGTGTATAAGTAGAAGACGAAGGTCGCAAGAGTCAAGAAGTCCGCGCCCTTGAATGTAACTTGTATCTGGCCGTCCTGACCATATTCGATGGACAGCACATCAGGAATGGCATAGTAATATGTCTCTTGAACTTCAGTCAAGGCACTACGCATCACACCACTCCTGCCCTTGAGGACGAAAGAGTGTATCGGAATGCGTACGTCAGTGACTGTTGAAGCGATCCAGAGGTCGTACTGGCTGCGGGATAGGGGCTCATGCCGTTGAGACATGCTGAGGAAATCGGACTCGGCCGATGGGCTGCTGATCACAGCACGTGCTATCTGGGCTGGATCATTGTCTGATGGGGCCTGAGTCTGCGACCTCCCATATCCTTGGAAGGGCAAAAGATGGAACAAATCATTCCACAGATTTGGTGGGTCGGGCAAGATCTGCTCGCGTGTAACATAGGCATCTTTGCGCACGGCTGTAAAGGCGCCGTAAGCATTGCTTCGAACAGCGACCACCCCCGTCAAATTTGGAATCCGGACGAATTTGTAGTCCTTGGGCCTACCCGACCCTTTCTTCGTATCGCGAACCGACTTGATATTCGCACGCTTTTCCTTCCGCCAGGCGGAGCCTGAGACAGTACAGATGACAATCGAACTGTCCTGGCCCACGGCGACATCCGTTGCTGCCATGTGAGCTTTGCCGAGAGACCATAGCCGCGAAGGGGCTGGTAAGGCATTGCGCGCCTTGGTGGGATTAGTTGTGGACGCATTGGAAGGCACTGTTTGAGAGACTTTGGGGACTTCAATAGTGTACACTTCTCCGAAGGATGACATGGTGCAAATTGTGTTGCCTCCGCCCGTGATCTGCTTAATATAGTTTGTTTCCATGTTGTACCTCGTCGAAAGATTGTCCGACATGTAATAATTGGAAAATGTCTCCAAGGGAAAGAGCACCTTCGTCCAGCCATAATGCGTGAAAACGATCACATCATGGTTATCGAGCAGGACTATGGTTGCACGGTCAATCGCACTCACCGACTGTATGGGCGACTGCAGAATAGACACTCCAACTCGCCGTGGGAGCACCTGCACCTCGAGTAAGCGAGCGTCGGCGTCCATCAGGCCCAGTTGGCCTTCGTTTTTGCCAAAAGTGTACAGGGCCGATGTCGTGTAGATAGCCGAATGAATTGCCGACGCTGCGGCTCCCACGATGACTTCTTTCTTGATATAGCCAAAGAGCTGACGGGGGACCAACTGGGTTGGTACCTCGTCCTTTGGTACCTCTGGGAGGGCATATCCCAATTGACCATAGCGGTTACTGCCCCAGGTGAAGACTTCGCCCTGAGAGCAAACAGCTATGGAATGATCCTGCCCCAATGCGATTGCCGAAATACGCCGCTTGGCCAGACCACCGGCCTGAATACAGCGGTATATGAAACTGGTGTTCTCGTCGCCCGTGCCAAGCCGACCACCAGGACCGTATCCGCAAATGTACAAGTTGGAGATTGGATCGTTGGTTAAAACGGCGGTGTGTAGCTTTGACATGACGACGTTCTGAATGGTGACGGGCCGGTAACGGATTACAGCTGGCAAGCCCTTCTGAGAATGAAGAGTGCCGGTACTATTCGAGAGATCCTCATGTACCCAACCGTTTTGTCTTCCAGCTAGATGATCATGGAGAAGGCGACGAAGTAAATGATCAGGTCTCTCAAACTGGAGGCGTTCGGGATAATGTCTGTCGTCGCCATCGCCCGTACCCAGAGACAGATTCTTGTTGCTCCCAAATGCATAAACTTCGTCGCCGAGCAGATCTACTGAAGGATGGACATGGCGTCTTGAACGCTCCTCGTTTGGCTGGTCACCGTTATCGTCGACGCCATTGATGCTATCGTCATCGCGCACCGGTGGAAGCGCAGACGAGTCGTGCTGGAGCGAACGAGGTGCAATGGTCAGGCCAAAAACCTCGAAAGGGCTGTTGCCTTCATGATCCTTGATCTTGACCAAGCCTCCAGCGTGCGAGCGCTGGGCAGTCGTCGTGTAGTCTGTGGCATCTTGGATGTCTCGAGCCATGAGCGCGTGCGCAGCTGAAATATTGCCAAAGTATAACGCTCGGTGCAGTGGCGTCCACCCACTCTCCAAGTCTTGGATGGATAGATCCAGAAAGGGCATTTCCAGCAGAACTTTGACGAACTGGAGAGCATCTTCCGACCTCGACGACGCAGCATGGTGAAGGATTGTTCTCCCAAAACTGTCCTTGGTGTTCAGATCGGCTCTCGTGAGCACGGCGCCAGCATTTTTACTCGGAGTGGCGTTTGCCACGGTGTGCCCTGAATTCTTTCGATATTTCCACTGTGTCTTTGGAGAGGCCGCCAGGTTGCCTGGACTGCCAATCTTTAGCCCCAGCCCTCCCGCTTGTCCGGAGCTCGTGGTTCTCGGTGCGGCGGAGGAGACGGTGGCGTTAGCCAAGTACTGTCGAAACGCGTCGACATCATCTTCGAACAGGCAGCGCCAGAGATTGTAGCTCATGTGGTAGACAGGGACTATGACAACGCCTCCGATGACCTCGTCCGCGCCTCGCTGTAACCTCGATGGATCACGGCGTGTTTAAAGGCGCAAAGGTCGAGCGGAGACAAGGAAGCGGACCGAACAGGTACTGGAATGAGTCAACCGGAAATCATCGCGTCAGCTATTCGATGGCTTCGCCGCAGGTGATCGATGGCTTGCTCTTTGAGAACGTGAGTTGTCTGAGCGAACGCGACTTGAGTGTACAGGAGACTGGGAAGTCAGCGGCTTTTCGTTGGAGGGGTAGAAGTCAAGTCACGTCGCAGCTTGTCGATAACTTCCGATGATGCTGAGGGACGCCTTGTAACCAATCACGGCCCCCCGTGCCGATGCGGGCGGCGTGCGATGGGGAAGGCATCTTGCCTCCGTCAACTCTGTCGGGAGGCAGGTGTCGCCTGTGACAGCGCGGGATGTGCCAAATGAATTTGTACGGGGAAAGGTCAAGAGACGAAATCCCGAAGTTGTCTATGGGCAGAAGCAGCTGGTGACTAACGCGACCTGCGAGGGGATTCGGGGCTCAAGCGACTTGGAAAGAGCGGTGTGGTACACATCTACACGTGGGTCTGATTCCTTTGCGACCTTCCATTAGATGTCTATTGCGTGTCATCCTGAGCAACTTTCGAGTTCCATCTCTCAGTAGACGTTGCTCACGAGTCTGGAGTTAGTTGCTAGAGGCCCATGATTCCTGCTGCCAGGCCCAGTCCCAGCAGAGCCGCTGTCGGGACAGCCGCGTGATTACATGCGGCATTGGTTCCTGAGGATGACGATCCCGATCCAGCTGTTGCTGTCGACGAAGAGACACCCAAGTTGAAAGTTGGCGTGCCCGCCAAGATCAAGCTTGATCCCGAAAAACTAGGTTCGGGTATCTCTGTCTCAGCCGTGATCTCAGTCAGTTGCGTTCCGGTGGCTGTCGCGGTGGCCGTGGCACTGGGGATTGCCGTGCCGGTGGGAATAACCACGATGTTGCTGGTAGACGCTTTGTTCTCGTCTGCCTGGGCAAGAGCTGCAACTTGGTTGTCAAGGTCGAAAACCGCGTAAGCACTTCTGAGGAAACTGTCACCCAGGATACTGAAGCCTCCACTGTCACCCGCAGTCCCCATGGCCAGCACGCAACCGCCTGACGGATCGTCGAAATTCTCTGATGAGTATTCCTGCCCGCCAACTATGTTCGCGAGAGGTACTTGAATTGTGATTCCCCCCTCACCACCAAATGAATAGTTGATGGTACCATTGCCGTCGGAAAGGCTGCAGGGTATCAAATAGGTGCCACCACCGACATCCAGGGTTGCTCCGAACCCAAGAGCCAATGCCGTGAAAACGTCGTTGGTTAGATAACTGTTGGTCGTGCCCGAATCGAGCAGCGTGGCTTGAGAGTACCCTTGTGGCGACACTTCGGTGGTTTCACCTGTGGAGTCGGTGAAGGAGACACTAGTCAAAGCGACATAGTACTCCTTTATGAGACCATCAGGACTAGGCTGAAGGGGAAGAGTGACCAAGTCTCCGGTATATTTGGTTGTGTCAATGCCGCCAAGGATGATTGAGCCCGTGCTCGCTTCGAGGTCGTTCAAGTACAGGCTGAAGGCTTTGCGGTCAATGATTCCCGACTTCACGAGATTGTCCATCACCGACAGATACACCCCGTCTGGGCCATCGTTGTTGGCTTCGTTGGTGTCGTATCCGACTCCCATCACTCCATGCTGGTCGAAAAGCGCACTCGCGACTCCAATTTGTTGATTGTCGATGGGAGAGGAGCCGTCAATGGTAATGGTATCAGAACCCCAGTCGCCAGCGTCCGTATCACCTGCAGCGGCGTAAGTCTAGCGAATGAGGAGTTAGCGACGAAGCGTCATGCAGTGAATCTGTGGTCGCTATCAGTGGCAGGTGTGCGGATAGGCTTACGATATTGAAGCCACCTTGGTCGATGACCTGATACGTGCTTGATGAGCTCGGGTCAAACGAGCCAAAATCGCATTGACCCTTCTGGCAGAGTGGTGCTGAAGCTGCTGGGATCCACAGATCGGATGACCCGGTATCGAGTGTGACTTCAAGCGACTGTGGAGGTGTGCCGACAGTGATGTTGACCAGGTATTCAACTCCTTGATTCTGCGTCAAGACTGCATCGACGCTCCCATCGGAGTTCTGTCGGCGAACAAGCCGGTTGACAAAAGGAGCTCGTCGGTGCAAGTCAAGTTTGAGGTAGCCGGGCGACGCGATACATGAACCTGCGAGGACCACTAGTGTAGCTCCTGCGAGAAGATACATGGTAGACGTTCACTAGAGCCAGAACAAGTGTGTGGTGGTTGAGCCCAGGGTGAAGTGAGGTGAGGTAAAGGTGCGTACCGAACACCGCTGGTATTATACAAATGACCCAAACAGCCAGACGAGGGCTGATCTTGCTTCACGGTAACTTACACAGCCTCAGAAAAACGGGAAGGACAGAACACTGTGCACCTCAGAAGGAGGGGCCGGATTTATTGAAGCTACGAGGCAAGTTGCCTTGAGTGACTCTCCGTTCGACGTCAGCATGGGTGAATGCCGCCCAGTCAATTTATACAAGCCACCTCCTAAATAAACATTGAGACCCAAACAGCTGAAAGGACGGCCAGTTACAGCCCAAAAGCCTAAGGAGTCCGTGTCACCGCCACAGCTCGTAGGGCTGTTGTGGGATCGGCGCAGTGGTCCAGTTGGGAGCCTCTGCTCCAGTTTTAGCGTCCACTGGCACAAGCCCGAGGGATCAGGAAGCATGTCAAAGGCCTAAACGCGGCCTGTTTCTGGCCCGTGGGAAATCAGATATGCTCCAAGTGACGCCCAAAGTCTGCAGGGCCAGTGCTTGGTCGTGCCATTTTAATCTGGCCTCACGGTTGCCCCTCGGGTAACACTGCGGCCCGAATCGTCAAATTCGGGTACCGCATGTACCTAGGTAGCGGCAGCCATTGTGATGCACTTTCGCCTTCAAAAACCCAGCGCGTAGGCTGACGAATTTAGGAAGCCTGAAGAAGTCTGGCCTGGAGCGGGTGCACGGACTGCTCCTGTGAAGTTTTGGCCACTCCTGCGCCGGCGGCTGATGCTTCGTTTAAGCTTATTAGGCAAGGCAATGCTTAAAAAACCTTGATCTTGTGGGAATGCTCCGCCTCATTCCTGCATGACTTCGGAGATCCGTTCTAAGCAGTACAGCAATTTTATGCGAAACAACCCGAAAGGTTCCAGTTACAGTACAACGCTCTTTTCCACATACGCCTGAAAAGCATCGATATTGGGCAGATGGTATTCGTCCTGGGGGAGTATTACTTGATCGACTTACGCATGTTTGGACATGTACGAGTACGTGTCCAACGATATTGTCCAACCCATCACCGGTTCCATTAGCCTGCCTTGCCGGGTTACCGAACCATTCCCCTTTCCATGGAATAATGCCTGAAAGTCAACATATCGCCAAACGAGCCTTGCCGAATGGCGGGATATATGCTGTACTTCGATCCCTGAAGCGCTCAAGTTACAAGCTTTTGCTTTTCTTTGTTTCGGCGTTTGCACGTCCAAAAACCAGTTCATCACGACCCCACACGGCGACGGCGGCAGTTCCGCAGGGTCCAAGTAGGGCTGTGAGCACGGCAATTTTGGCGGCGCCAACAAGACTCTGAGCAATTGTTGCCTGCTCATGTTTAGCTGCAACCCGGAGTGTCAACGCCCACAGAAGTGCAGCAGAGACGCCAACGATGATGTCCCATTGAAGGAACCAGAGCGCGCCGTCGGCCAAAGTCTGGACCTGAGGCTGTCCAAGTGGGATGACAGTTACGAAGATCCTGTCGGGCTGCAGCTGCGGAAGGTACTTGGCGCTGAATAAGACCGGAAACAGGTAGGCGAGTGTCGACAGGGTTAGTGCAGCCAGATGAGAACCTGCTGATGACAAGATCGCAAAAGGATACGCAAGTCGAAGGTAGCGAACAGTCTTCAATCTCTTGTCGGTTTCGGTTAGGATCGAGGCTCGTTGGTCCACGTTTAGGGCAATAATGGTCAGGATGAGTTGAGTTAGGCCTATCCAGATTGACCAACCCTGCTGAATTCCAGTCCAAGTTTGCTTGGTCTCAAATGAAACGAGGGTTGGTGCTGGTAGGCACATCATGATGGATGGAATACCGAACCCGACCAGGATGCTGATCGGAACCAGGGCGATCTTGACGGGGGCGTCGACATAGAGTTGATAGTCTTTTGGATCGCTAACTGTGGACGACGTCCAAAGATGAAACGCGAACCAAAGAGGCGCAACGCAGGCATAGCCTACAATTGCAACACCGACGCCAAACAAGGTCGTGCTAAAGACTGTCAGACCCGAGAATGGCATGGTTATGCGAGGTTGAAACTTACGCAGTAAGGATGAATTTCCCTCGGTTGCCGTTCCTGAGGCCCTCTATCATGACCAGGACCCAGGATGCAAGGACCTGTCCTCCAAGGTAGAGAAATGACAGCGAGACATCGGCTCGGTTCCCATCGATTGCCGTGTAGAAGAAGCTGACCAAGACTGTCAACTGCTTGTCCACCGCACCAATGCCAGTGTAGGTTTGTTTCATGGGCGCGATAGTAGGTCCGGGAATGACAGCGCCAGGTTCCGTTTGATGGCCCAGGATTTTGAGCAACCCATTCTGGTATGGGAAGCCCCAAAGCGTCCAAAAGCCGGCCACGGACAGCAAGATGAGCAGAACATTGGGTACGCCGAGTGCCATGATTGTTTACGCGTGGGGACGAATTACCCTCAAGATGTCGAATAAATATCGTCAGCAAGTCGAGGTGCAATATATTGGAGGATTGAGTCGAGAGCCAGGCTGAAGAAACAGAGAAGATAATGTCTCTCCGCCCTGTGCACGAGACAATTAAAAGGCAGCCTGTGTTGGCGAGATGGGACGTGTGTCCAGCTCCCTCAGCTGGTCGCGCCTCAGCCTCCAGCCTGCGCCGAGAATGGCTGGCCCTGACGGTGGTCAGATTCAGGAGTCAAAAGGCCGGTTGCCTATGAGTGGTTGGTTAGGGCACTCCACTGCATTTTCTGGGCGTGTGCATGACTTCCAACGCCTAAGCCCAAGCCCCAATCAGGCCTGATGGAAGGCATCGAAGTCCGCCCGAGGCAGCCGTCTAGAGTAACATTCTCCACCACCACCCATTACTGTAATTCCCGCCCCATCACGTTCAGTAACCATAGGTTCCATCCGCCTACCAAGGCCTGCAAGGCACCTCCAACACCGGTGCCAAGCGCCATCCCCGGACAGGTTACATAAGCAAAAACCAAAACTTGCCAAGCACCGACCAAATCCTTCATTCACACCTCACTCCAGCCTCAGCTCCCCTTCGCACCTGGCCCTGGATTTATCATCCGAGCGTGGTTTTATTCTCATTCGGCATTGTGCAGGCATGATATTAGGGAGTCCACACTCGTTTTGGGAATATGCTCAAGAGGAAGCGAGAGGACAGCCCTGGAGCGCTCGACAATGAGGACGGAAATCTGAAGCTAAAAGTTTCCAGATTGAAGGCCAAGACAGGCCAGGGTGTGAAGGCTCTGCACAACGCGCTCAAGCTTGCTAGAGGCTTTGAGAGACAGAAACTTGGCCGCCGTCAAAAAGCTGCTAGCGATGCCCCTCAAACACTACTGCGCCTCCGGGAAGAAGTAATTGTACTCAAGCAACTGCAACTCGAAAAAACAGCCAAGACCCGACTTCTCAAGAATCTCTTCAAAACAAAACGTATCAGAGAGCACCCGACCTTTATCAAAGCCTACGGCCCGGAACCCGTACTGGACAATGTCAAGCCGGGCGCCGAGGCCAATGTGGTTGGCAGATTGTTCAACTCAAACCCGGTCAAACAGGCGCTTCAGGAGATCATGAAATCGATATATGCTGTTCTTGGTATCCCCCAGACCGCGCCACCCGGGTCCGCAGGAACAGAAAAACCGGTCAGCAAAGCGGCCAAGGATAAACCAGAGCCCAAACTGGATGGTGATTTCAATGGGTTCTCAGACAGTGACGTGGACGACCATGCTGATCCCCGCGCCGACCAGCATTTAGGATCGGATGAGATGGACGAAGAGATGCTCGAATATGCAGAAGGTCGGTTGGCTTCTTCGGGCGAGGATTCTGACTATGACAGCACCGGCATCGCGCCACTGTCACCCCGGGGAAAGGAGATTCAGAGTAACGGCGGTGAAAGATTGGCCGGACGTGAGGATCTTTCACTATCGCCAACTCCAAGCGAGTCCTCTGAGCCTGCAGATGAAGGCCGGCCTCACGCGCCACATCTGCGACAGAAAACTAGCACGACCGCTTTTCTCCCATCTCTCAGCCTTGGAGGCTATTATTCTGGGTCAGACTCGGAAGACGACGCAGATCGGAGCCGGGGGCCGGCATTGCCGAAACAACGGAAGAACCGACGCGGCCAACGGGCACGCCAGCAAATCGCCGAGCTCAAGTACGGAGAAAATGCAAAACATCTTGGGAAACAGAAGCCTCAGGACACGAGGAGTGCGGGCTGGGACGCAAAAAGGGGGGCAGTGGGCCAACGAAATCCTCTAAAAGACCAGTTTCGCAAGAGAATTGTCCCTCCAAAGCGGATGGAAGATCCCTCGACCGCTCGCGTGGGTCGAACACTTCATTCCGACAAGCCAAAGTCGAGAGATGACCAAGGACCCATTCACCCATCTTGGGAAGCCGCGAAGAGACGAAAGATGCAGGATCAGAACCAGGCCTCCTTTCAGGGCAAGAAAATCACATTTGACTAGGTGCGGCCAATCGCCCAAGCGCTCAAAAAGGACCTTAGAACCGTCAATCCCTCAAGGTCAGGTTTGTCGAATAAGGTAGAATGGAGACAATGCCTTCAGCGTTGATCCTCCCATAAAGCCATCACACTATCATCCACCTCTGTGGCACGACAAACCCACAACCAGTTTCCATCATGTTCCTTAAACATCGGAGACGGCAACCATCCGATCATCTGTTAGTCAGCCTTCTTCGGCGACTCATCAGTTCTTTCCACCTTCTGAGCCGCTGTTTCCTCTGACAACTCACTAGCTCCTCTCATACTGTCCATCTCGACTGGCCTTGCCAGACCGGACACTTCCGTAGGGTATCCATGAGAATCCGTGGACGTTGCCATCGGAAGAGCTGCTGAAGGTTGGTAATAAACTGCGGGATATTGCTGTACTGGCGTATAGAGGGGGGCTTGAGGCATCTGATACTGTTGATATGCCAGCCTTTGTTGCTCAAGCTCTTGCTGAAGGGCAGCCTTGTCGTTTAACCCCTGTTGCAGCAGAGCATTCCGGTCTTGTTGGAGGCTGCTGAAGTCATTTTGCAGGGATTTTCGGCTTCGTAACGCCATGAACAGCGCGATCAGGGTAACGATCAGAGCGACACCGAGAATTCCGCCGACGACACCACCGACGACGCCGCTGTGGTCCTTTGATGAGCTCGGCAAAACTACAACGTGTCAAACAGGCCAATCATCTTGCGCCGAATGTTTCTCTGCAACGTACTGGTGCTATAGGTGGTGTTCACGACCTGATCGGTTCCTGGCAGGAGTATCTGCCCAATAGTCGTGTCGGCCTGGAAAATCCGCGACTCCGTGGTGCAGCAATTGTCCTGATCAGAATTAAGTACGGGGATACGAGCACGGGGTTCTCGTCTGGTACCTCGTCACCGCCTGACCGACAGCAGAAAGAACCATTGTTGGCATCACATTGAAGAATGTTGAATGAGTATCCCGAAGGCACTGTTCGATGTCGTTAACGCAGGCCTTGACCACCCTATTGATCGCGCATACTGAAATTGCATTGCTGGGGGCATGCTTTGGCTTTGCCGGTCGGATCTGCCAGGGATCATTAGCCAATGCTCGACAAGCGAGTCGCATCATCGTACCAGTGCATCCATTTGCCCAAAGAAACGTGGAGAACCAGCCCGATGTCGACATACAAAGACCGGAATCCATGCAGATGTCATTGCGTCCATCGGTACCGTTCAACGCACAGCAAGCGCTGAATTCGGCATCGGGGTTACAAGGTTGGAACCGGCCTGCGCACGTTAGCATTCGTTTACCGTGGAGAATCGTCTTTACCTACTGTCGAGCTCCTGTCCGTCCTGACTGTAACATGTCTTCTTCGTCTGGGCAGCCAGGGAGGAGGCCGTGACACAACACAAGGCAAAAAGGGTCCGGTACAGCATCCTCGAACGAGATGTGTTGGTAAAAGGATGACTGTCGATGGGGGAATTTGTCGCTATGCAGGAACGCAATATGTGAAGGGAAAATTGGGACGACTGCTTTCGAGTAGGGATGAGAGGCTTGATTAACGAACACTCTAGCCCAGCGCAGGGCTTGAATACTAGACCAGACAGGCGCAGATCGGTAGAGACGAGGATCTAGTGCAGCTCCTATGACTTGGGCCTTTGGGGTAAGCACTGGCACAGGAGGCGCCGTCGACGACTATCCGCGACTCAACCTTCCCGACTGCTCGGCTCCTTGATATCTCCTGCATTGTCAAGCACGGTGATGGACTACTGTATGAACAGAGGCAATGCAGCTAGCAAGTCAGCAGCCGATGCTAGCGACCCCGAGCAGAAAGTCTGCTGCTGACGAAAAGGTTGTGATTGGAGCTCAGCCATTGTCTTCCATTTCGACGGGCTGCTTGTCAGTCGTTTTCTGATAGCTTCGCGTGCTGGGATGGTTCCTGATTTCACCAGTCCGACTTTGTACTTCGTGCAGAGGTACTGTAACCCTGGTCTGGGTCGGTGGGACGGTGGAGTAGCCAGCGAGGCTGAATTGCTGAATCACACGGACGCCTGAGACTCAGTGAGCTCGACGCGGGCTTTCATGTCTACCAATCGCAAGGCCTGCTGACAGTGTCTAGTCCCTCGAGCCAAATTTCGCCCCCTTGGCTGGGACTGTCGCCGGCAAATCGAGCCTTGCGTGTCATGTACCTGCATGCGGCCCGCAAACGAGATCTCAAATTTAAGCTGCAGGGTCAAGCCGATTCCGTCCCGGCTGCACCACGTCCACATTGTGCCTGTGACAGGTCAACGACACGGTACGATAAGTTTCGGATGCCCCGAACCGGTGAACCGCAAATCCTTCCAAGCGCGAGTGAGTACGCAGTAGGGAAGCAAAGCGCTCAGCCCTGCCCCCTGGCGATTCTGAGGCGCATTACCGAGGACCCGCATTACCGCTTCCATTATGCGCAAGCTTCTGAAGGAACGGGTTCCGTCTGGAGGATCTTCCACAGTCCCTCTATTCCAGGTACAGTTGGCCCTTGTTTCTCTGCCTCGTGCACCACGTTCCCCTGGCCATATCAGATTACTGACCCATCGACAGCTCTCGCACAGGTCACTCGATTCTTTTGCTAAATTGCATTTCTCGCTCCTTGGGCTTGAAACCGGTTCCCTGATCTGGAAGACGGAGTAATCGTTGCCCTGATATCGAAGATGCTGAAACCAAAATAGCAAACGTTGCTAAGTCATCCATTCGATGACATTTTATTTGTGCCATGGACATCTTATATACCAGAGATTGAACATCCACCATGGGTTGACTGATCGTTCAGCCTACAGTCTCTCGCTAGTCGACCATCGATTTCCTTTCTGTCCAGTCACTCGTTAACAACATGCTTTTGCACCGATGCGTTCTTTTCACTTCGCTTCTCGTCTCCGGCTCTTGGGCCTGGCTGCCCGGTGAGCACCGACAGATCATCTCCCGAGATGGAGTTGATCTCTTCAACCGAAGCAGCCTCCACGAGGCAGGACTGTTGAGCAAACGATATCTTCCCCACAACTACGGAAACGACAAGAACGCTATCCGAGGCGTCAATTTGGGGTCGCTGTTTATTGTCGAGGACTGGTTGTCCAACGATGTCTTCAAAGGGTTCGGCTGTTCCAGCAAGTCGGAGTTCGATTGCGTCTCATCGATCAACAACCAAGACAAAGCCAACAGCAATTTCCAGGGACACTGGGGTTCATGGATCACAAAGGACGACTTCACGGTAGGTCGAGAATCTCGCGCCAGACTCATCTCATCACTCTCTTGCCCTTTGCTAACTCTACGTCAAGCAAATGGTCTCGTACGGCCTGAACACAGTGCGTATCCCCGTCGGATATTGGTTCCTCGAGAGCATCGTCGACAAGAGCGAACATTTTCCCCAAGGTGGCGAGCACTATCTTGACCAAGTCGTCGGGTGGGCCAAGGACGCAGGCCTCTACGTGATCATCGTCCTCCACGGCGCGCCCGGAGCTCAGGCAACGGATGCGTTTACTGGCCAACTCAACCCGGACCCAGGCTTCTACAGCACCTACAACTACGACCGAGCGTACCAGTGGCTCGAATGGATCACGAACAAAGTCCACACCAATGCCGCGTACTCGACGGTTGGCATGCTGGAACTGGTCAACGAGCCGGAACGCAACTCTGACACAACGAAATACCCGAATGCCAAAGCAAACACGGACAGTATGCGCCAGGTGAGTGGACAGAGTGGAGTGGGCCGACGCGTGGTTTATCGCTGCGCGATGATCGTTGATGTTACAGATCGCTAACACCGTGGATTTGTCACGTTAGACCTACTACCCGACGGCGTGGTCGAAGATCCGCGCCACCGAATCCTCCTTGAAAGTCCCTTCGGACTCGCAGCTCTCGATCATGATGATGGACCAGAAATGGGGATCTGGCGACCCCAAACAGTATCTCTCGGACCTGAACCTCGCGGCGTACGATGACCACCAGTACGTGAAGTACGCGGGCGTCGCCGAGGATAAAGACGCGTACATCCAGTTCTCGTGCAGCGACAACCGGTCCGGCAACTGGCCTGTCTTTGTGGGCGAATGGTCCCTATCCGTCGCGTCGGACGTCGAGTGGACGGACGATTGGAACCCGAACAAGGATGAAAACAAGGACTTTTACCGCAAGTG
This sequence comes from Phialophora macrospora, assembly GCA_000835435.1. Classification (NCBI taxonomy): domain Eukaryota; kingdom Fungi; phylum Ascomycota; class Eurotiomycetes; order Chaetothyriales; family Herpotrichiellaceae; genus Phialophora; species Phialophora macrospora. The sequence goes on from KN846962.1 coordinate 341,428, forward strand.
GTGGGCCGCGCAGGTCATGTCGTACGAGAAGACGGCGCAGGGTTGGGTACGTGTCTTGTGCTCTGCTGTACTCTTCTCGTCCTATCCTATGCCGCACCATACCCTACTATATCCACCTCTCTCCCTCTCTCGACCCTTTGCCGTTGATATGGTACCCGATATCTGGCAATCAACAACTAACAATCCGCGCAGGTGTTCTGGACATGGAAGACGTCAGGCACCCTCAACGATCCGCGCTGGGACTACAAGATGGGTGTCGCGTCGGGGTTGATCCCAATGGATATTGATAGCGCGTACACCATGGGTGCGTGCAGCTAGGACGTCGTGGGCGGCGGCTCAAGTGTATCTCACGGCTACTGGATTAGCAATGGCAATGACAGGGAAATGGAAGCGTGGCTACAGGTCGTTCGACTGGTCGTGCGAAATGGTCGGTTACCACTTCTGATGGCCGCGGCTTATATCTCCACGCTGCTCTTGCTAGCTATGTGATTCGAAATCCACGGGATGTACGGCTCGGGACGTTTGAGAAAAGGTGCTTGGTTGTGCCTTGCCTTGCCTTTCTTGTGTGAAGACATGCGTGCATTCAGGCCAGCTACTCTACTCTACTATACGGTAGCCTTGTGTCAACGTTGTCCGATCGCTAAGAGCTACAGCAAGGACCAAGGAATACATCCTCCTGGAAGGTTCTTCTTTGGGATTCGGGCTGTTGTCGGGCTAGTCCTTACGGTAGGCAAGCTGGATAATCCTGCAGGAGGACTGAAGAGCTTGAAGTCGTCGCCCGGCCCTTGGGAACAGGTATGTGAATGTGCTATTGCCGGCGTTGCTGCACGCACACCGACAGCTGTGTACGGGTGCGAAGAGGAAGAACACATGAAGACGGAACACCGCGGTGCTCGGAAGGAAGGGAGTGGGTGGATGACTGTAAGACGTATCGAAATAGAGAAAGGATCCCTTGAAGTCAGCATACTAGTTAAAGCAGACCTCATTCTGAGAGGCCGAGTCCAAGTCCGATTCTGAAGGGGGCGTTCCGCAATCCCCTTCGTCACGTCCTAGTCATCTCTCTACTCTACGCGTGAGGATCTCAAGCCGTTGACTTGTTCCCTGAACTCCACCCCTGGCAGGAGAACCCCACGCCCATACTTCTCCCTCGGCCTGGCGCTGCAGAAGGCGTCTCCTCCATTACAGCCCCTCGTGCCGAACAGCCCGACGACGTTTCGGTGCCAGCCTTTTGACGGCCTTCACGGAAGCACATCAGCGGCACGGAGGTCAAAGAAGTAGGATGTTCGTTCTCGTGTTGTAGGGCGTCGAAGACAGCTTGGGAGAGTCACCCGTCTCCGATACGTCCGGCCTAGTTGAGATTGCGGACCTACCACTAGACGGCCAGGGCGCACAATTCGAAGTCTATCACCGCTTTTTCATCTCCTGATGGTCCCAGGTGTATGTATGTAGAACATAACTGGAAGAGGAGGGTGTGCAGGTGTGAAGCTGGTGTGAACGGCGGCTGGGATGCCTCGGCTCTGGAACAATGATGTGCCGAAGAGCACAATGACAATGACATCGTTCAGCCTCCCCAGTTTGCTTGACGTTGACGTTCTCGTCTTGTTGCCTCTTGCAAGGACATCGGGAGGTATAATCGTTTCGAAAGTTGTCAACTCAGGATTATGCGCAAGTGCTTCAGCACATGCGCGAGATCACTGAGCCATGAAAACCCACTAGTACGGCCACGGCTTCCTCATCCACGGCTCGAGTCGTTCGTCCATGCTAATTCCGGTTTCCTATAGGGTCTTCCTCGCAAGCCTGCACCAGGAAGCAAAGGCCCTCCGCCGCCCATTCCGCGTGCCCAACGAGGGCTCCCGCAGAAGCGACCTCTTCGCAATGTCGCGCACACCATCGCTGTCTCCTCCGCAAAAGGCGGCGTGGGCAAGTCGACGCTGGCCGTGAACCTCGCGCTCTCGCTCTCACGACACGGCTTGCGCACCGGCATTTTGGACACAGACATCTTCGGTCCCTCCATCCCCACGCTCCTCGGTCTCTCAGATGCGGGCGAACCAAAGCTCACGGAGAAGAACATGCTGCTCCCGTTGACGAGCTACGGCTTGAAGAGCATGTCTATGGGGTATCTCTTGCCAAGCGAGTCCGCCCCAGTAGCATGGCGCGGATTGATGGTGATGAAAGCCCTACAACAGCTGCTTCACGAGGTGGATTGGTCTCCCGGGCTGGACGTCCTGGTTCTCGACCTTCCGCCCGGCACGGGAGACGTGCAGTTGACGATAGGCCAGCAAGTGGAACTGGCGGGGGCGGTGGTCGTTTCCACTCCGCAGGATATTGCTCTCAAGGATGCTGTCAAGGGTGTGGAAATGTTTCGCAAGATGAACATCCAAGTCCTGGGCATGGTGCAGAACATGAGTGTCTTTGTCTGCCCACACTGTCATCGGGAGACTAAGATCTTTGCGCACGACAATGGCGACCACGCCCATGATGGCTTGGGCGGTGCAGAGGCCAAAGCACAGGAATTGGGTGTCGAGTTTCTGGGCAATGTCCCGCTCGACGCGAAAATTTGCGCCGATGCGGACAGGGGCATGCCTACCATAGTGGCCGAAGAGGCGAGCGGGGTCAAGGTCAATACAGGTTACTATGAGCTGATCGCCGAGAAGGTGGCGAAGAGGATTGGCTTGAATTGGGCCTGAGGGTCCTGGAAGGGGCCGATATCTATGGGCGCTGCGAGAACGCAAGGCAATGCTTGCCAAAAGGTAACAGCTGGCAGAGAATAGAACAGCGAGCAGGACAGCAGGACAGCAGGACAGCAGACCTTTTATGCGTCGCTCCTGAACTGTTTGAAGCTCTTCGAGTCATTCACGTTTGTATTCTCTACCGAGAGAGGAGCGAATGAGATGGGATCTAATACATTATGGATGGGGATGCAGTTATTGGTAATGTAGGGTACGTACAATGCCATCACTATACAGTCTATGCAAGCACCGTCTTGGTCGTTGTTTCTTTCACCTGGACCTGATCCAACTCGACTCGATATCAGTTTCCGTTTGAAGCAAGGAGCCGGGCTTCACATCTCACATCCGCTGGCGTGTGGGATGTCGCGGTGTCGATCCTGCGTTCGCCGTCTGGGAGGGGGTCGTTGCTGCTGCTGCTGCCGCGGTTGGCGCTCGTCGTGTCGGTGGGAAGAGCGGAGCTCGACGAACATCTGTTGCTGCGCTTGAAGCGCTGCCACTCGCTGGCTCCCCGGTCTTCGGATGGCCCGTTTCGGTTGGGTTTGTGCAGGCCTTTACCGGGACGACGGTGGGTGACGTCTCAGTACTGCCTGGCTCCGCAGTCGCTTCTCCGGACTCCACGTGTCCTTCCTCTGGCTCCACGCCATGGCTACTGCCGCTGGCTTCTGTTTTCTTCCTCTTCTCTCTCTCCTTTTTCTTGACCTTCTTCTCGCGATTTCGCCGCGTGCGTTTCTCCCTCTCCGTTTCTTCCGTCACCTTCGCCTGGGCCGCGAGTTCGTTCCGCAGAGCGACCCGCCGACGGACAAGGATCCGGCGTTTCTTAGAAGGTCTGGTCCTGGCCCGGGCTTTCTGTTGCGCAGAGTTGTTGTGCCGGGCAACTGCCGAGTCAAAGTTCCCTGATTGGCGCTGTTCTTTAGACTTAGATGCCGCATTGAGTAATTGGACTCGAATCAATCGCCATGGTAGTGCTGTCCCTGGCCATTTGGTTGACTCTGCCCGCGAAAAGACGTCTGAGGCAGACACTGCAACGGCCGCATACTCAGCCTTCAACTGCTGGAGTGTCTCATCCGGAAGTGCCGCGGTGAAGTAATAAGTCTCTGGGCGATTAGGGCGGATGAAGTGCGCTTTATCCAGCGACAGCGCGTCATCGAGAGCAGCAGGTTCTGGCGTTGCCGAAAGTCTGACTATTGCATCGCCTGTAGCTGGCTCGGGCTGATCATGCTGCGCCCTGGATTTCAGTCCCGGCGCGAAGAGGCGGAACTGATACTCCGGCTCTTCGGCGTCCTCGAGTGGGCGAGGCTCGCTTATCGGATGAGAAGGCCTCGCGTCCGACAGCTTGGGCGCAACGAAATCGTATTCGAAGCCATACGATAGCTCTATATCATCATCTTGCAGATCGCTTGCTGGCTCCCCTGGAGAATTAGATCTCGATGAATCCCGCGAGCCGTGCGAGTCGTCATCATCCTGGAATAGGCGTGATCGTTTGACCCTTTGCCAGGTCAGATAGTTGTCTTTTTGTTCTTTCGCTGGAACTTACCTTTTCGCGTTGGGCACCGCGAACATTCTGATGCTAGAGACTTGCCCTCCGGATTTGAAGATCATACCAAGTCGGAAGAACACACGTCATGGTTAAGGTCAGGAAGCGAGAGAATTTCAGATGCAATCAACGATTCAGGACGACGAAGTTCTTGAAGATTGGCCGAGGTTCTGCCGGCCAATCCACGTCCAACAATGTTTCTTGATATTTCCCCTGCCCTGGTCGTGCCTGAAAACATCTCTTCTTCCACCACAATGCATCATTTTCCCTTCGCGATCTATCGGATTGCAAGTACTGGCAACCGCTTGTTCTCCCGCGTAGTCTATGTGTGTTGGAAAGCCGGGGCTCATGGGCGACCTTTCCCTCTAGCGACGACCGGCGCTCTCCAAGCAGCGATGCAGTCCAAGTCCCAAACACATCTCGGCGAGCAGCCACACGCTCGACCTCGTGCATCTTGGCTTTTGTGAGCCAGATGCCTTTCCCTAGCGCCCCGTTTAGCAGTTAAAGTCGTCGAGCTCGTCAATGCCTCCAGGTGCCGGGTGGGGCGCAGCCTGTTGTTCTCAATGTCTTCTCATCTCGAGTTCCTGGTCTGCTTTGCGCAAGCCTAGCATAGTGTCTATCAATTTACGCATGATATTTGTCGTCCTGGGCCCCACAAATCGTCCTGTTCACTAGCCAGATGTCCGGCTTAGAGCCCCTCGCTGTTGTCAGTGCTGTCGCCGGAATCCTCCAGGCTTATGAAGCCGGTAGCAAGATCTTGAGGCAGATCAAGGCTCGCCGTCAAGCTCACGGGGCTCTCCCACCCACCGACCGTCTGTTGGAGTCTCTTGGGAAGGGCGAAAGTGACATCAAAAAGGTCGTCGAGGATGGCAAATTGCGGTTTGGAGAAGACTTCGAGATCGCCGACGGTGAGGAACATGCTCTTCGTGCTCGATCGGCGTACTGATTACGCACAGCTGCCACCCTTATTGCCCTAATGCAGATCACAATCGACGTCCAGAAAGCGTTGTTAGCGGGTTTGGCAGAAGCCAGGAGTGATGATGGCGTCGTCGACTTCGAACCGTGCATTGACTCTTGTGACAAGGCCCGCACCAATGCCCTCATCACTTTACAAGGCCTGTTTCTACGGAGATTGGATGCTGAGAGGAAGAAGACGGATACTTCGAGTCCACCACAAGAGCATGCACAAAAGTCACAGAGTCAGTCACCAACGGCCCCAGAGCGCAGCAGCAGGAACAAGGACGTCCAGAATGGTCCTTCACCTCGGCTTGAGACAAGGCCGACCGATACAGAAGTCACAAAGCCTACGAAAGCTGGGAGATGGTCTCTGTCCCGGCGGGATAGGAGTGGGGAAAGCTCAGTCACCTCGCTGGAAAATACTCCTGCCACGGTCTCCCTTCCAGGACCCCCAGCGAGAACTCCAGATCCAGTAATCATGCTGCAGTCCCGTCGACGTCGAAGTACGTCGACGAATTCCGACAATACTCGGTCAAGCGCTAGCACTCGTGAGAATGCTGCTGCACAACCGTCGCCCGCCCGATCGAGTACAAGTTCATCCTTGATCGCACCAGTCAGACGACAGACCACCGCCTACACAATGCATTCAATGGGTGCGTTGTCTGTTGTTGCTGGATTGAGTATGACATCGGACATAGCAACGGCGTCCACAATTGCGTCTCTCAAGAGGTCCAGCCGGTGTTGCAAGAGAACGTCAGAGCTACGGGACGGTAAGATCACCGAAGCTCTGGTCCACTCCCATGCGCCATGTTCGCAAGATGGCACATATCACTGCACAAATAAGAAATGCCATTTCTGGGCGCCTGCTGTGCAAGTCGCGAACAGCTATCGGGTGGACGATAGCGTGATTTGCCATTCCACGGGCATCCGCTACCGACGGATGTTTCTCGCAAAGTCTCATATGCAACAAGGAGATGCCACGCAAACGGTGAATTACCGTTGCTTGGTGTGCTTGTTTCTGGGCGATTCAAAAGCGTACGAAGGACACGATCAATTGTTGTCTCACATGACCAGCCATCGAGGAGCCGAACTTGGTGAGACGCGTCTTGAAGGGCCGATCATCTTCAGCAACAAGAGAGTGGAGTGTAATAGAGATGAATTCGACGTTGATTTCATGCGAACAGCGATTGAACCCACTCGCAAGCCGCCTGCAGGCGTCGACGCGGTGGTCGCCCCGGTATCAAGAAATCATGTGCAGCTGCAAAGGTCGGCGTCGGTGATTTCGGGAAGCCCAAACTTTGCTCTGGAAGAACGCATATTATGGGCTGCAAGTTGACGCGGATAGGATACCTCGTTGGAGAACCTGACCGCAATTTCCGTTGCTCTTATTAAAGGTTGTCGACTGTGATTGCCCGCTCGAATAGGGTCGGCGATTATCTGCATAATGTAGGATGTGTATCTGATCCATTTGGGCACATGATCTGTTCTGAATGGAATTCCGTCCACGTTGCCCAATACCTGACCACGGTAGGTGATGCGTCGTTGAATGGCGTAATTCGGTCAAATTTTGTTCCGAGATGGAGACATTGGAGGATCTGGGTGATATCTCAAGTTCGACGTCCCGCCGGAAAAATCTTGTTCGTAGAGCAGAAGGTGAATGAGAACTATGGACATTAAGCCTAGACAATACTAGAATCTCAGCAACTTGTAAAGAAAGCATCACCTACCGACGGGCGCAATTAAAAGAGTAGAGCTTCGCCTTATCCGGCTCATTGTGCGTCCTCACTTCCTGCTCATCCTCATCTATTGGTGAGAGACAAAGTCACTGTGGCAATGAATGCCTACCAAAATGTAGAATTTTTCTAACATCTGGAGCCCTCTTCAGAGTCACTGTTGCAGCAATGGCGGAGGTCAAGATCCAAGAGGAAAACATCCCAAACACATACCCAGGTCGGTTTTCTCATTACTGACTCACTGCTTTGAGTTTACACGCCGTCGCCCTTTTCTGGACGCAAGACTCACTCCCTCTTGCCTTTCTCAGCCTTACCTTCTTCTTGCCCTCAACATTGATTTAAATCAGCTCGCCTCCACTAACATGCCCAAGGTCCCGTGCACATCGGCGTCATAGGCGGCACCGGGCTCGAACACCTCCCTGACTTTAACAAAGCCGCCGTGCTCACCGTGACTACCCCCTACGGCACGCCCTCCTCGGCCATCACCATCCTCGAGCACCCCTCCCCCTCCACAGGACGACCCATCCCCATCGCCTTCCTCGCGCGCCACGGCCCCCACCACGCGCTCGCGCCGCACGAAGTTCCCTCCCGGGCGAACATCGCGGCGTTGCGCCACATCGGCGTGCGGTGCATCATTGCGTTCAGCGCCGCGGGGTCGCTGGCCGAGGAGGTCAAGCCGCGCGATTTCGTCGTGCCGGACCAGGTCATCGATCGGACGAAGGGGGTCCGCCCGTGGACCTTTTTCGAGGGCGGCGTCGTGTGTCATGTGCCGTTTGCGGATCCGTTCGATAAGTACGTCGGCGATGTGGTCAGGCGGTGTGGGCATAGTCTGGAGGGCGAGGGGGTTGTGTTGCATGATAAGGGGACCGTGATCGTTATGGGTGAGTGAGTGTGTGAGTGAGTATTGTGTGCGTCTGTTCGTATTGAACATCACTTGGCTCGGGGGAATAATCCTCGCTTGCAAGAACGAGTGTGATGCCGAAACCTAGCCACTGTGCAGCTTATCGGATGAAATTTCGATGCGATGCGATGCGATGCGATGCTATCTATGCTATAACTGGACTGACTCTCATCACGAACAGAGGGACCACAGTTCAGCACGCGGGCCGAGTCGAATCTATACCGCAGCTGGGGCGGCACCGTTATCAACATGTCGACATTGCCGGAAGCAAAACTTGCCGCCGAGGCCGAGATTGCGTATCAGGTCATTCTGATGAGCACTGATTATGATGTACGTGTTCCTCGCTTTGGGCCTTCCCCTGCTTCTGTTTCCTCCCTCTGCCTATCCAGCACATACACGCATACGCTGTCCTGGTATCGTAAGTTTCTCTGCCTATTTCTGACCCGGTGATTGCAGTGCTGGCACGACGCAAACGAGGATGTCTCGGTCGAAATGGTCATGGGGCATATGCGCGCCAACGCCGTCAACGCCCGGCGCTTCATCGCCGCCGTGCTCGACGAGCTTTCCAAGGAGGAACATCTCGACCTGGTGGAGGCGAAGCATCTTGCTGGGGGGAGGAAGTTTGGCGTGAGTACGTATCCTGAGGGACGGAGCGAGGAGGCGCTCGAGAAGCTGAGGTGGTTGTTTGAGGGGTATTTCTAGGGGTGGTAGAGGATGGGAACTCGGCCGTCGCCTCGTGCTGGGTGGCCACCGAGCCATTGAGCTACGTAGCCAGGAACGGCAGATGCGCGAGTGCGACGCGAGACATGAGCAACGGGAGAACGCAGCATACATAGAAGTGAAGGGCATCCATCATGCCTTTCCGACAGCTTGACTTCAACGTCGAGCCGGGGTAGAGAAAACCAGGCAAGACCTACATACCATGACTGCACTCGTAGACATGGATCATATGAATGTATGCCCAGGTTCCTATACAGTCAGTAGTCATATGCAAGACGCACAATAAAACGCCCTCTGAAGACCACGAGCTGGCGTGTGTAGCTTTCTCGAGGATCCGCGTACACCGTACACAGGCAGCTTCTGGCACCGACTGACCTGACCCTCTCTGTTGCCGGTGTCAACGACATGCAATGTCGAATATCAGGCCAAGGCCGACCTGCAAGATTCTGCCGGTCAACGGGTCCCGCACATCACTGTCGATCAACCGAGACGAGCCTGGAATAGAGTTGGTTGAGAAATTAGAAGAATACTGTAGTAGGACTTGTACGTGCTGTACTCCATAGTCGTGGCATTCTCTGCAAGCGTGCTGCCTTGCTGATCGCGGATGTGCACGACGATCTCGCAAGCCTCGCCTCGACGCCGATTGCGGGTTCTGGATCTCATGTAGATCAAGCACGTCCCATGTACGGGTACTCGCACCTAGGATCCATCCCAAGGTGTAATGGGATTCCAACAATCATAACTTGGAATTTGTGACGCTGCAGGTGGAATGTCTTGTATCGTACGAGCACAAGCCACTCGGGAGACTATATTTTTATGTCAGGGGGATCTTGGGATGGAGTAACCATTTTTCCACAGTGGAGGCGTAAGGTAAGTGTTGGTCATCCTCTGCATACTCGTCAAGCCACTGCTGATAATGAGAGCCGAGGCGATGAGTACGAGCAACGAGACAGCAATAATTGTACTGCGTCACATGATCAGGTGTTTCCCGACGCGCTCTTTGTTGACATTCAGTCTTGGCAGACACGTCGCCCTGGATCTAGGTTCAACACCATGGACGGAGATTTATCATCCATCGCAGGAGTCAACACCCTTTTGAGGCAACGACTCCAGTGATGAAACTTGCTCAATCGACGATGATGCTGCTGAGACTTTCGACTGACAATGCGAAGCTGCGGCGGGGAGCCCAAAGTTTTGCTTGTAGTCTTGCAGGACGCGCCATGTTGAACCGCCGAGTTGACTTCGCCATGGTGCCTGCACATCAAGTCTCACCAGGAAATCCCCCGGAGTCAGCTGCGTCTCACCGAGCGGGGAACGGCCTGTCACCTGGACGGTTCATCCAAGGACTAATTGCTCTGCCCCGCTGTCAGCGGACACGAACGGAGTGCTGCATCACCATAGTACGATGTTTAGGCTTGTCCATTTCAGTTGTTTGTGTCTCGATCGCGATTGAACGCAGGAAGGCGGCATCAATAGCCGGATGTTGATATAGAAATCAGGGAGTCGCGAGACCCAAGATGAGTGAGTGACGTATGCTGGCCGTAAGTCAGTCGTCGAAATGGTTCATTCCTTGCTTGAACTGTCAATGTCGGCGGTCCTGATGTGGGGGATCGGTAGTTGAACGCCGCAACCGAGGGCAACCATGGCTAGTGTGAAACAAGCTGCCGCACAAATCTGACATGTCCTTTTGGCTGCATGTGCTTCCTGTTTGTGTTCACGGAGAGAAACAGTTCGAGGTGAGGGGAGATACGAGTACAAGGTAATCACGAGTCACTCCTCGAGGATTTGGCATGAGGCATTGAAGTTCATCCGGCATCGGTGGGAGCAGAAAGCTCTCGGCCTCATTCGCACGGTGTCCCCGTGGGCAACAGCCACAAGCGAGAAGATGAAGCAAACTAAGGAATGAAGCCATGCTCTATCGGATAAGGCACAGGTGGCCTTGACCTCCGATTGATAAGAATTGATGATGGCGCAATCCGTTGTCGAGCTGAGGTCTGAAGACCATGTTCTTCTGTTCGCGCCACACGAATCCTGTTGTTGTTGTTGGACATACGAGTACTCGTATGCATGCGAACCTCAACCCATGTGTGTCAGCGGCCTGGGTGCGTAACGTGAGATCCAAGAATTATTCCCACTTCGGCATCTAGGCCTTCGGTTCTTTCTCGCGTTGCGGTGCTGCTGCAGGGCAGACCATTCTTGTGACCCAAATATGGTAGCATGGCAAAAGTGATTTCCGCACGCGCCCATCCACGAGCATTACGGTTCGTTAGGGCTTTTCAGAGCTATGAAGGGCCATATGACATCAAGAACAGAACCACAGCACCTGAGCAGAGCTTTCTTTGACAAGCAGAACTATAAGCTGCAACCAGTGATAGGCCGGTGGCGATCGGTTATTGCACGGGGCAACCTCGTGTCAAGGCGCGCGAGGCTTGCAGGATGCGCCGAAGTCTCTTTCGCCTTCCCATCTGAGGTCTAGTGAAGGGAAGAGGTTTCGCGCTGAGATGGAGAACTCTCCCGCTTCAGGTTGAGATTGACGAGAGTGGCAGTGGTTGGAGGAGACTCTTGAAGCGCCAGACAGGCAAACGACAAACAGGGCCGAAGATTTGCATCGAGATCCAACATAAACAGTCCCAAGGAAATCGGGCGATGATCAGCCGACGAGAGGGTGAGAGCGCGATCATGACATCAAAGCGGGACACGGCAATATCGCAAAACATAAGATACACGGCCTGAGTGGTTGCTTCGAGACGCGAAACCTGGCAGAAACTCGCAGTTTGAAGCCACGGCGGCCAAGGAGCGGAGCAGTTCGTAAAAGGTCGAACTCAATTGACCTGGCCATCCTTCGGTCGGAACTGTGCGAGGCTCGATCAGGCACGGCCGGCTTTTCAGTGGTGAGCCTGGCTGTGGGGTCTGAAGCTTAGAGCTTAAGCAACCCTAAAGTCCAGGAATGGACATGGCCGCCCGGGCATAGCTTCGATATTGCTCCGGGCAATGCGGGCGGGCTCTGGACCTGCTCTTGGACTTCGCTGAGCTTTGTCTGATAATTCTTCGTTGTGGTCTGTGTGAGATGAGCCTCTCGAACGGGAGTCGGGGCACTCGGGACATAGTAGATACGTAGAACACATCAACCGACGCCCCCAGCGGCTGTCAGTGCCAATGCCAATGTCAGTGCCATAGTTGAGCGGCTGTTCTCTGCCAACCAGTATTCTCGATTCATAGGCGGGCCCGCAATAGCCGTCTCTAGGCCGTTTCCGGCGCTCTTGGGTCGCTGCGAGTCTGTGCCTTGCAGCGTGCAGTGCCAGGTGCTCCAGCGGGCTGCACTCCCACTTCTCCAACGTCAATGCTGCCCAGCAACAACACTGACTACGACGCACCGGTCTTAAAACTCTTCTTCCCCCTCCCTCTTCAGGCCACCGAGCTCCAGGTCGAAGCTTCTTCTCAATCCAGCTGTCTCCTGTCAGTGAGAGAAGCAGAAGCTTCTTGCTCGGTGCCCATTGACAGTCACCATCGCCTCCGCCGTGACTGACACGTGAGAAGCCGACTTCATACTCGTCCTCCGCCAGCCGTTCCCTGCAGTCCGACTTCGAACAGTATGGCACCTTAGGAGAGCATGATATCTAGCTCTCGAAGGGTCACTGTCAGTTCAGCTCCGGTCTGAATTCCCTGTCACCCCACCCGGTTTCAGCATCGACGTTGTACAACCGACTTATCGGGCGGGAACCAAACGAACTCTGCCGCCTTCGGTACCGTTACCACCGGTAATGAAAAGAGAGGAACAGAGAAAGAGCAGTTGAATACCTACCTCACCATTCGCGCAACATGATTGAAGCTTCATCACCATTGGCGGCCATGCAGCCTCCAGTGTTTATGGGCCACTGCGGTGGCTTCAGAGCAGATGCTCCTCCATCATATGCGTCGTTCGCGGCTGCCAAATCCTTTGGCACGAGCAGCTTCAACTTCAGAGACCTGTCAATGAAGAAGTCACAACCGGATTACTTCAACCTCAAGCCGGTTCGAGGATCGTCACCCACAGCCAGCCTGGCCGCGGACCTTTCACAGAACTTTCATATAGATCAGAGGTCTGCATGCTCCCAGGCATGATAAAGCTGTCCTGGCCAATGCTAATGTGCACCTTAGTCCACAACTACCTACGCCTCGGAGGTCCCTCTTTCCCAATGGTCTGTTTGGACAGGATGGTCACAGTGAGTCTTTGTTGATTGACAAGAAGGGCTCTATCAATTAATGACTGCGAAGGAAACCTGACAACACCTCCCATCCCGTCCTCCTCTCCCGGAGCGAATGATTCCATCATGGACATGGATCTGGACGTATCTCCTCTACCGCACAAACTGCCTTTCTGCACAATGGCGGTCCAGTTGCAATCACCCACACCAGACCTGACCCCGACTGACACGTCGATACCCTCACCGGTCCCTGCTGATTCTCCTAGCGAGCTGCCACATTTGAACCTCCCTCAAGAGAGACGGAAGCCAGGGCTTCTACGACCTTCACTAGCCAAAACTAAGGGCTTCAGTACCGGCACCCTGCCACAACGGCCTGCCCCCGAAAGCCAGCTACCTCCGTTCCGGTTTGGCAACGGCAACTTCTCGAGCAAGCCTGCCACATCATCTTCTCTCTCACTCTCGGAGATCTTCGAAAGCTCTCCCGTGCAGGATAAAGCTGCTGCACGACTAGCCGCTCCTGTATTTGCTCCCCCACGCTCTCGACCAAGCTTGATTTCCTCTGGTCATTCGTCGCGCAATGGCTCCCCTATATCCAACCATATGAGGAAGTCGTCGAACCCTCTGGTGAGACCTCGCAAGCAGTTCCGACGATCCTTGAGCATGTTTGAGCATCCCGAAGATGTGATGAGGCAAGAGAAGGAACGGCTCAGCCCGCCTCCTTCATTATTACCTTCTATTATGGACGTCGAAGCGCCGCATGTTCTTCAACTACCCCACTTCAGCCTGGAAGGGGAAACGGGTTGCCTTCCCCGGATAACGAAGGAGACAATGGTCTCAGTGCTGGACGGGAAATTTGATCATCTGTACGAGAAGCGGGTCGTCATCGACTGCAGATTCGAATACGAGTATGATGGCGGCCACATTGAAGGTGCTGTAAACTTCAACGATAAGGAGAAGCTTGCAGCTCAACTCTTCGAGATCGAGCCGACGCCAAAAGCACTGCTTATCTTCCACTGTGAATATTCTGCTCACCGCGCGCCTCTCATGGCCAAGTACATACGCAACAAGGATCGCGCCGTCAACGCGGATTGCTATCCAGCATTGACATACCCAGAAGCCTACATTCTAGACGGTGGCTATAGCAACTTCTTCAAAGACTACCGGTTGAGATGCTATCCTCAAAACTATGTCGAGATGCACGCAAAGGAGCATGTTCTCGACTGCGAACGGGGTCTCGGAAAAGTGAAACAGAGATCCAAGCTTGTTCGAGCTCAGACATTTGCCTTTGGTCAACATTCACCTTCAATCGATTCAAGCCCTACCGCCATGGGCCGAAGAACCTTGGATAACGACATGGATCTGGACATGGGCCTGGAATATACCCCGGTCGCCGGGTCGAGATCTGGTCTCGACGCCCTCCGGCGAAACCACCGAATGCTCTCCTATTAGCGGCTGTGGCCCTTGTCTTTCCAAGCATCATTGCGTTTTAGCCTGGCGTTTGGAGCGGTCTTTTCGCCTATATTCATGGATCATTTTGGGCGTTATGATAGCGATGCGGTCTTGGGCTCGTTCGGGCTATACCCCAGATTTCCACTTCTTGTGCATGCATCATTGTGCTATTCCAACAATTGGGCATGGCTTTGGTGGCAGCGGTGGAGGGACATCCTACTGTTCAAACCGATCTTTGGCATTCAAGCTCGGAAGATCGTGAAACCACATGTATTGGTCACACACATACCGACCATTTTCTTTTCACTCCGCAGACCTGGCCTCGGTCTCGAATGCAAGGGGGACCAATGTCCCACCTCAAGAGCCGTCTCTGCAAGACAAATCCGAACAAAATGCGTACGAACTCACAGAACCATCCGAACCTTTTCCATCATTGTTGATCTCTCGTTTCAGCAAGCTCTCGCTTTTTGATGTCCACTTCAAACATACATTTCAGGGATGCTGTCTTCTTTCCATTTCAACATTGCTGCCGTGTCCATGGGTTTGGTGATGGATCTTCAAGGAGGCTACGAGTCAAAAGGGCATCCGAATCAGAGGACGGACGCAACCTTGGAGCAAGGGCGTAGGGGCGGTATAGCTGCGATGCCGTGGGTGTTTCAGCAGTCAAGTCTCCCACTTTTATGCATACTGTACCTACTTCGAGTAGCAACGGCATTGCACGTGAGAATCAAACATGAACAGTGTCAATGCTCCGTAGATGGATCACCAATGTCCTTCCCACTACATGGACTGTCCAGAGCGCTGACAGCACTCAACCGGTTCGAATAGAGCCAGTAGACTTGCTGCAACGACGTCCAACTCCAAACGTGCGCCGCTTTTCTGTACGCGATATTGAAGCCACCCTTGAATCAGGAGAATCTTGTGCCAAACATCGCGTCACATCTCAGTATACTCTGTGTGTGTGATTCGACTCTACAGACCAATGCGCAATTTAAGGTGTCTACGCAGTGGTCCAGCCCCCTGTGCGCAAACCTTGGACAGTTGTGCAAGAATTCACTTCGGTCAATGTGCCGTCCGTTCCACGTCCCTCGATCCGATGGGCTTCCTTTGTCGGTGTGTGAATGGGCTACCGTATCGGACTGGATTCAAACTATCTCAATCTTCATGAAGTTGGACCCAATGCCAGCAATCATTGCTTCAACTCTAAAGTGAACGTCTTTGACAGATAGCACACACAGTGCAGATTGGCGTCCTGATAAGGACTGAATCCTTTCAAATCAAGAAGCTGGTGTGCAGCATAGGCTTGCAGAAGTGCTTGGATCTCGTCATCATATTCACTCATTCAGTTCCTCCTACTCAGAACGAGTCATGGTGCCATCCTTCATCGCACTTCGTCCTCTTGGAGTTGGACATGGTTATCACAATTCTTCTTCGCGGTCGTCCGTTGCATCCCCCCTCGCGGTTGCCATGCGGCTCCTTGTCACGCGGCCTTCCAATATTGCTCCTTCCCACAGCGAACTTATATTCTTGACCAAATCCACAAATTGTTCTTTCAGTATCAATTCACACAAGTAACTCCTCAACGCAGTTAGTCGTGTCGGAGCTGCAAGGTTGTTCCACGCTTCCAGCCTAGAGTCGGCATTCAGGAGGTCAAAGTTCTCGTCATGGACCAAGCACTGTTGTGCCACGGGCAGTAACGGGTCACCCAGTGCAGCAGGAACGGTGATTGCGGGCAGGTCGAGGCTGGTGTTTCGTCCCAGATGTCGGTCTCTCACTTTGTGGGGAGTGGCGCGTGCTTGCGTGGTAGGTGATGCAGGGGTCGTAGGCTTCCCAATGATCTGATCCGCAGGCGTGCACGGTGGAAGTGCGCTTTTGGAGGCGGTAACGTCTGTCGGTCCTTGTTTGTGCAAGCCCTTCGACTGGGTGTAAGCAAGAGCTCGTGAAGCAGATCGGGTCGTGCGGGTGGTCTTGGCTTGGCCCAGCTCTGGACTGTCGCCCTCGCCATATTCGACCCCGTGCTCTGACTCCGGTATCTCCATACTCTGTGTCTTCGGTTGAGGCAATCCTTCTGGTCGGTCGACCGGCTGTTCCGCACAGGGCATGGTCCGAGTCTTGGCAGAGGAGTCGTACGGAAGCAGGCTATATTCCGGTCGTTGAAGCAATTCTTCGACTGACGGTACCGATGACTTCTTTGGAGCCGGCTTGCCACCTTTCCTGGGTGCAGCAGCCCCTCGTGACCTTTTGGCTGCTGGTGCCTTCGTGTTGCTGGCAGCAGCTCTTTTACCCTTACCTTTTCCGGTCGCCTTTGTGGAAGGCTCTCGCTCGGTTATTTCAGCCTCGGGGTACTGTGAGTCCTGGTTGCATGGTTGGGTTCTCGAAGTATTGCTTCTGGTCGCACGCGACGAGTGATGTTGATCTAAATGCTCTTGTCCAGTTGGGCGGATCGGACTTTTCTGTCTACTGGGAGGGAGATCATGGATCGCTTCCTGAGGGGGCACTGGAACGCGGACAAGCTGCGTCCCCTGGAAATCACTGTGTCGCCTTTCGCCATCCCGAATGCTCCCTCTATGATGGAAGTCCCCTTCCAAATCCCGATCAAGAGGCTGTATAGGGAAGGATCTGGAATCTTGCTTTCCAGGGACAAGAGTTGTGGTCGTACTCAGTGAAATGTGCGATTTCGGATAGGTTGCTCGGGGTTCCGTCAGGGGACCTGCCTGCATCGGCCCCCTAGTCGGCGGCTGTCCATTTACAGGATGCGCTGCATGGTTCGAGAATGCTGAAAACATCTGAGGAGGTGCCATCGCGGACGACGCTGCTGGAGCCGGCCGAGGACCTGGGAAGGAGGTCATGGGATCATTGACAAGGCATGTTCTGGGACCATCAGTGTCCACGTCGACTTGAGAAGCCGATTCATCAGGCGCGACGAGATTGACGGAAGACGGTCTCGGAGCCTGCGGAGGTTTGAGGCTGGGAAAGGTGCCAGCTTCAACAGTAGGAACATCGGCGCGCGCCAGCATTTTCATGGCTTCATAATAGTCTTCGTTCCTGCTGAAGCGGATCTGGAAACGTCGGATCTGAAAGGCTGTGAGCAAGGAAGGCTTCGGTAGGGGTCGCTGTCACCTGTCCATTGGCCAGAGGGTATTTGATAGCAATCATTGGCACTTTGACAATAACGGCAACAATGGGAATATTAGCAGATGAGACAGCCGGGGCTTGAGGCAGAACACGGTGAGCTTCGAGAGAGAGGGCGTTGAGATCGAGTTCCTCCTGTAGCTCGATAAGCAGGGAATGCAAACAGGGGGCAGTAGTTATGCAGCTCAAATACCATAACCTCTGGATCCTTTAAGACCTTGAATTTCTGCCTGTCCTCTGTGCGGCCATCCTCGAGTTGAACGGGGCTTGTTTCGAAGATGGCAAAGAGAGCATTCTTGCTGGACAGATGAATCCATGGTATTGGAACAATGTTGTCATTGGAAACAGTGGCATAGGAAAATTTGAGCAACGGAAGACACAAAGGAGACGACTGAGAAAGCGGTTGAGATCCTTGGGAAGCCATGGCTGGCATTCACACAATGAAGATACAGGGCCGCCTTGGCCCATGGATAGCTCTTGAAATGACTATGAAGCATTCGATCTGCTAGTAGTACAGATAATCCATGGTGAAAGAAGAGTGAGAGAAGAGTGAGGAGGGAGTGAACGAAGTCGAGTAGAAGCTTAGCATAAATACTAGTGAGGGAAGGGGCCAGTCGGAAAACATGATCCGTGCGGAAACAGCCGACAAGTAAGAACCAACCCGACTCGGAGTCAGCTGCAAGGGCAAAGAAACTGCGTCGACAACTGTGCCTGCGGACACCTGGATAGTCTGTACACCGTCCCCTCCAGATTCTTCTTGCCTCATCGCTGCCGCCGAGTTGCATCCTCCTTCTTGCTAGTCCCCACTCCGGAATGAGTCCCACCGACGAGACAAGCATCACCCAGCATTCATTTGAACGGGCGTGACACAGCCGAGAAGACAGAATGGCAGAGCCACCTCGGAAGATGATAGAGGACGAGGAGGAGTTCATGAATGATGTGGCAGCCTTCCACGAGAAGCGAGGGTATGTTGAACTAGCAAGGGAGGAAGGCCATTTGAACATGAACAAAGTGCTGACGATACATCCTGTGTTCAAGGACAACCTTCGATCGCGACAGCAAAGTCAGTGGCCGGCCCATCTCCTTGCACAAATTATACAAAATGGTCATGGAAAGAGGTGGTTATGATGTCGTGTCGGCGGAGCGAATGCAATGGAGGAGCCTCGTCTCAAAATTTGGGTTCGGCAAAACACACGAGGCTGTCATGACATTTCAACTCAAAACCGTATATTACAAGACTCTCGCGTGCGTGTTACCCACCGTTTCCTTCGCCTTCACGCCATGTACCATTCACTGACACAATTGACTCTCTAATCAGCGCGTACGAGATCGCGACATACTGGGGGGAAGAGCCGCCGCCGAAAGAAATTCTCGAAGACCTCAGCGCGAGAGGAGGCGATCTCCGCAAAAGAACGGTCGACAATTATTCTGTTGGCAACCTGCGCGCCGCAACTGACGGCTCCATGGGTGACGGAGCAGGCGAGTCCCAGGAAGAAGAGCAGCTGACACCCAAGAAGGAGAAGATGGAGTCTGAAGAACCAGGAAGTGCAAGCAGATACCCTACCCGTAGGTCTCATGTCGCCCAGGATGATGCGAATCTCATTGACGCGATGATATCAGGCCAGTTGAGACAGGACCCGAAGCGCACTCAGATATTCCAACCCGACAGCGGGTCTTCACGCACTCGTAATGTACGCGCAACAGACTCGCCCTCGGTCCCACCGCCTGCGCAGCCCACCTACACCAACGCCTCAGTCGACCCTCGCAGCTCAGGGTTTGACTGGTTCGACAAGTACGAGCCACGACAGCCCGTGGCCCTCACCCTGCGACAAGTCCAAACTCCCGGAAATGATCCCCTTTACTACCCCCGCAAGGCGCAGGCCAAAGCGATGGCTATGCCCAGAATTCCTCCAGAACCACAACAATTCCTCAAACAAGCCATCCCAGCTGGGATGACTGGCCCAAATATCTACCTCAGGTGTCTTTATGGGTTACGGTCAGGGGTCCAGGAAGAGCAGGATTTTGCCCTACATCACTTGGTCAAGGTGTCGTACGAGAGAGGTGACAAGTACAAATTCGAAGGCTTCCCCTTCTTGGCCGAGTCCCTACTCGAAAAGGCGCTGGAGATCACACAACTCATCTACGGCGTCAAGTGGGAAATCTCATACGAAGAAGATGACGAAGCCCAGCCTGTGAACACCCTGAATGCCGCCTTAGGTACCTCGAATCTACTCGACCGCATCCGTACTGCGACCCCGAACGTCACGGATCAGGAGCTAGAGACGGCCGAATTCTCGACCAGGTTGGAGAAGATGAAGGAAGCTGTCCTGGTTCTGCGCAACATGGTCATATTGGAAGAGAATGCCCTTTTCCTGTCTAGATTCTCCTTATTCAAGGACTTCCTGACCGTTGCCGCCTCTCTGCCACATCAACCAAGAGTTGTCGAGTACAAGCAGTCGGCGCTTGAAATCACAGAACAAGTCACCCGATACTGGTCGCTGAAGCCCGGAGACCCCTTGTATCTTTCACTGCTTCCATACCTCGAGTCTGATGACCGCAGTATGTTGATCTCGGCACTCCGATCGATCAACAGGATTGCTCTCGACACCCCCGACGTGCATCGTTTGACCGATGTGCCGCTCTCAACGATCGAGCGATTGGTTTCATTCACCCTCCTTGACGACAACGAACTCTTGGAAACCACCCTCGATTTCCTCTACGCATATACCGCGATTCCAGAAAACAACACAGAACTCCTTTCTAGCGCATTCCACCTTCTGCCCAACTTGATCACTCGACTCACCAGCCTCCTACTCTACCAATCGATAAGGCAGGAAGAAAAGGTGGTATCCCAGCCGACGCCAAGGTCGCAAACAGCCCCTGCCAGCATCCCGATCGTTCCTCCTGAAGTGCATGCGCACCTGATGCAATTCGTCGAGCCAGAGCGCTCATCGAGATGGCTTCGCTGCTGTTTTGAAGAGTCGCTCATGGACGACATCACCCAGATCGCCATCTGGCAAGCATATCAGGCCAAGTTTGCACAGAACAATCCCATACCAGCAGCGGAATTTATCAAAAACGTGTCGAACACCTTTGTAGCCGCTCAAGCGCAAGTAATCAATGGACCTACACCGAGGTTTATCATCAAGGGCATCAAACCACGCAGAGTTGCGGTTGACGTGCAAGGCCGACCTCTGTTCAGATGCATGTGGGACATGAGTCAGACAAACGTACAGGATCCCAGTGGTCGTGTCAATCCTCGAAACATCTGCCCCATTTGGCAAACCAAGCGCGAGAGGCTTTGGGAGCACATCATGACCGAGCATCTGAAGATAGAAAAGACGCCTGACGGACGCTTCCACCCCACAAGTTCTGAGAACTGGATCTGCCGCTGGACGCACTGTGGGCGACGATCACCGATCACCAAAACGAGTGAAATCGGCCCGCACATGCGCATGCACATCCCCCAAACAGCTGTCGAGCAGTCCAAACTCATTCACGAGTTGGCGAATGATGTTAAAGACTCGGACCCCGTTCAGATGAAGCATGAATGGCACTACACCGCGATGGACGGAACCAATCACCCCTGCGGCATTCCCTGGATGAGCGCAATGATTCTACGCAATGTAGCGCGCTATGCCAACAAACACGGCCAGCCTTTTGAAAAGGATGGCGTGCGGCTGAATGAGAGATTATTCGGGGCGCACAAATACAGTTTGTTCCACGTGTTGAGTGTGAGTCGGACGTTGAGAGATTATGTCAACGATCTATTAAAGATGATTGATGTGGCGGGAACGGGGGAGGAGAAAAGAGGCGTAAAGAGGGAACACGGGGACGAGGGAGAGGATGAATAGAATCGACGAGCGGATGGGGAGGCGGAGAGCTTTTGTTGCAAGAGTATGACATGGGAAGCTCTTGAGATGTGCTAGATACCTGATATGTAACTGCATAATGCAGTATCTTCCAGTTTGTTTCTGTACCGGTCAGAGAAGCAGCATGGCGCGCTTCGGAGTGTGCGCTGGAGAAGCCATATCGCCTATCCAAGAGCAATATCATTAGATTGATCGGGCTATGGGCAGTCTATGTGAGACCGACCGCGCAGACTATGTACGGAATGGCATGGTATGGAAGAATCATGTCAAGCACTTCGATCCAATCAGCCACCCTGCTCTTTCTGTGTCATCAAAGTGCTCTGTCCCCATGCCTTTCAAGGCAGGTTCCTCCTTGTGAATAGCATCTAGATCGAGATTGAGAGCAACACTGAGATGGCCCACCTTGCTGCGGTCGTATATAGCAGGCAAATCACCGTGTTTTCCGGTTCGGCAGCGGTATGGTAGTCGTAGTATTGGTGAAGGCGTTCCGCGGGGGTTACCGTAAGGGCTCATGCTTAAGTTGGAGCTGAAGCTGAAGCTGTCATATGTCAGCGTTAATGATGATATCAAAGGTCACTCCACCAGGAGCGGAGGGAGGAAACAAGGCTGACCTCTCCTGAATGAATGCGTGGTCATCAGATGGGACGAGGACACCAAGGGTCTCTGCTGGTGCGCGTGTGCGTGCGTGTTGTTAAGCTCCATCGGGCTGCTGAATGTAGGATGCACCTAGAAAGAAAGGAAGGACGAGCAGTGGACAGTGGAATAATGAAGGATACAACGTAGATGAGATAGACCTGGAGGCGGGAGCGGAAAAATACACCGCGAGACTCTGCCGATCTGAGGTGAGTGCGTGAATGTTAGTCGGTGCGGCGTGTGAGAATGAAAGGAGGTATGATTTGACGGATTGGGCAACTGACTGACTGATCGATTGCTTTACACTTACTCCGTCCCAACGGAGCCAATGTCATGAAGGCTTCTTCGTGTTCGAGGCGATAGAGTTGCGATGTTTTTCTTCGTCGGTGCCACGTTTCCGGGAAGTCTGAGGAGGTCTGTTGGCCGGCGTGGTCTTCATATTGCCGTTTCGGTGACCGTTGCTCTCACCATTCCTGCTGCCTCCTGGGATGCGGTTGTCGTCTCTAGCGACGCGTGTCTTGGGACTGACGGATCGGTCTTGATTGATGCGCTGAGGACGTCGGTCTTCAGCCCATATGTTCTCGTCAAAGACCGGGCGTTGTCCTCTGCTGGCTGTTGGTAGTCGGATTTGCCGTGCCACTGCATTGGGGGTCCAGACCACATCACCCTGAAGCTGCTGTTGCTGTTGCCGTTGCTGCTGCTTTTGTTTCTGTCTCTGCAACTGCGCCTCTTGTTCGACAGTCTTGAAAATAGGCTGCTTGTGCTTGAGACTGCCTCGTTCAGCTTCACGCTGCTGAAAAAGCTCGCGCATGCGCTGGCGGCCTGCTTCCTGCTCTTGGCTGTTGTCCATATTGCGTCGCGGAAGATGAGCCGAGACGAAGTGAGACCAAAAGAAAGGAAATGCAGGTCTGAGAGTCCGTCGACGGAAGGCTGGAATATCCGATGGAAAGGAGGATGGATTGAAATGACTGTGATATCCTCCAGAAAGAAAGAACAAGTGATGGGCCTCAAGCTTTCTCGCAAGGCGTATCAGATATTGATAAGTGACGAGCTCGGTCAGAGTACCAGGCGGAAGAAGACAAGATATTGGATACCAAAAAAGGTGTGTGTGCAGGCATCGGGCCGCTAGGAAAGCAAGTGATATCTGTGAGCAGGTGGCTTCAATGATTGTTCAACTCACCGTTTCCGTGAAGCGAGAGAACAAAGGTCGGATGAGATGGGAGTCAAGAGACAGCACCAAGATGTTCTTCTCTGCTAGCAGTCTCGCCATTGAGCGTACAAGGCTCCGGCCTCCCCAAGCAGGGAATGTAGTACTGGGAAATGTAGTACTTGCCCAGTCATAGGCACTGATGGACATCTGACTTCCAAGCCACGCCCGGCAGCTTCGTCTTGTGCAAATCATTGTCTACTCACTGAAACTGTCCCCGCAGATTAGAGGACACGGGTATTGTTGACAGCAAACCGGCTAAGGAGCCGCTTTGTCTCTCTCGCTGGCTTCCGCTCTTGCCACATTATAGCAGTCTGAGGCTTATCGGCACGCCAACAGCGGCGATATGATGGCTGCACACAGCATGCTGCGCAAGTCGGATAGGCATCGTGAGGAAAGAGGTGAAATTTCAAAGTGGGTAGTTGTTCACGGACGACGCTGCGTGCATTAACCAAGTCAAATGTCGCGCACCAGGAGAGGCCGTTCCTTTCTACTGTGCAAGCATACCATATCTTATGGCCACCCCTCACTCAATCACTATCTTCAGACAACCTGGACTCCAGGATCTGCGTCGATTTAGCTGGTTGCTCTTGACAAGTTCGAGGATTGCGCTCCATTATGAAGTACTCACCATGCGATCTTCATTCCGACAATGGCTGAAGCGTTCACCGCAGCAAATAATCGCATCCGTGCAGTCCTAAGAGGTCACTCTTCATCGCTGTGGATATTCCCCTAACAGCGAAAATGGAACGCCAGGTCTATTCAATTCCTCCTTGGAGGACGAGCCGCTCAATGGTGGCCATGACTTCGCGTCGCGAACAGACACCGAGGAAGATATCAGAAACACGCCGCACGCGGTCCTGGTTTTTGGTCAAACGCCTTCTATGTTTCGCGGCAGAGGGGGAGGTGAGCATTACCCGCGAAATTGATAGTCGAGCACTGTCACACATCAGGTCCGGAGTCAAGAGCAGCACACAGGCCGAGCAGATAATAGTAGTGGCTCGAATCTCACCTGGTTCTCCTCACTGCGCGTCATTTGTGCATGCTGTATAATCGCCGAACCGGAGGACCTGACTGTATCCTGCCGTGGCACCGGCCCCTTTACTGCAGATGGCTTGCCATATCTGGCAGGGCTATCTCGCGCTGCTGAAGCCACGGACCGGGGACACATCGCATCGGGAATCATGATAAAGCTGCTGTGTAAGGTTGATGTGCTTTCCAAGGACAGACTCTTCTGCGCCGAGGGCATTGCCCCTGCTGGCGATGCGATGCGATTCATTCGTTCATTCAGCTATAGAGCACAGGCCCGCGTTACGTGTCTTGTGTGCCTCATCTGATGGTATTCAAACAAGTACTCAGAAGGAGGCCAGGTGAGTATGAAGTAGTAGCCCAGACCCAATCGCGCCTCATCAGCGCTACGGCGCAGTATATCCCAGACAGTGGGCACAATGCAAAGCCACATGCAACAGCTCTCAATGGCCCCAGTTGGGGGGTGGATGCCACCAGATGCGGGTGTGCATTGACATCATTGTCCAACTGCATGTTGATGGTGTGTTGCCCCCGGCGGCCACCAAGAAACCAGATATCTTTCCCATCGACGATGTTAGCATTGCCGATCTGACAGGCTCTAAGGACAAGCGAGCTGATTATCTTGCTTATCGCTAACCAGACCATCTCTTGGACAAACGCTCTTGTGGCTGCTACTGGCCGTGTCGCAGGTTCATGCTAGTCGACTTTTTATGCTGTGACGCAGTGGCTGCAACTTTCATACACGGAGCTTCTCCCCATCGTGCCACAACCTCGACACACCTCGACAACCTCCACATTTCGTTTCCACTCTACCTTCCTCCGGTACTTCCTCACCGACCAGGCATCATCCTCTCCTGTCTTCACCATACCTTGCACCTCCTTTCCGTCCTCGTTGCCTTGCCTCGTTCTCTGATTGAGAGCAAACCCAGCCAATCTCATTGACATCCACAACGATCTCGAGAGCAACCACCCTGGTACTGGCGAACCCTTGGTCATCACCGCTGCCATGGCAGTAGCTGAAAATGGAGGACCCGTCGAGGGCATCAAAGATAGGCCTAATGGCCATGCCAATGGTCCTGTAAATGGGCATACTATCGGTCCGCCTGTTCGACGGACAGGTAAACCCCAGCGTCGACGCAGCTGGACATCATGGCTTTTCAACAATGCTGCCAGGTATGTTCTGTCCTCCAACTGATGATCGGGAGGTCTGACCGCGATACAGGCTTGCCATATGGTACTCTCTATTCACAATCCTATTTCGATGTCCCTCCTCATCGACCACCCTCACCGACTCGTCTCCCGTCATATGTCGACCATATTTGTCCACAAAGGAATACGTCCAACCTCATGTACAGCCATACTACGATGAATACGCAGCCCAATACGTTGCTATGGCTGAGCCTTATGCACACTTAGTTAACGCACGACTGGTACACCCTGCATCGAAGATTGCCCAAGTCAACTATGCCAAATACGCTGCTCCACAAATTGACGTAGCAAAAGCATACTCTCAAGCTCAATGGGAAAAGCAGGTCCTCCCGCAGCTCAATTTGGCGCGAGACAATGCTGCGAAGCTCTATGAGAAGAACTTGGCTCCCCACGTCGACCATTTGGTTGCAGTGGCTCATCCATACTACACCTCGATTCGCGATTCTGCCTATCGCGTCTATTCACAACATCTGCTTCCCACAGTAGAATACGTCCACCCGCACGTCGGAAAAGCATACAATGCGTCTCAGGAGTTTGCCCTGAATACGGCATACCCTTCCCTGCGACACGCCTGGGGTGACCTCGTCATCTTCGTGGATGGTACTTTCTTGCCTTTGGTCAAGGCCTTGTACATTGACAATGTCAGGCCCCAGTTGGTCATGATCAACGAACGAATCGCTAAATATCGAGAAAGCCGACATGTCAAGGCTGCTATGGATGAGGTCGACAAGGCGCAGGCTACTTTCACTCCCTCCGCCACGCCAAGCGCAGCTGCCACCGGATCAATTGACGACGTCTATGCGATGTTCGAGTCTGAAGACGAGCCAGAGCCCCCTACCGCTACATCTACTCAAGAATCTCAACCGACCGTCAAGGAGCGTGCCAGGCCACCGGTCGTCAGTGCCACCGAGGAACAAATCGCCGAAGATCTCCGAACCTGGCAAAAGAAGTTTGCTGTGGCGGCTGACAAGGGGAGCGACGACCTCCGAGAACGAGTCACATCTATTGTCAGCGGTCTTGTCAAGAGCGATATTGACGGCGTTGGCCGACGATTGGCTACAGCTCTGGAAAAGACCGCGGAGAACGAGCTGGATAACGTCAAGTCCAAGATCAAGTCTACAATCGCTTCTCTCGCAGACGATGCAAATCCAGACGAGGTCAAGAGAGCCGCAGAAGTTATCCTTGGCTCTATTAGAGCTGCGGGTGCTGAAATCAAGACACGCGCTAAGAATGTCCGGGAATGGTCACAGAACTTCGAACGAGGTCTGATACAGCGACTCGCGGCTGCCTCTGCATCGACCTTGGAAGTCTTGGACGGCGTTAAAGATGTCGGACTTCAGGAGGTTGGCATGCGCTGGGCTTGGATGGACGGTGTCACTTATAAGCATTGGGAGAAATTCCACGCTCTGCGCAAGCAGCTCGATGAATGGAAGACCGAGGTGCAGGACGTCGCCATGAGAAGCGAAGAGGCTGAAGAGGCACTTGCTACTGCTCGCCAAATTACAGAAGAAAGCATGGCAGTGACCGAGGACGCTGCAAAAGAACTTGCCCGACTTAAGAGCGTCGCTCAGTGGAAATTGAAGGCACGGGATGCTTCCGACAACTTCGAGACTCGAAGCATGCCTGCCGAGGCGGTCTCTGCTGCTTCCAGCTTGGTTGCCGAGCTCCAGGGTGCTTCGACAGCTGGTGTGCAATCTGCCAGCTCTGCGCTGTCCCAGGCAAGCGACTCTGCCGCAGAAGCAGTCTCGTCTGTGTCGTCTGCTGCAGTCGGCACAACTACTGGCGCCGTCGAGTCCGCCACGTCCAAAGCAAGCGAACTAGCCATTGATGCCGTCTCGTCAGCCTCGTCCGCCTATGAATCTTCCGTGTCACGGCCCGGCGAATCTGTGAAATCCGATATCAGTGGCGCCGCCAACGATGCCTACGAATCTGCCTCATCGATTGTCGTTGGGATCAGCACCGATACTGCAGAAGCTATTCTTTCGGATGCATCCGAGACTGCCTCGGGTCTAACTGATGGCGCGGCGAGTTCTGCAAGCTCAGTCTCGGCATCTGTCGAATCGCTCGTTTCACCTTCATCCAATGTCGTGTCCTCGGCCAGCTCTGGTGCCGATGACGTCGCGAGCTCTGCTTCATCTGCTGCCGACTCAGCATCTACGCGAGTCTCCAAAGTCTTCGCTGGAGCGATGGCCGCCGAGGTGACGGGGTCTATACCTGTCCTTGACGAGGTCTTCGACAATGAAGACTCGTCGTTCTCGGAGAACCTGCAGAAAGTTGTCAATGCAGCTGGTGACCGCTATGCAGACGTCACACGCGCTGTTTCGGAAGCTATTTACGGGACCTCTCAAGGCACGGTGGAAAGCTTGTCATCTGTCGCAAATGAGCAGTACTCGAGTGCGTTGGCTGCGGCCTCGAGTGCCCTGTACGGGACGCCAACGGGCACGGTAGAAGGCATCACAAATGCAGCGGCCGACAATTACAACCGAGCGGTGGCCGCTGCCAGCTCCGTGATCTACGGCACCCCTACTCCTGTTACTGATTCCCTGCTCCAACAGGCCAGCTCACTCTACAGCGATGCCATCAGCCGAGCACAAGAGAACTACGTCGCCGCAAAATCTATCGCTTCCAAACAGGTCTCCGGCACTCCTAAGCCAATACACGAGCAGATGTTCTCTTCCATCGAGTCCGCATACGCTGGCGCCCTGGATGCTGCCAACAGCAGGCTCGATTCTGCCCGGACTGCCGTGTCCAGTGCGGTCCCTACGACGAACCCGTTCGAGTCCGTTAGCTCGTTGGCTTCCGTAAGACTGCACGACTCGATTGCCGCAGCGTCCGCCCAATATTCCAGGGCCAAGGTCGCTGTAGGCGCCACTCCAGCCCCTGCTCACGAAAGGTATCTTCAGGATGTCAAGAAGAACTATTACGCGGCTGTCGGCCTGGCACACGAGCAATACAGTGATTTCCTCCAGGCGGCTTCAAGCGCGATCTATGGTACACCTACGCCCGTCCTGAGTAGCCTGTCGAGTGCCGCGTCGGTCAAAATCTACGGAACACCGGTGCCGGCCTATCAAAGTCTCATTGACTCGGCTTCCTCCCAATATGCTGCCGCTTCCTCGGCCGCCGCCGCTAGCCTAAGTGCATTCAGTTCCTCCTCTGGAACCACAGTACAAAGCTTTTGGGAGGAAGCTCTCGCAGCATATTCCGGCGCTATGGACGCCGCATCCTCTTCCTTGTCGTCCGCTTCTTATGCGGCAAGCACTGCCATCTACGGCACCCCTGCACCGTTCTATCAGAGTGCCTTTGATGCCGCATCGTCGCAATACGACGCTGCGACTTCGGTCGCCGCCTCTCAGTATTCAGCACTGCTAGAGTCGGCTTCTTCGGCGAGTGGCAAAAACAAGGGATCTCCCGCGCAGGATGTCATCGACTCGATTGCATCCCAATATGAAGCTGCAGTGTCTGCCGCATCGGCGTCCCTATCGGCAGCCAGCTATGCTGCAAGCACCGCTGTTTACGGCACTCCAGCTCCATACTACCAGAGCGTTTTGGACTCTGCATCCTCTCAATACAATGCGGCATCGTCAGCGGCTGCTTCTCAGTATTCGGCGGCGCTACAGGCAGCATCTTCAGCATTGGGCGCGACGGAGACGTCTCCTGCGCAAAGCATCCTTGATTCTATTTCTGCTCAATATGATGCCGCGGTGTCCGCAGCGTCATCGTCACTTTCAGCAGCGAGCTACGGAGCAAGCACTGCCGTCTACGGTACTCCAACTGGACCCATCGAGTCTGTTTCCAGCGTCGCTTCCCAAAATTGGGAGGCTCTTGTATCTAAAGCAAGCGAACAGATTTATGGAACTCCCAAGCCATTCTACGACGACTACGCCAGCAAGGCAGGAGAATATTCGGCCCAAGTTACAGACTTTGCAGGCGACAAATACGTTCTTGTTCAATCCTACGTGTCCGAATTGATCGTCGGAAAGGAGCCCGATTTTACCGAGTCGGTGATGAGCCGCCTCAGCTCTGCGTACTACACTGGGTATGATTCGGCCTCTAGTCTTGCAGGCGATGCATACAGCTCTGCGTCATCTGTGGCTTCCTCTATTTCTTCCGCTGCCGGATCCTACTTCACCCCTCCGCCTCAAGTCTCCTCCCTTCTGGATTCAGTGACTGATCAACTCAACGCCGCTGTCGATGCAGCGAGTGCACAAGTCTACGGGACACAAAAGGGTGCAGTTGAACAGGCTACCTCCGCTGCCGCAGACAGCTACTCGTCTGTCGCCAGCGCCGTGAGCGAGGCAATCTATGGCACACCTGTTGGCTACGCTGAAGCCGCGTCGTCATCGCTTGCTGATCTGGCCAAGAGTGCGCAAGACGCTGTCAGCGTTGCTGTTTATGGCACGCCAGCTGGAACGGTCGAGTCGCTCACTAGTGCTGCCGCCGATACTTATGCTTCTGCTTCCTCTATCGCCTCGGAGAATGTCGCCTACGCTGCCTCCGCGGTAGGCGATACTGTCGATACCGTGCGAGCACAGGTCTCTCAGGCCTTTTATGGACCGGAGCAGAGCTACACGGAGAGCATTAACTCCCAAATCGCCGAAGCTGTTGAGAGTGCGCAGAGCAGGATCGCTGCGTTTTACAGTGATGTGGGTGAACGCGCCAGCGGTGCTGCCAGCGCCGTAAGCGATACGGTTGCCAGTGCGGCAAGTGCGGTGAGCGAGTCCGTAAGCGGCGCCACAAAGTCCGTCAAAGACGAGTTGTGAAAAAGGAGAAGTTGGACGCGGCGGAAGTAAGAACCTCGGGAAGAAAATTATACGAAAACGAACATGGTATGAGGTGATGCTGATGCCTTGGGAAGGCATCCGGAACTCCGAAAAATCGGGTCATGGATCAGATCCTGCTAATACCTGGACGTGCTGGTATGGGCGAGGCTGAGATCTATGTTATGAATCGCTTGTTGCTGGCCGGCGTTTGCTTTTCAATGATACCATAGTTTGTTTACGTGCTCAATGCCTAATGGTCGTTTCCGGGGGATTGAACGAACCCCTCAGAGTCACGATCCCCTGTATATCAATCAATGACGACTTGACCTGTATACATAACATGATGAGAAGGAGTCGTCTAGCTACATAGCCGTCTTATTGACCTTCCAGAGAGTAAACTGGAAAGCCTAGGAGCGCCTGAGTCAAGCTCTTCAACTCTTCTTCATCCTAGACTATGCTGCTGTCCTGTCCTGTACATTCCAAATCAAGACGAGCTTGCGTCATGCCATCGATTGTGTACGCATGCGTGCATGTCTGTCCGTGCTTGATAATTACATTTCATCGGCATATCGTCTCATGTACACGGCAATTTTTGCATAGTGCTCACGCTCACACTCATTTCCAGCTGAACAACAGACGGATGGGTTCTTACAGTTCAACGTCGTCAACTCGCAGACCATGCATCACTTGATATATACTGTCTGGATGCGTCACGGTTCATCGTCTCGAGTCTCTGATCCTAAGGTAATGGCATTCATTCCCTTGACGCGTTCATCACTGTACCGTACTGTGCTTACTGTGCTGCGCTAAGATGAGATGCCTTATCTCTTTGCACCGTGCGCATACGCGCGTGTCCCTGTCCTTTTCTCCGTTCATATGCGTGATAGAAGCAAAGCCCCAGCCCATTAATGCCGTACCATTCATTCCATTTCCCGCCCAATGCATTTGCCGCTCCTTGCCTCGCCCCACCTCGCCACGCCATGCATTCATACAAGCAAGCAAGAAGAAATCAAAATCGATATAACAGGGCAGCTCGCAAACCAAACAGGCAACGCAAAACTTCAAGGCGCAGAATCGTAGGCCACCTCGCCCTATTTCTCGATCAATCGACGGCGCCGCAGTATTCTTCTGCCCCTTCGTCCTGCACTGCCATTTCCGCCGTCGTGGAAGGGAGGGAACCTCGATGTGTCGGTCCCTTCTTCGATTGATGTGCCATGGAGGTGATGGAAGCTGACAGGCTAGTAACCCTAATTCATTCCTGGTCATGGAGAGATGGTCCTCAGACGACCAGACGACATGAGCAGATCCATGAATAGACAGTCAGCCTTGATCACACCGCACATTCTCTTTCAAAACATTGAGCCTGCCTCCATTGGAGGGAAGTGAAGATCAAAAGTTCCGAACAGAAAAGGCCAGAAGAAGGATAACTTCTCATCACTCCATATCCTCGTCGTCGTCAAATTCGTCGTCATCGTCATCCAGGCTCTCCATTGCATCCTTGATGTACTGAGCGGCCTGGCAAGAAGAAATCATCAGTACCAAAACCATCCTTTAATTGAAAAGGACGCCAAACCACATACCTTTGGATCCAAATTCAACGCCATGGTGAAGGCCCTCACCGCATTGCCCTTCTCCCTCAAAATCTTGTACAGCCGCCCCATCAGGAACCACACGTTCGCCTCATCGGGCACCACATCCCTCAGAATCTTCAGCTCCGCGAGCGCCTCCTTCGGCCGTCCAAGGGACATTAGACAACGTGCTTTCTTGAATCTGCTAAGCGCAGATTGTGGTGCCAGGGAACACGCCCGGGTATACATGAGGAGTGCGTCTTCGGGGTGTTTCTGCTTCTCAAGTACAAGACCGATACAGCAGATGAGCACGGCATTCGTGGGGTTGATCTTGGCGGCGGTACGATAGTGCTGCTCCGCAATGCTCCACTTGCCCATCTTCTCGTAGACCTTGCCCAGGCCGTACCATGCATTGTAGTGCCTCGGGTCGGCGGCGATGGCCGAGCGATACGCATCGAGGGCTTTTTCGAATTCTTCATTTGCAATGTATTCGTGCCCTTGAAGGGTAAAGCCATAGGCAAAGGACGAGTCTAGCTGTGTGGATCGTTTGAAACATTTCAGCGCTTGTTCGTGTTCGCGTTGCAGGGAGAAGGAATTGCCGATCGCGCACCACGCTTGTGGTGACAGTCGATCAATCTCAATCAGTTCGTGCGCGAGATAGGCGAGTTCAATTTCAGATTTCAGGTGCCAGAGCACAGTGGAATAAACTTCCATGTCTTCTAGGCGGGTAGGAGCGAGTTGTCGAACCCGAATGAAGAATTTCTCGGCCTCCGCGTACTGGGCTTGTTCGTAGTATGCTTTTGCGATTTGGCATAGGATGTAGGGTGTTTCGCGGTGGGGTGGCGGGAGGGCATTGTACATTTGGATGGCGTTTTGACAGTCGTAGTTGGTGAGGCTGAGTTGAGCCGAAGCGATCCTTCCGAACAGCTCGAGGAGTTCCTGGAGGACTCGTATCTCTTGATCGACGGTTGACGACGGTCGAGTTTTGGGATTTGGTATGGGCGGTAATGGAGGAGGCGCACCAGCGTTAGTTGTCGGCTTTTGTTCTTTGGCGTCCACATCCATCTGATCTGCCGAGCCTGTCCTCGTCCTATTCCCGCTTACGACCCTCCCTACGGTCGAGGCGTTTGCCGTGCGACCCTTCATGGCTGGGGCTTTTGCCTTCTTGATATCCCGACCTTCTCGTAGACCGAGGGTGTTCGCTAAAGAGGAGATCTTGCTCCCTGCTGTACTACTCGCACTAGGAGGCCTCGCAGTATTGAGCAACCGATTACTTCTTCTCGTTCCCTCGGCAATACTGGATGGCGCTACGTGCGCGGTGGGTTGACCCGAAACCGTTCTCTTAGAAGGCGCTGCCGGCGGGGGTGGAGGAGGATCTTGCAAGACCGTAGTCGCATCGTCCGATACACCTTTCATCTTTGACCTCATCCGAGTCGACCCAGCCTTCCACCTGGGCGGTGGATCGGCCTGTGACTCGGCCGAGGTCTTTGTCTTCCGCATAGGTGCGGCAGGCGGTTCGTTCTGTTGATTAGTAGGTGCACCTTGAAGCACGCCTTGGTCAAGTTCGGGTTCGGTTGAAGGAGTGGCCATGCCTTCCTCGTCCAGAATTGTGCTGACAGTGTTGACGCTCACTTTGCTCCCGTTGAGTTTCTCCCACAGCACGTTGTTTTGTGGTCTGTTGAGTCTCTGCGTAGACACAAATGGATCTGACGGGACGTGACTCTTCTCCCCGGGCAGATGCTCAATCTTGGCACTTTGCTGCTGGTTCAAATGTACGGCGGCTATTAATTCTTCATTCAACCGGTAGATGTTGGGCACGGCAATCTTTGCCCCTGCATCGCACAGCCCGGTGAACGCATCCCACATGAAGGGATTCATCTTGAGCGACGCGGCCCAGCATTCGACGGCTTGATCAATGTTCTTGTGGGCCTTCCATAATTTGCCTTTTAAACACAATACAGCTGCGGCGTCGGGTACATGTTGTCGTCTCGATTCGTTATGTTGACCCCACGAATTTCTATTCTGCCAGAGGTGTTTACATTTCTCGAGTGCTGTGAGACCTTCGAGGAAGCGCCCGAGTTCGAGTGAGGACTGGGCAAAGACGTAGGCGCACCCCAGGTGGCTCCCTTTGACCGCGAAAGGGCGAGACGTATCCCATGCGGCTTTGAGAAATCCCGATTGGAATTGACAGTATGCGAGGAGATAGGCTGCCTCGGGAGAACGAGATTCATAGGCGACTAGGCGGGACGCCAGGAATAGGGCGTTTTTGAGCAGGTTGTTATCGAGGTGGTAGTAGATTAATTGGCGTAGCTGGGAGGTGACGGGGGAATGGGCAGTAGGCGCCATGATGGAAGAGAGCTAGGAGAGCTAGGACGCTAGGAGAGCTGTCAAACGCGATCGAGAGTGATGGCAGGTCATGAATTCATCCACAGACTCGGAAGCCCAAAACAATGCGCCGCAGTCATAACAGAGTCGATCAATGCATGGTAGAGAGAATTAGGGCGGGGTAAACACAAGGCCCGCAAAAATCGACAACCAGGTACAAGGACGGGGACGTGAAGATGTTGGTTGTAGGGATATGTGCCGAGTTGATGTTGTTGTTGCTGCTGTTGCTGTGATGCGGTGGTTGGTGGCTGCACCTCGACACTGGCCAGGCCTGCGCCGCTTTAAACACTGCCACTTGAACCCTGCATTCACTTTCCTCTCATCCTCCATTCACTTTCCACTCACCTCAACTCACCTACAACCCTAGCTTTCGCTGCTCAATAATAACTTGTGTCTCTGTTACACGCAACATCCGCATCGTGGGCGAACAGGGTCCCTATTTCGGGCCTTCCTCCCTATAGGATAAACGTCGGAGGAGCAAGAAGCAAGATCCCAGGCCTAAATCGTTTCACAATCTCAACCTCGCTTACGCCATTTATCAAACTCGTTCACGATTGACAAAATCAGTACCAAGGGGTGAAGCTGAGGGCGAGAAACTTCCTACTAATCATACCTAATAGTTGAAACCAAACTACTCATGCCTCCTTGCACAAATCCATTAGCAAGTTCAACTGGTGGATGTTCACTGTCGACCGATAGGCTACAACGACATTACAATCCTGATGAGTCAGCCATAGTAGAGCGGCCGGACGTGCTCAACAATCGAGTGTTACATATTGACGGAGAGGTTGGTGTCGCTTTGTTCGCGACGAATATTATCATCGATTGCGTCAGGTAATTGGGACAACAAAAGATTTTCATGTCTCTATTGAGGTGCAAATGGCCCAGTGAAGTCCAAGTTACGCCACGGCGTTGAAGGTGTTCGCATCTTTCGAGACCAACACCATCAGACATCGCGGTCGCGAGCGGTACCTGCGGCTTCAGAATGGCATGCCGTCCTATTCCGAGCTTCCTGCGTGTGGCCATTCAATATCGCATCTTCAATCGCACATTGATCCCGGACTGCTTGACGAACCAATGATTCTTTGTCGTCCAGGTTTTCCCTTCGTCCCTCCATTCGACATCCAATTTGGTGAGAACGGTAGGAATAAGCTTGTGCATTTCTGCTAGGGAGATCTATGCAGACAAATTAGTTCTTCGTCATGGGGTCGTGGTCAGGCGAGTCTCACATTCTTCCCGATACATGTTCTGGTGCCATAACCAAATTGGAACATGTATCTATCCATGTTGGCAGCAGCAGCAGGGTCAAGCCACCGTTCTGGTCGGAACTGGTCGGCGTCCTCCCCGAAGATTCTTTTATCGAAATGGATCACTGCAGCGTTGATGCCGACTCTATAACCTTCAGGGATATACTTGCCGCCGAAATGTAAGCCACCAACGGGCATCAATCGCGGCAAGGTCAAGCCCACGCTTGGATGCATCCGCATGCCTTCTTTGATGCAAGCACACAAGTAGGGCAATTTCAGGGCTTGCGCGTACTTGACCGGGAAAGACAGCTCCCCTTCAGCATTGGCCTTGTCAATCTCTGTGCGGAGGCGTTGATATACTTTCGGGCTTTTGACAATGTAGTAAAAGATGGAGCGGATGGCAATCGCCGTGGTATCGGAGCCAGCCAGCCTGGGGGAAAGACGAATCAGTGTCCAGTGGCCAGTCTAGTTTCGAAGCCAAAGCAGGCAGCTACGGGTACTCACAGCGCGATGTATGCTTCCTGTTCGACTTCTCTCCTGGAGAAATCCATCTTTTCGCCCTTCTCTCGCTGGATGTTGAACAGTTGCTGGAGCAAATCCCGGCTATCAGAGGTCGAGGATCCCTGGTCCAGCTCTGCCTGCCTTCGTGCGACGCCTTCCCGAGCTGCAGTTTCCATCGTCTCGGTGCACTTGATGGCAGCCTTCATTTTCGGGTCGAAAAGCGAAGACAAGAGAATAAAGGGGCGAAAATAAGTGGGCGCAACGGCCACTTGACAGAACCCGGGCATGAGAGCATCCAAGGAAGAGATCCAGGCCTGGTAGTCGGTACCCTGCTCCAGGAATCCAAACATCCGACCGAAGAAGAGTTCGCCAATCACATCAAAGGTATACCTGCCCACAATTAGCTGAAAACAAACCCATAGGCATTTTCGGCGTGTGACTTGCCACTGGATCCAGGTTCCCAAGTCACAGTCACCGCCGCTTTGAGCCAACTGGCTGAGCTTCTCCACCATGACCGTCGTTACCCTGTCGATGGAAGCTTCGGACTGGAGGACGTTGGACAAGCTGTACACATGATTGACAATCCTTCGTCGCTCCGAATGGAGCCTCTCGTCAACCTGAGAGAAATTGTCTCGATACTTAGACATGCGCGGGTTTCCCCAGACAGGGTAGAAATCGGTCTTCGTCAGCGGTGCCGCAGTCCTGTAGAGAAGTTTGATGGCCTCTGGATCGGCACAGGAGACTTCGTTGGGGGCGATCCGAATCAAGGGACCGTATCTGCGGTGCAGGTACCGCTGCACTCGATCCATGTCCCCAACCTTGAGCCGACGCATCACCCATAAGCGACTCACAGAAGCAAGCCATGGTCCCGGAACATCTGCGAGGGGATGAAAATTCCTGGCGTAGATGATCCACAGCAACTCGAGGGCAACCAAGGCCAAAGGCAGGGCAAGAACGGCAACTACTGGGTTGAGCAGGCGCACGACCGTGTTGATAACCGTGTCGACCAACATCTTGTGATCGATTATGTCGTCGTTGTCGATATGGCGTGTCTGGAACAGAGCTGGACAGCAAGCAAGAAACGACTCGGGAATCTTTTTCAACGTCACTACATACAGCACCATGCGGTCCAGCGCCTGAAAGCTCCTTACGAAAAGCAACTACACTCCCTCCTCCGGCCCGACCGACTGATCAAAGTCGGGGTACCCCACACATGGGCCGGGCATGGAGCCTCACGAGTACGGGGTAACTCGGCTATCGTTCACCTGGGGAAAACCCACTTGATCAACTATACCAGATCCAGCATACTACAGGGAAGCTCCCCACATGATAGGCGGTGGGCTATACTAATCCGTGCCCTGGTGCTGTCATACTACATAAGTGGGTCGCAATAAAACGGGGGATACAGACAACACGCAGACACGGATGATATAGCAGACGCAGGCACCCCACATGGTAGTCTGCCGGTTTCTCTACTCCAGATGGAGTCCGCATTTCCTGGAGGGACCTTCCAGGGTCCAGGGTCCAGGGTGTTCTGCATTGAACGTCCATCGAGCGTACCAACACAGAGAGCGTCTGCTCCTGCCAGGAGGCCAGAGTGTTCGCTGCCAGTGACCCGTACATTACAATGGGACTGACGCTCAGGCGAGTGGACAAGATGCTTCAACCCGGCGATCATGCGCAGGATCACCGTCCTTGTCATCGAGCTGGCTATGCGGACAACTGTTGAGCTTCTATGTGCAATGTGTCTTTCTGCACGCTGGCAAAGACAGCGGAAACCTGTAGATCGATCAAAGATGTAGCATGTGGCGCAATACCTTGACCAACTTGCCCTCGCAGTCCTCGGGAATGCTTTGGCTTCTCCACGCGACAAACCGATCAGGCCTGACCAAGACCACACCGTCCTCGTCGACTTCTCGTAGCCGGGCCCAGTCCATATAGATATCCTCGTAGTCCTGCCTATAGCCGATGGTGAAAACCTTGATGGGCGTTTTCAATTCTTGCTTGACTCTTTCTGCAGCGCTCCGCCATGCTTCTCGACCGCCGATGCCGGTGAATAATGTGAATCGGCCTTTGCCACTGAGATCGATTGTTGAGATCTTCTTTCCCGGGACCAATGTGGTAAGCCAGACATGCGGAACGCGACATCCAGGGTACGTGGATGGCTCGTAGTAGCGAATGGGATCTCGGACAAAAGCGGGTGGAGACGTGGACTCCTCGTCGTCTCGGTGGACTGCCGCCTGAGGGGCGGTATATCGTTGATTCATCTCGATGCCGAGTCCTTGGATCTCGGATTTGGTGGCGTGCAACGTCCTTTGAAAAGTTTGTCGACGTTGTCGGCCTTGGGAGGAATTCTCCGAGAACTCGTGCCAGATCTGTCTTCGTTTCTCGACGTCATCCTCCAAGATTCCAAGGTTCTCCCATAGCGGCCCGTAGTCGTTGAAGCCTTGGTTGGCCCTAAAGTTCAATTGGCACGATGCGCTTGGGAGCAATCGAAAGTGTGGCGTAGCATACCTTGCAACCACGCCTTTGCCCACCGGCTGACGCTCAACGCTGTATGACTCCAGTAG
The DNA here is from genome assembly GCA_000835435.1 of Phialophora macrospora. Lineage (NCBI taxonomy): Eukaryota > Fungi > Ascomycota > Eurotiomycetes > Chaetothyriales > Herpotrichiellaceae > Phialophora > Phialophora macrospora. The sequence continues at coordinate 379,748 of KN846962.1, forward strand.
TTCTGGGCCGGCAAGGCCTTTGAGAACATATGCGACTTTCCATGCAAGATTGAAGGCGTCTTGAATGCATGTGTTGGACCCAAGACCGTTCATGGGTGGGTGTCGGTGAACAGCATCTCCCAGGCAGAAACTGACGAAATGTAAGCTTCTGGGCGGTCTGGTAATTGCGGAAGTGACTTACACGTTCCCCTTCGAATATTGATCAGCGACAGTGTCGTTAATTCGCCATTTTGAGACGCCTATTATTTCGGCAGGAATGGAGCCATCCCCGATGAACTCCTTAATGCGGGCCAGCCACTGTTCGTTGGTAGGCTTGTGGTCTTCCCATGCTGCCTTCCGATCGGGGAAGACGACAAACATCCATTCGTCCCACGGCTTCACCATCCGCACCACGCAGATCCAGGCCCAATCTGGGTGTTCCTTGTCTGGTTGCATGATCCAGTGCAGATTGCCCATACGAGCATCCATAAGATGAGCCATGTCCACCCTGACAAGTACGTTGTATGCGATACCCTTGTCAGGCTTTTGAGCCAGCGGTAACTCTATTTGCGTGGCGATACGGCTGCGAGCCCCATCGGCGCCAAACAGATATCGGCAGCGGATTTGAAAATCGACCCCGTTGAGCCTGTCCTTGAGTGACACCAGGATGCGACCGGTTTCTTTATCTTCGGTGGATGAAACAAACTCGGTATCGAAGCGGCATTTGAACCCATGGAGCGTCGCATACCGGACCAAGATGGGCTCCAGGCGAGTTTGAGGCAAGTCAACCGGTCCGCAAGGGCTAGCTTTCTCGTAATCGCCCTTTGTGGATAAATAAGATACACAAGAAGCAAACATCTTCAAAGGATCATGATACCTTCTGTTCTGGGTCGTTGCCCCATGAATACATCCTGCCAAACTCTTCTCCTGCAAACGAGTATGACCATCTCACGTGCTGCATGGTTTCATTGTGGCTTGCGACTTGGTTGCAGTCTCTCTCGAGGTCGATATCCCTCAGGCATTCGATTACGACTTAATTGAAAAGCCCTGTAGAAATGGAGGCAATACTTACCCATGGCAGCCATATTGGTGATATGAGCTCTTGGTGTATCGGCAGTTGTTGAGGCGATGCCAACCATGATGCCTTGTATTCCTGTAATGTATCGTGAGTTGCGTGCTTCGGGGCAATGGTTGCGGACGTCCCTACCTTGTGATCCTAGAAAACATGCCAAAGAGGCGCCGGCAGGGCCTGTTCCAACGACGAGCGCATCAGTGTCGACGACTCTACAACGAGGGTGGCCGTCGGGACCAGCAAAAGCGATGTCGGTGGTATCTGCAATCATGTCGGTCTCAAAGCTGTGACAGTGGCCTGGGTATACGGAGCTGACAGAAGTCTGGTGTATCCAGCGACCATCGACTTGAAGTAAGCGTAAGCCAGAAGTTCTGATGTGTGTGATCTGCTCCACACAATGGAACCAGGCCTTGTAAGACGGGCTGCCAGTCTATGCCTAGATGGGCGTCGGAAGGAGAGGGGTTTATTTCGGGCCGTGCTTGCAAAGTCGGAATCTGGGTGGAATGCCCCGTCCCGCCGGCTGACGGAGATCGAGACATGCCAAAAGGGTCGAAAGGGGAAGGCATTGTGGTGTTTGCTGCCGAGATGGGCTCGGTAACATACGGCATCCAAGATCAAGTCCCTTGTCGGCTCGAACGCGCGACGTGACATTTGTCGCTCGGCAAAATACTGGATCACCTGTGTCCGGGGTGATTGACTCTACTATATATCTTGAAGTAATCTCTTTGAAGTGGCTTATGAGAGGTGAAGACCTTAATTTCGGGACTGAGATTACAGAATGAAGTCTCAAGTGCCTATACCGATATCAGTCCTCTGTTGTTGCTGTTGTTGTTGCATCGCCATACCACCCTTCGGCAAGCCGGGGTAGGTGGCTCCGAGACCTTGGATGTCCTGTAAGAATGTCCGGACAGATCTGCAAAGAGGTGTGCTAACACTCTCTCCATTTCGAAGAAGTGATATGCTTAGTCCGAGGGTCTCTGAGATTTGCTGAAGCGGTACAAAGCCTCCGCCCGGCACTGTCAAGCATGGGACCATTTCTTTGTCCCAATATCCGATGATAGAACCAGAAAACAAGGCCGAGTCTTCAAGTGCCCCATCAATAGGGTGCAGACCATGATTCTGCTTGGTTGAGCGCAGCTCAGAGTCAAAAAGAGATGGTTCGGAGGTATAGTCTTGGTCATCCATGTGGCCAGCGTCGGTTTGCGCTGCCATACCGTAAGCCCAAAGGAGCAAGGCCGCTCGTGCCACCGCCAACGGCCACCACAAAGGCCTGGCGGTACCTTCTGCAACGATTGTGAGGGTATGCATGATTTGGCCTGCATGGAGGAGCGCTCGTGCTGCACCCGAAGTCTTTGCCCACCTCCTGAATGAAGGCATGAGCATTCTGCCCTCCATGAAGCCTTCTTTCCCTGCAAAGAGTTGCACGTCATCAAATGAAACATAGAGCTCCATGGCTATCAGGTGTGCCATCAGAATGCATGATAAGTCGGTACCGCAACATATGGGAACAGCATGTGGCATGACACGTCGATATACAAGATGCCACTTGACCAGGAGATAATGAAGCTCCTCACGTCGAAGCTGGCCGTATTCGGTGGAAGCCGATATCGTACATGCTCCAGCGGAAAATTCCTCTTCTTCGGGCACAAACCTCCTGGTTTGGCTATACTGTGACACGAGTGTTTGAATGGTGCACAGGAGTAATCGGACCTCAAAGGGGGTCACAGCATCCTGGAACTGGAAGATGTTCCCATAGAGGAAACGCCGATGGAAGGCGGCCAGCGAATGCGGGCATTTCAATGCCGCCACTGTCGATGATTCCGGTAGGGAGAGCTCGGGTTGGCCGGCTTGGAGCAAATCTTTCCACGCTTTGCCACTGGAAGCACCAAACAAGGCCTCGTTGCTGGGCATTGGACATCGCATCTCAGTAAAAGACAAAGTCGTGGGTACCCCATTGAAAAGGCTGATCTCCTGCTCCACGACATACCACACATAAGCCAATCTGGAATGGGCATGTCAGCAACAGAATCGGTGTCTGCAAAGCATACTGCGTACCGCCTGCGGGTCTCCTTCATGAGCCAGTCTCTCCACTCAAGCTCTATATCGGAGAGATTGATCTTGAATATTCTTTGCTGGGCTCTTTCGTGTAATCCTCGTCGAGACATCATCTGTTATCAAGATTAGCTATGCCAGATCGAGTCGCCATAAAGTTACCGTTGTATAAGAACTTCTCAGCGCTTCTGCGAGTTCCATCTGCCTCTTGTTTCCTGACCATATTCCAAACGCAGTTATCAAGATTGCGGTGCTTGTGAGATATATGTCTGTAGTCTGACTTGCATCCCTCAGGAAGATCTCGTAAAGCACCTGCAAAATAATGCTTGCCAGGTCGGTTGCAAAAGTCTGAACCTCTGCTACAGGAATCATCAGGGCCCCAGACACGAACGTACTCAGAAGCTGCAACTGCATCCCAGGCCCGTTATAATGCATAGTATGGTTATGACGAAACGTGCCAGGATGCGTGATGGGATAGAAGAAAGCCAGCCGGGAGAGATACGTATCAAAAATGACACGGACCGTCCTCAAAGGCGGGAATGTCGTTGGGATCTTGCCCATCTGATCTTTGTCGAGCACTTTGGCAAGGACGATATGAATGGTTGCCATGATCGAGTCTCGTACTTCCTCTGGAATGGTGATGTTGGTATTGTTGTTCCCTGAATGGCCAAACTCATCCACCTTTGCCCAAGCCTGCTTGCTTTGGAGAAAGTCGCAGATGACGGAAGTCCTGAGTGGGTTTCCTCTCGGGTCGGGTTTGTAAAGCTGAGGATAATTGCCATATCGCTCACGGTCGTCGGTGGACATATCTGAGCCTTGCATATAGTCCTCAGGGCTTTCAGATGTGGAACTGATTTGAGCAGGATGCAAGAAGTCGGCTGAAGAGGATGTGTCTAGGAAAAGGCCCGGCCCACCCTGTTCGTCGAAAAGAAGCGAAAAGTCATCCCAGGCAGGGCTAAAGGTGCCAGCCACTGAGGGCTCGTTGACTTGCCATCCCGAGTCTGAATTGGGCGCGTCTTTTGGAGAAGCCTGATCTTCCCTCGCAAGGTTGTACAAGGTCTGCGCGAACTGGAAATCCTCCGTAGTATGGGGCACCATGGGGGGAAGTGTACTATCGGCTACGCAGGTTTCTGTGGCTGTTGAAGGGTCATTCTTTGAAGAGGCGTTAGCTGGAGCTGAGATTTGGTGGCAGAAGGGTGTGAAGGGATAAGTACATTGGTGGGTGAACTTAAAGCATTCTCTTCGGGACCTACCTGGGTTCTTTCACGGACTCCTGAAAGCCTTCGCTCCCGCAACGATGGGTCGACACTTAATCTTTTGAATGCGACGTGATCCCTCTCCAAAGTACACACTGAACCTTGCTTGTTGCATCGGCCGCAAGGAGATTTCCCATCACATCGTACTTTCATCCTTGCGCAACGGTCACAAGCAGCGATTGTTCTAGTAGGCAAGAGCGACTCGACACCGTTATTTGGAATGTGTGCGCCGACTGGCGGCAAGACACCGTGACTCTTCTCATGGCGCCTCAGCGCGTCCCTTTGCTCATATTGCTTAGCCTTGCTTGTCGGCGAAACCGAACTGAAATGACCTACTTTCGTGCGAATCTTTGTGAACAGACTCCACAAGAGTAAGAACGAAATGGATTATCTGAGGCGCAAAGTTTTAGTGCTCGGAGTGATGGTGGGGATAGTTCGCAAAACGTACGGATTTGCTGATGCCGTTGAAGATGCTCACTTCGTGAGAACTCTTTCAAGCATTGGACGCATCGATGTTTGGACCTTGCTTTTCCGGACATCTGAACAGGCGACTTCGAATCACGACTGGGGCGGAGACATCAGGCGTCTACGGGCTCAGATGGCACAAAGCGTTAGAGAAGCAAGATAGATAAGGAAAAGACGTAGCCAAGTAACTCTGCATCGAAGTGGCAGCTAAAGGCGTAGAAGGACAAGCACCAGTTAGAATGGTTGATGTACAAGTCCCAATTGACATCGATCGGTGACGCCACGCGTCGAGGCGACGCCAACAACTTGAATCCCGACAAGGATGGGCCGAGGGACGGAGAAGCGGGGTTTCGAGCATTAGAGGGTTGAACTGGAAGGCCATCGGGCTTCAGCTCTCGAGTCGCATAGGCAATATTTAGAGAGTGTCTTAGGGGTGCGTAGTTTTACCCTCAAATCACCCAAACTTCACTTTGGAGGCTGCAGAAGCGGGGAGCCTCGGAAACACACTACGGTATCCTAGTACCTCCGCAAAGAGGCTCCAGCCAATGATAGCCGCCAGTCTTCTTCACTACCTCGAATTCGCTGAGGAGGCCTGCTCGCTGCGTTTCTGGGGGGCTCGCGAAAGCACCTGGCACTCTCCGGGGGGTTGCTATCTTGTCGAAGGGGCTCGGTGCATCTGGGAGTCTTCGCTTCTGTCAAAAAGATCGGAAAGGGAACGACCCGAATTCAGCACAGGCATACCTTAATATTATCCGAGAAAATGCACGGATCAGAACCAAATTTCATCTTTCACCGACTTCACTAGTATCAACATCGTAGCCGTATTCACTTTATGCTGAAAATGCTCCGATTTGCGCAACGGAAGATGACCGACTTGGTGACGACGGAATTTCAAGCTTCCTGTCTACATGGACGAAATCTGCGGAATCGCTGCGGTTGTTGTTCTGGCAAGCAGGGCGCATACTCTTTGACCCGCGCTGCACGTCTGGATCAATCAAGATTGCTTTGCCCATTCCCTCAGTCATACTACGCACGCTGTTCCAGAAGGACAGTACTCCAATGAGAGATTGGCATATGCTACGGGGTATGCATCGATGCTCCAGCTTTCCCCCACCCCCTCCGACCCGATCGGAGGATTCGTGGGGTCTACGACTGTTCGTGATTGGATCGTTCTGATGACAGAGTATGCTAACGCAGGGGCAGACTCATTGATGCAGCCTCGTTTCGACAATCCGCAGGCTGACTGCTTCTCCCGAAAACAGTCAGTTCGTTTCCTTTCCAGACAGTTCGCACGAATAGTCCAGCCAGGTTACCACAACCCCAGACTCGCTTCTCGGTGCACTGTGGAGGTGACGTCTGGGGCAGACCCTTTCCGTGGTACATCAATATGCGATACGAGGTGGGGGCGCTAGAACAGATTCCTGAGACTTGACCTCGTCTGGAGAAAGACATAGACACTTCCCAGACACCAATCTGGACATGGTATACAAATATGACTTGCCATATCCCGGGAGCGTAAGCTCATCGTATGGCTTTCGAATCCAGCTCTTCCACTTTGACTGAAATCTTGCAGCCATGACGCCCAAGACCAACAATCAAGTCGACGTCGAGAAGTCCTCGAGCAACCTCGAACCCGAAGCAACTCATGTCGAGCGGCCAACTATCAACCTGGGAAATGAGGCTGTGTTGCTCGATGTCGCTGCTGGTCACATTGACGGTGCTCTCATTGGGAGCTTGAAACTGGCCAAAGACGGACATGTAAGAGCAACGTTCACTTCTTCCGGCCGCACAAGCTCAATAGAGTTGACGCCTTTTCCAGACGGTCCTGATTCCGCAGCCATCAGAAGATCCAAATGACCCCTTGAACTGGCCATCTTTCAAAAAGCATATGATCCTTGTGATCCTGGGCATTGCGGCTGGTTTGGGTGATTTCACGTCAACCCTGGGAATCCCTCCCATCATCCTGCAGGGCGTCAAATGGAATATGTCTCCCGCGGTCGTCAACTACAATAACAACCTCAATGTTCTAATGCTGTAAGTAGTTCCCACTGAGAGATCATGCCTGATACTTATTTTCAGCGCCATCGGCGGCCTCTTTTGGGTTCCGTTCGTGTATTTCTGGGGACGTGCTCCAGTCTTATTCTGGACGACCCTAGCCGGGACGCTCTTTTCACTGGGTACCGTCCTTACTGATGACTTCAACACCTATTATGCCCTTCGCGCTTTGCAGGGCTTCTGTCTGTCCTCGGTCCAGGGCATTGGCCTGAATTTCATCAAGGACATGTTCTTTTTCCACCAACATGCCCGCAAAATTGGTATCTGGGCCGCTATCTTCCTTACATGTCCGTATCTTGGCCCGCCCTTTGGCAACTTCATTATTGCCGGCACTGGTACATATGTCGGCTGTCTGTGGTTGGGATTTGCATGTTGTTGTGTCAATCTGACTCTCATAATCCTCTTCTCGGATGAAACATGGTACAGACGCGAAATTCCAGCCGAAGACCAGCCAGCTCGCGGTCGACGATTATTCCGCGTGGTTGGCGTTTGGCAGCTTACGGTCCCGAAAGGATATTTTCTGTCCATCCCAGAGTCGTTCCATCGACTTTTCCGGGTCTTTGTCAAACCTATCATCATTCCGAGCATGATCTATTTGTGAGGAGCATTTCACCTTCACATGTGCCTACACCGAGCTAACCCTGCTTCTAGTGGCATTAATATCATGTGGGCGGTTGGAATCAATATCGGGACCTCAATTCTGTTTACTGTCCCCAAGGAAGCGGGTGGATATGGCTTTGGGCCAAACGCTCTTGGAGCAATCTGTCTGACACCGGCGGTGGGCACGATCCTGGCAGAAATCTGGGGTCATTTCTTTAACGACTGGCTCGCCAACCGGTACATCAAAACACACCAAGGAGTGTTTGATCCCGAGGCTCGCCTTGTCACCAACTATGTCGCAGCCGCCATGATGGTTCCCGGCCTGGTTATCCTTGGAGAGGCCTTGCAGCACACCCTCCACTACGCTGCAATCATCATCGGTTGGGGTATGTACACAGCCGGCACATTGGCCGCGTCCGTCTCCCTGACCGCTTATCTGCTGGATGCATACCCCATCGCAGCAGGAGAAGTCAACGCCCTCCTCAACTTTGCTAGAGCAATAAGTGGATTCTCCGTCGGGTATTTCCAAGTGCAATGGGGCGCGAAGGTCGGATATGACGGATCTTTCGGGACACAGGCGGCCATTGTCGGAGCATCCGTGGGCATTATTGTTGTTCTTCATATTTACGGTGGTCGGATGCGTGCCAAAGGCGGTCATGTATGAACAACAACTCTCAGGGGAACTTTGTCGACGGATGTTTCTGAGCCTCTGGGAAAGAGTCCTTCCTGTAGCGCTTCGAGGCTGATATTGCGAGACAGCAAATCCTTCCACATCTCCCCATGACTGATGAAGACCCGAAGACCCTCTTGTGGGTTCTGATTTCGCGCCATGAGATGGTCGGTTTTCATTCCACTGTCTTGAAAAGGTCAGAACTGGGTGCAAAAAAAATGTAGAACCATGGACACGGACACAGATGCTATCACTGAACGTTGCTCCAGCACCGCTGCCCCTACCACGTATCCGGCCCGACTGGGTAGTGGCCCATATTGCAAAATCCGTCGGGAATGTTACATAGCATCGCATTCTGCGCCGGTGCCTGTAAAAGCAGGCCAGGAGATGGGTGCCCCCCGAGGAACTGTGTAAGTTGCTGCAAACGAACAGATCTTTCCATGTCTCCTCCTTCTCAGCCAACTGCCCCACGGGCTCTCAAATCACGGATCTTTGATGGAGCAAAGCTCAGCGTCTCACCGAGAATCTTGTCCGTGTGCTGTCCAAGTAAGGGTGGCGGAGAACGTATCGAGGGTTTGGACCGGGAATATTTGACCGGTGTATTGACCAGGTCCATCACACCGCAGCTTGGGTGGTCAATCGAGACAACCATACCTCGGGCTCGGACTATAATTGACAGATGAGCCTTGAATTCTGCAACACTGTTGGGACATTTACCGTGTTTATGATTGAGGGTGTCCATCAGATCATTGACTTTGGCGTACGGAAGACCTGAGCCCTCAAAAATGTCCAGCCACTCCTGCGTCGTCTTCTGCTTCGTAATCTCCTCGATGGCTGGTTCCAAGACGCCGCGGTTCGCAACTCTCGCGGCATTCGTTGCGAAACGCTCATCACTGGCCCATTCCTGTTTCCCTAGCCCTGTGCATAGGATTCCGAAGAGTCGATCATTGCCACCGCCGAAGAGAACATCTCCGTCGGACGTCTGGAAGGCTCGATAAGGTACTACAGAGGCTAAAGACCCAGTCAGCAAGGAAGGAAAGAAAGGGCATTTAAACGGCCATACGATGTGCGGTGCCCCATCTGCCACTGTCCCTCTTCTTCGAAATCAAGACTGATTCGGCCATGTTTGATAACGTGGCGACCTGACAATCGCTCAGACACACGTCCAGATGTTGACCTTGGTTCGAGTTGTGTCGCTCGAGAAGAGCGGCCATAATGCTGTTGCAGGCGTACATGCCCGTGGTCAAGTCGGTGACTGCGCAGCCGACCTTGACCGGTGGCCCGTCCCTCGTGCCGGTGATGTGCATCAATCCCATCTCTCTATCGATCGACACAGTGAGCCCTTGCCGTGTAGAGACCAAGGTAACCAAACAAACTCACGCTTCCACCATCACGTCATATCCAGCCCTGTCGCTGTATGGGCCGTATTGACCATAGCCCGTTATGCTCGCATATATCAGCCGTGGATTCGCCTTTTGCAAGGTCGCGAAATCCAGCCCATATTTTTTCAATGTCCCGGGCAGGAAGTTTTCCACAAACACATCGGCGGTCTGTGCAAGCTGTCGAATGATCTCGGCCCCCTCTGGATGCTGGAATGACACACCCAAAGACTTCTTATTGCGGTTGACCTTAAAACTTAATCTCAGCTTAATGTTCAAATCTAGCACCCCAGCGACTGATCTTACGGAGAGGTAATATGCACTTTCTCCGGGGCCGCTCCTATCATCGAGGTATGGAGCGTAAGGGGGCCCCCATTGCCGCGTGTCGTCGCCGCGGACAGGATGTTCGATCTTGGTGACGTCGGCACGTTGGGGACATCAGAACAGAGGTAAAATCGGGTGATTGCCTGCACTCACCCAAGGTCCCCCAGAATTTGCGTGCAGTAGGGCTGGGAACGTGTCAGCAAAAAGGAACAAAACAAATGACAACAGCCACGCACTCCCGCCAGCACCCGAGTAAGATCTATGACCTTAATTCCCTGCAAGGGGAGGCTCTTCTCACACGACAAAGTTCCCAGCCTTCGGGAAGGAGACGACTTCGTTGTAGAGATCAATCGGGAAAGTTGTCTTCCAGCAACCGCGACGGGGACCATGCTGGGAGATTTTCTCTCCAAAGGGAACAGGATAATTCAGCCAGCTCAAGATCGATTTGAATAGCTGACGGGGAGGCTTCTGGTACTACATCCGAAGACGCTCTCTTCCTGTAGCTGGGCAAGCATCTTTGTTATGCGGACTGACTGTGGAATATGCTCTTTCTCACAGCTGCGCATAGGGTTTGGTATGTGGGTTCATCATTCAATCTGGAAATTAATGAGCTGTTGCTTCTGTGGCCTGCCTGCACCAACGATTCTTCCAGGCGCAAGAGGTGCCTAAGCAGGACTGTAGGTGGGGCCGTCACGCCCCGAAAGCACCTAACTAGGCGCCTAAGACGCAGGTGGGAGAGTCCGGAATTGGGACAGCGGGCAAAAGGCTCATGTTCCTGCATGTGAGATCAGTCGAGAGGCAAGCCACGGTGCTTCGAACCGATTCTATGAAGGTGAAGTGCTTGGATTGCTACCTGAATCCCGAGTTTCTCTGCTGAGCCACGATGTCGAAATTGCAGATACTCCTCCTACGTTGCCATCGGGGCACGAGAAAACCCTTACCAGCCCTTCTTCCTCATGTTCGCTCGTTTTCCAACAGCCATGCCCGACTTCGGATCAACAAATTCTTTGCGTCACCCTCAGAAGCCGTTGCTGACATTAGGAGCGGCGACACAGTCCTCGTCGGCGGGTTTGGACTGTCGGGAGTTCCGATGACACTGATCAACGCCCTCCGCGACCACCCGGAAATCAAGGATCTCACGGTGGTGTCCAATAATGCTGGAATGCCGGGAATAGGACTCGGTCAGCAAGGTCGTATAGAATTCGAAGTTGGAACACACTAATTATGGTTACATGCATAGGTCAACTCCTAGACACGAAGCAGATCAGCAAGATGGTGGCGTCGTATATCGGAGAGAACAAGAGATTCGAGTCCATGTATCTCTCTGGCGAGCTCTCCCTGGAGCTCACACCGCAAGGGACAATGGCGGAGAGATGCGCAGCCGGAGCAGCTGGTGTACCTGCCTTTTACACACCAGCTGCATACGGAAGTATAGGTAAGAAACATGATCGCATTCTGTTTTCAAGACCAGGGGGGACTTACCCTTTGGTTCGTTTGCAGTGCAGACAGGAGAGCTCCCAGTGAGATACAAGCCTGACGGCTCAATTGACCTCATGTCCAAACCTCGCGAGACACGAAGTTTCCGAGGCAAGCAGTATCTGTTGGAGGAATCGATCTTCGGAGACGTCGCGTTGATCAGGGTCGACAGGGCGGATCGCATGGGGAATTGCCGATTTCGAAAGGCGCAGAACAATTTCAACGAGGTCATGGGGAAAAACGCAAAGCTGACCATCGTAGAGGCCGACCATCTTGTCGAGGCTGGAGATATTGCCCCAGAGGACATTCACCTGCAAGGAATCTACGTCGACAGGGTCATCAAAGCGACGGTGCCCAAGGAAATTGAGAAGGTCACATTCGCAAAGAGCCCAGAGGAGAAGTTGCAACAAGGTGAGCCAGTGGTGCGATCCATTCGACAATTGTTTATACTGACGGATCAGTGGCTGCTGCATCGGCTCGAAGAGAGCGCATTGTGAAGCGAGCGGCTCAGGAGCTCAAGGATGGCATGTATGTCAATCTCGGCATCGGTATGCCTCTGCTGGCACCGGATTTTGTTCCCGAAGGCGTCGAAGTCGTGCTTCAATCGGAAAATGGCATATTGGGAATGGGCAGATATCCCGATCCCGGAGCAGAGGACCCTGATCTCATCAATCCAGGCAAGGAAACCATCACGCTGCACCCGGGCGCATCCGTCTTCGGGAGTCACGAGAGCTTTGGGATGATCAGAGCAGGGAAAATCAACTTGACCATGCTTGGAGCTCTGCAGGTCAGCGCCAACGGAGGTATGCTCAGAAACGCAGGCTGAATTGTAACGAGGACTAAACTGAACAGATCTGGCAAACTTCATGCTTCCAGGGAAAGTGAAAGGAATTGGTGGCGCGATGGATCTAGTGGCGAACCCACAAGAGACCAGGGTTGTCGTTCTCATGGTATGAGGCTGGCTTTCTCGACCGGTGCAGAGATCAAGGACTGAGACTGCTCTTTATTAGGACCACGTGGACAAGAAAGGAAATCCCAAGATCCTCCCCGGTAAGTCCAGCCCCGTTCTAGGAGCAACGTACAGCGGAGAGAGAGATATTGACAGCTGTGCAGTCTGCACGTTCCCTCTGACTGGAAAGCGATGTGTGTCCCGAATCATCACTGACCTTGCTGTATTTGATGTCCGACTGGATGGTCTGGTGCTGGTAGAGCTGGCCGAAGGAACCACCGTGGATGAGATCAAAAGCAAGACGGCGGCAGCATTTGCCGTTGCCGATGATCTGAAAACATTCTAGCTATAGTAAACACCATCGGCCGGCCTAACGAGAAGCATCTTCTTGGTCTGGGCACCGAAGGAAAGTACTTCACCTCCTGTTCACAAGTTAGGTCTCCGTCGGATCTGAAGTAGATGGGTATCTTGACTACTATTAGCAGGATGAGTTGCTATATACCACCGTCTCATTGCCTACAATCAGGGAGGTGCAAGGTCTCTTGAATGACCGGGTGTCGTAGTGCTACCTTTTCAGCGCAAGGACATCATCGACCATGCGAGTCGAGCATCCAAGGTAGTTAACCGGATCGCAGAGTTTCTTCAGCTCATCCAAGCCCAAAGCATCAAGAATATCCTTGTGATGGCACAAAGCCTCGAGCAAAGAAACCTTGTTCTGGACTGCCTCCTGACACGCTTCGTACACAACGTCGTGAGCCTTTTGCCGGCCCACATGTGGTGCGAGACCCATCATGACAGCTTCTCCGGCTATGAGGCCTGCAGTCGAGTTCAGATTGGACAACATTTGCTTGTCGTCAACAACGAGGCCAGACAGCGCGAATGCTGCCTGGTGCAGAGCTCCAACCGCCACGGTAAAGCTTTCGGGCACGGCCACCCACTCAAGATGCCACGGCCCAGAGGCTCGCTCAAAGTCCGAGATCATCGCGTCCAGCCCCAAGCTCGCATTTGATCTCAACACTTTGGAGGCCGCCAGCATCAACTCGCTAGAGATCGGGTTCCGCTTCTGCGGCATGGTCGACGAGGCCCCTCGATGGGGCACGAACGGTTCCGCGACTTCTGCGAATTCGTTCGAGCACATTATCATGAGGTCGAGCGCGATTTTCCCAATGCTTCCACCGACCAACGCCAGCAGATTGAGCGTCTCTGCAATGCCATCTCTTGCGACGTGCCACGAGATGGGCGGGTCGACCAGCCCAAGCTCCTTGGCCAGTTCCTTTCTCACGACCAATCCTGCTTCTCCCGCTCCAAGCGAGGCCAGAGTACCGGCTGCACCACCATACTGCACCATCAGGGCGCGGGACCGAAGTTGTGCGAGCCTCTCGCGGTGTCGATACAGGCTCGAAAGCCAAACCGCGCATTTGTACCCGAACGTCACAGGGAGCGCATGCTGCAAGTGCGTCCGGCCTGCCATTGGCGTTTTTTTGTACCGCTCGGCAAGACTCTCCGTGGCCGTGATGACCTCGTCCAGTTTGACTTCGACGATCGACAAGCCCGATCGGATCTGCAATATCGACGCCGTGTCCATGATATCTTGGGTCGTGGCGCCCCAGTGCAGATATTTGCCCGCGTAATCCCCACACATGGCGGCAAGTTGTCGAATCAGCGGAAGAATCGGGTATCCCACAATCTCGGTTTCATCACTGAGACGAGCCAGGTCAAGCGACGAGGCGAGTGCCTTGCTCGCTATCTGGTCTGCGGCGTCTTGCGGGATGATGTTCGCCCTCGCTTGGGCTTTCGCGAGCGCCACTTCGACCTCGACGCATCTTTCGAGGTACGCTGTGTCGCTGAAGACCTGGAAGCCGGACCAAGTCAGATCAAATCTTCTCTTCACGACAGGAACATGTGTGTTATTGAGAAGTGCTTCAGTCAGCCACCTACCTACCTTCCGGATCTGGTCCGTGCCAAATAGATTGCGGAAAACCCGAGAGTCGATGGCACTCACTCCCGACATCTGTCTACGCGGTAATATGGCTAGCACGTGCCGCACCTGTCGCAACTTGAAGATGTTGAGCCTGATGTGCACTGCACGTCTGGATGCAGTCATTCTGGCCGATGTCGATGTTGAGCTCGTTGGAGAAGCGCGTCCAAAGCCAATAGAGACGGTATGGGCGTGGTAGGCAACGGTTGGAAGAGTTCTCTCTGCGAGGAATCTCCAAATTAGGCGAGCCAGCACACCAAAGTGGGGGACCGCAAAACATGTGGGACGCTTTCATCCGGAATAGTGAGTTCAATCTGGACCTGTATGGAGTATGACCTACAGAATAGTACCGGTAACCCGACTCGCTCGACGCGGAATATTCGCGTCTGCAATGTGAATTTTACCAAAATTATCAGAACGAGACAATCCACACTGTCTATGTTTGGTTCCTCTCATTCATTGATCAAACTTGTCACTACTTGACCGGCACCAGCCCAAGGTGTGGCAAGAGCCTCTCCCGGATATAGTCTTCGGCATCGTGGAACTTGACGCCCAGCTCCACCACTTGCGGATCCGGTAGCGACACACCCGGATGCATACCGACTTCATTGTAGAACCGGAACATGGTATCCCTCTCCGGCACGCCTGTGGTCGGCAGCACCACGTATTCGACGTTCTTGCCGGACACTTCATTATCATGGAATTAGCCACCTGACGATTCTTTCGGAGATGGGAACAAGAATAAATACTGACCCTTTTTGGCCGCCGCCACAATGTCCTTCGGCCTGACTCTTGCATTGCTGGCCTGCAGGTAGACGCCGTCCAGCTCGGCCTTCCTTTCCTCCCACTGGTCGAAAACCGCCTTGACGATCGCGGAGAGATCTTTCTCGACATACAGCATTGTGACTGTGAACATGTCAGTTTTTGTCCCAGAGTGTTGGGTTGTGTCCTGTCGGATGCCCTACGCTCAGCGTCCGGCGCGATGATAGGTTGCTTGAAAACGATGGTGTCGGTCTCTTTGTGGTATGACATGTGTCCTCGCAGCACCATGTTTTCGTAGAAGTTGCCCGTGTACAGAAAAGTCCCATGTAGGCCAAGTTCGCGAATATAGCCGTCAACCAGATGCTTGCCTGACGAACCGAAATCAGTAACAGCTGGGACTGGAATGGTGTGTGTTCCCATTGATTCTGTACCTTCATAAAGTCGCGTGAAGAATTTGCCGCCGGACAACGCGTGGGAGCTGGGCATTGTGCTCCAGATATAACATTCCACCGTGCCGGCATCGTGGGCGGCCTTTGCAAGATTGCGGCCTTGCTGTTCCTCGCTCATTGGATCATCGATAATGGCCTGGAAAGCGTGAGTTTGAGGCGCTGCAAGTGAGAACAGCCGACGCGCCATACCGCGTCGTAAAAGTTCGTGACTGCAAACACGCCCCAGCATCCCTTGACCGCCGCAGGAAGGGTGGGCGGGTCCGAGAGGTTGCCTTGTACGAGTTCGGCGCCTGAATCTGCAAGCGCGCGCGCGGCTTTCGACTCAATGTTACGCGTGAGGCATCTCACGGTATATTGTTCTGGATATTGCAACAGCAGCTTTGCAACCGAACCACCTGTTACCGGTCAGGAGTCGCTCTGGCCATTGCGCAGACACAAAGCTCGCCTTGATTTCCCGTGGCTCCTGTGACAAGGACCAGCTTTGGCATGATGACGCGAGGTGAAGGAAACTGGTTCAAGACAATTTTAGCCACGTTTGCCACCTTTCGACACAAGTGATACCTTGGTGGTCGACCAGATGCGAACGGCCACAAGGAATCATTCTCATATTATCGACACAGTCACCAGTCGGCCTCCAACAGGAGCCTACGAGTGCGGAGTACTCGTCATCCTCATACGAAACTGGGGCCTTATGAGGCATGTGGGGCGTCACACTGGCAGGTAAGCGAAGGTTTAGACACCTTGAAAATTTCATGTTGTTGCTGCATGGCCACAAACGTGGAGAGAGATCAATGTCGAGGTGGCTCACGCGACTGTATCAGAGTGCTTCTTCAGGTTCGTGTCGGAACAGGAGACACGATAAGGTCGAATCCTGGAATCAACCTGTACGGGAGTCTTGTCGTGAACGGGGCAACACAATGACCTATCCTACAGATACGGTGAAGATGCGTGTCCCGTCTTGGAACCACATTGTCTAGATTCAGCTGGCAGACTGATTAGCAGGGTCTCTACTGCAAATGACTGCTATAAAAGACTCACCGGAAGCGCAGGCGATGGAAGGACGCGCTCAGCACGCGCCGAGGCTGTGGGGGTCCTAGTCCTGATCCGGTAACTGTTTTCCTTGCCGAATTAGGTTAGCGTGCTCAATGACTCCTGCTGCAAACACGCCCGCCACAGTGCGTCTTATGCCAGTGGTCACAATCGATTCAGTTCGTGGAGCGTTACAGTAATCGCGTATTCCAAAACCATGACGCCGACTCAGGATAGATGTCCTTTCTCTCTGTTGACTATTAAGTAATATTAATAATATTAGTCTCTGGCACGACTCTGGAACAGCTGGGAGAAATGCCCGACCTTCGCAACACGTCTTGTGATAATCTTGCACCTTCAGGATGTCCTATTATGACCTGATTGTTGGAAGCCATTTCAATAGCACTACATGATGTGGGGCAAGGGATAGCTTGAAGTATTTGCTCGAACGAATTACCGTCTTGTCATCACGTTCAGATGCATCACCTTCCGCCTTGAACTACGAAGATGTCGCCCAGTGTCAACAGTATTGCTGGGTCGAATTCCACGAGTTTGGAGGACCTCGACGTGGATGATCTTACCGCCCACGTCATCAAAGTCTCCTCCAACATCGACAACGAAAGAATCAAATTCATCTTCAGCAGACTGATTCGGCATTCGCACGACTTCATTCGCGAGACGGCTATTCAGCGGCATGAATGGGAAGCCGCGTGGGAGTTCTTGACAGAGGCAGGTACCTACCCACGAACAGTTCCATGTCATTCTATGACTGACCGCTCCCAGGTCGGACAAGCCTGCCATCCGGAGAGACAGGAGTTTATCCTCCTGTCAGACGTGCTCGGGATATCTGCGTTGGTGGACCAAATCAACAGTCGGCAATTACCCGGCTGCACCGAGTCGTCCGTCCTGGGGCCGTTCCACAATGAGTCACACGAGTTCAATCACGGGGACAGCATCTCGTCAGTCGGTGCCGGCCAATCTATGCTCATCCGAGGAACGGTCAGGAACCGGAAAGGCGAGCCCATCAGCGGCGCACTGCTAGACATCTGGGAGACCAACGGGAACGGGAAGTATGACATGCAGGACCCGGAAACAGGAGGCCCAGACTGTCGCGGGAAATTCTATACCGACTGCGAGGGACGATTTTACATCAACGGCGTCCGCCCAGTTGACTATCCAGTGCCTTTCGATGGTCCGGTCGGCATTGTTCTGGATCTCTTGAATCGACAGGCCTATCGACCAGCGCATGTAGTGAGTGTTCCGTATTCCTCACCTGTCTGTTGGGCCCACAGCACTAATCAACAAACAAATAGCACTTTTTGATCAGTCACCCTTCGTATGAAAGACTCAATACGGCACTGTACGACCGGACGAGCCCCAATATATTCCGAGATCCAGTGTTTGGCACGAAAAGCAGCTTGGTCAAGGACATCGAGTGGGTCGAAGGTAAGGAGGAAGCCAAGATGTACAATACAAAGACATTTATCCGTGTCGAGGACGGCAGCGAAACTGAGGGATTCTGGTTGCTTGAGCATGATTTCATTTTGGCAGAGACCCAAGGGACCCCGAACTTGAAGAGCCAGCTATAAAAATGCTCTGGGCATGAAGTACTGTGTTTAGCTATTGATACTGACATATTCTGTTCTGGACTGCAAGAGTTAGGATGGCTGTTTTCAATACGGGTTTGCACTCACCTTGATGAGGTCTTTGAGCAAAAGTCGACCATTATGAAAATACTGTATACCCAGACCGAAGCCTGCACAATAGTCATGGTTGTGCAAACTGTAAGAGCCACGCAAATGCTGGCTATGAAACAGCACCGACGACTGCATACCGAACCTTTCTCAAAGTGAATGTCTTGCAATCTGATACAGAAATCGCACCGGCTCCAAGATAGCATCCCAGGAACATGAAGGTGGCATTGACTTAGGTATTTCCGAGAATGGTCAATCACGCCTAAGAACAGGTTGCCGCATACGGCCTCTCCATGTGGGGGACTCGATTCTCCTTTTTCCTTGTTGGATCTGCAAACTGAGGGAACAATTAAGTAACACACTGGTCGTTCGACCGCGGAATGAATGGGAGGTCTGTGACACCGCATTTTACGAGTATCAATCAATCAATCATACGGTATTATCATGGCCGACCAATTCCTCGCCGCCATCAAGTCGCGCCGGACCTACTACGCCCTCGAGGCGAAATCGCCCATCCCCGACGTGGAAATCATCCGGATCGCCAAAGAAGTCATACTCCACACGCCGAGTTCGCTCAATTCGCAGTCGACGCGGTTCGTGCTCCTGTTCGGCGACCACCACCGAAAACTCTGGGATATGGCCAAGGAGTGCGTCCGAGCAGTCGATGCGAGCAGCGACTGGCCAGCGGACGAGAAGAAGCTGGATCAACGCCGGGATGCATACGGAACGGTAAGCCGCCCATCCCCTTTCCCAGCCTTGATTGCCACTCCCAGGGAGTAGTGAAGTCCTGATTATGCACTGGCTGACCGATCGGTTCCCTCGGACGCGGGAAGATCCTCCTTTACGAAGATCAGAATGTGACGCATCAGCTGCAGCACAAGTTTGCGCGGTACAGTGCCTACTTCCCCCAGTGGGCGGAGCATACGAACGCGATGAATACGTTCAATCTGTGGACGGCGTTGGAGATGGAAGGGCTGGGGTGTAATCTCCAGCACTTCAACCCTTATATCGACCAGAAGATTGTCGAGGAGTGGAAGGTCC
Source organism: Phialophora macrospora (assembly GCA_000835435.1). Lineage (NCBI taxonomy): Eukaryota > Fungi > Ascomycota > Eurotiomycetes > Chaetothyriales > Herpotrichiellaceae > Phialophora > Phialophora macrospora. Next base: position 398,978 of record KN846962.1, read on the forward strand.
CCGCCGAGTGGCGGCTGAAAGGCCAGTTGGTGTTCGGCACGCCCACGGGACCGCCGAACCCGGATAAGACTTTCGTGTCGGCGGAGGAGAGAGTCTTGGTCCCGGGGTCGTAGCATGCCCATGGGTTGGGCAGAATATGAACAAGGCGAGCTAGGTTAGAAATGTTGTATGTCGTTCTACGTCGGTCGAGAAGATTGACCATTATGCAAGAGCGAGATCCGAGCATTTCGGGTGATAGACATTAATAGCATTTCTGTCATGCGTGGCGTCTCGACTTCACTGTCTCGTTTTACCTGAGCAAGCTGAAGTAGTACCCATCCTTTGAAGCAGTAATCCCGCATTCTATTCCCTCTGAAACAAGGCAGCCACGCCATGACCGGTACTGGAGGATTGGAGTCAGCATCAAAAGCGATCGTGCTCCAGAAATTCTCTCTTACCTGGCACACATGCTCACAATGCCAAACTCCTTGTCCTCTTGTTCCAGCTGCGCAAAGAGTGTGGCGGTCTGCCGTGCTCCAGTGGCCCCGGTCGGATGGCCCAGAGCAATGGCACCACCCCTGGGGTTTACCTTGTCGACACCGATGCCTAGCACCCGAAGACAAGCAATGGTCTGGCTGGCAAAGGCCTCGTTTATCTCGAAAATGTCGACGTCTTTCTGAGCGATCCCGGTAGATTTGTACAGTGCCGGGATTGCGTAGATCGGACCAAGGCCCATTTCGTCGGGTTCGCAGCCAGCGACCGTCGTGCCGAGGAAGCGTCCTATCGGTTTGATACCGCGGTGCTCTGCCCAAGATCGGCGTGCGAGAATGCACGAGGATGCTCCATCGGATATTTGTGACCTAAGCACGGTGTGTAAGCCTGATAATCAACGGATGGCCCATCGATAGACCCACGAGTTTCCAGCGGTGCTTCTGCCATTATCCGAGAAGGCGGCTTTGAGCTTTGCAAGTTTCTCGAGAGTAACGCCCGGTCTGATGGTATCGTCCCTTTCAACCCTGAACGTCGTTTGTGCGCCTGTCACATCGTCGGTTCTGGTCCATTCCACCGGGATGATTTCCGAGGAGAATTTGCCCGACTGCTGGGCTTCTAGAGCTCGTGTATGGCTCAAGAGGGCGAATTCGTCCTGGTCTCTTCGGGATATCTCGTATCTGGTAGCCACGTTTTCTGAGGTGATCCCCATGGGCATCAAGCAGTCTCTCGCACTTTTGACATTCGAGTTCTTGAGTGACGGAGACACATCGACGGGGACACCTCGACTGCCGTAGTTTCGTGTCATGCTTTCAACACCTCCTGCTAGCCCCGCGTCGATCTGTCCGGCTAGGATCGCGTGCGCAATATGAGTAATGGCCTGCAAGCTGCTCGAGCATTGTCTGTTGACAGTGTGGAACGTGGTGGTGACCGGAAATCCTGCGTGATTCAAGGCCATTCGGCCTGTCTTTGCAAATCCGAGCTCTGCCAGGACATTGCCGATGAGCACATCCTGAACGTCGCCAGGTTGAATGCCGGCACGTGTCACCGCCGCTCTCATCACCTATATCTGTGTCAACTGGGGGTTGTAGCAAAGCAGTGAGATTGTCGTACCGGCATGAGAATATCTTCTGGCCAAGCATCCTTGAAGCCGCCTTTGAAAGACCTTGTAATGGGACTTCGTACAGCAGAAAGGAGCACAATATCGCTAGGTGATTTGGTAGCAAGCCTTCCGAGGAGTCTTGCGGGCGACGACATTCTGTAGAGCCGGTCGAGACCTTCACAAGGCTGTGCTAAGAAGACGATCCCAGCATGGCTAAGGGAAGACACCCAGGCTTACTCGTAGCATGGAGGGATCAACAGCAATCAGATGTGGGGACTGGACGACGTATGAAAAGAGCGACACCAGCGATTGCCCTTTTGGGGAGCCAAGTGGGTTGTCGAAGAATATCTTCGACGCCCCATCATTCCGTATTTCCGACATTTCCGAAAACCAGTTGACCGACCAGAAGAACGAAACACCGACGTACCTTGTCGTTTGGTTCCTTTTGTTGAAGTATTTTTTTCCTGTCCGCCATTTTAAACCCTTCGGGCAGACGTTGAAGCTTCGTCCTTGACTCTGAATATCCTACCCTATTTGAAACGCAAAAATGAGCTTCATCCCCGGAGAAGAGCAGTACCGACCTGCCTTTGACAACAAGGCCACTCCGAAGATCAGTTCAGGGCTATCCTTTGAAGAAGCATGCGTCAAGCACGTCAAACATACTTTTCAGGCTACCCGAGTCTTTATTTTGGCATCCCGGTCCTTATCGAAACAAACCGACTGCCTAGAAAAGCTGAAAGAAGCCTTGGGCGACCGGGTGGCTGGTTATCGCATCGGCATAAGCCCGCATACACCCATTTCCGAAGTTGTGGAAGTCATCGACGATGCGAGAAAACTGGACGTCGACTGCCTCGTCACCCTGGGGGCTGGTAGTATTACTGACGCCGCCAAATTGCTCAGGTTTGCCGTTGCCAACTCGGCGTGGGATGAGAAGGCCATAGGCACTCTATGGGGTGGCCACTCATACAACGCGACGCGTCGTGAGCACATCAAAAAGCCAACGATCCCGCTGATTTGCATCCCGACTTCTCTATCTGGAGGAGAATATCAAGCCATTGCAGGCGCAACGGAGACCTTGACCACACGGGCGAAAAGGACATTTGAGCCTGGCGTGGATCCGGAACTGGTTATCCTTGACCCCGAACTGGTCAAAACCACTCCCCAATGGGTATGGCTCAGCACTGGAGTCAGATCGATTGACCACTGCGTCGAGACGGTGTGCAGCCTGCAGAGTACACCGGAAGGCGATGCCGCAGCCAGCCGTGGTCTGGAAATGCTGGTTCGTGGATTGCTCAGATCAAAAGCCAATCCAGACGACACGGAAGGCCGGTACCTTTGCCAGCTCGGAGTCGCTCATGCCATGCAAGCGGTTTCTACAGGGACGCCATTGGGTGCGAGCCATGCGATCGGCCACCAATTGGGGCCTCTGGGGGTTGGACACGGCGAGACGAGCTGTATCTTGCTGCCTGCGGTCTGCAAGTTCAACGCCGCAAAAGGAGCCAACAATGCCCGGCAAGCTATGGTGCGCGAGTTGTTGTTGAGTCTAGAACCTGTCCAAGCCGCGGTCAACGCCAGAGGTCGGGATGCGAAATCCTTGGATCTGGGCGATATCCTCGACGTTGTGATCCGGGAACTTGACATGCCCAGGACCCTCAGTGCCGTCAACGTGGGCAGAGACAAGTTCGATGTGCTCGCGGTGAACAGCCTGCATGATTTGTGGATCAAGACCAACGCCTTTCCAATCACGGAAAAGGATCAGGTGTTGGAAATCCTGAACATGGCGGCCGAGTGAAGGCTGGCAGGAACTTAGTTACTGGAGTACTTGGTAGAAGGCGGACCCCCACCACCCCGGACTCTCTAGGCGGGATCCCCCCACAGCTCCGGGCTTCCCAGGCGGGGAGCCGATCGGCGGTCGGACACTCGGCGGTCCCCTGCGCCATCCGTCCTTTAGGTACTCTTACTTGCTCGGGTGCAGGGTCTGTGGTGCATGGCCCGGCGATGGTTTTCCCACTGCATCAATGTGGAGGTTGGCAAGTCACTACGCAAAATGATGGCCTCAATTTGTCTGGGAGAAGTGCTTAGGACATTCACTACATGCTGCGCACCAGCCAAAGGAGACGTTGTCACCTTGCCCTCTAGACAAAATCACTGGAAATGACAGACGCCTTACAAACCACATGGAAGAGATGCGCTTACTGCGAGCGGACTTTCTCAAAGCTGGAGCACTTGCGGCGGCATCAAAGGTGGCGTAAGCTTCGATCTCCCAGACATACTGTATCGTTTACCGGCTTCTCGCTGACCAGTCGCTCATGATAGACACTGGAGAAAAGCCTTTCAAGTGCGCATCCTGTGGGAGAAGATATGCTCGAAGGTATGCAATGCTCTCGTTCCGACATGTGTGAGTCAAGGCTCAAATGCATGACAGTGATGTACTGGCGAGGCATATCCGAAACCACCATCCAATTGCCGACAATGGTCCAGAGGACATGCTGATCGAGCCCGTGGTCCCTTCCTCACATCCACAAGCCATGGAGTCTCCACAACATCGGTCTTCAGCAGTCAATGGGGTGAATTTCGCGTTAGAAAGGCCCACCGAGCAGTCAACAGCCACGGTCGAATGCGTCCGCGTCGTCCCTTCGACAGATGGTAGTTCACGGTCAACAGTACCCGCTCCAGCTCCTTCGATTCCGCCAAACGCACGGCTCGAGAACAGACCAGGTGATATTTCTTTGACCTGGAAATCTCCAATCCTGGGCCCTGCTCTTCGAACAGATAATCAAGGAAGCCCAGAACGAGCCGCCGCCGTGAGCGGCGATGTGTCGAACGCTCAGCCCAAAGAACACGGCCACTTCACCCATACTGCGGGAGAATTGGCACTTGATCATGACACGATTGAACCATGCCGGTTATCAGAAAATCACCACGGTGAACCAGTGCAGAACCACGAGACCTCCCATTATAGCCACCCACAAGCCAATCTTATGAATCCGACTACGGGCCAGGAGTATTTTACGATCCCTAATGCCTCACCTTATCCGGAGGAGATGGACATGAGCGGCGTCATGGACGGGGAACTGACGGGCTTCGATCCGGATGACATTGATTTCACGCAGACTTACCACGTCCCCGATTTGCTCTGGCTTGAGTCGACCATCATCGACCTGCCGAAGTTGGATAACCTTGTCACATCCCTCCCTACTCCAGGCGAAGACCACACATCGTGCCAAGATCGACCGTCAATCAACGCCCTATCCGCAGAGAGGCTAAGTCGCGTTCAGAAGGCATGGCCAACGAAATTGGTCCGGCCCATTCGGCTGATACGCAGACTCTGGCAGACCGCTCTCCAACATCCAGCGGACAACATTCTGTGTCATTGTCGCACAGAACCTCCCGGCCACAGTCCTGAGCGGATCACCCTGACGAGCTCCCGGTGGAACATGGACGCCAGCTGCAGAGAGAGGCTCCTGCAAGACAGCCATCAAATCTTTGGCAAAGACGAGTCACTCTATGCCACACCAGTCGACCAGTCGAGCGGCACGCCTGGCAGTTCGACGTCGACGACAGACGAAGCCCATTTTCCTTCGGTCGAGATGCTGGATATGAGTCTCGACCTCTATTTCCAACGGCTTCATCCGTCCATGCCGTTCGTCCACCGGGCGACCTTCGACGCAAGGACAGCACCAAGCGCGGTGCTTTTCCCCATGTGTCTGATCGGACTGTCGTTGCTGGATCCCAGAGGGTCCAGAGACTTTGTCCGCAACGAGTGGACGGTGAGTCAAAGTGCTCTCTGCGACTCCTCATACGTCTCTCCGCTGACCGTGGTCGTAAAGAAACTTGTATATTCGTGCCGAGTGGAGCTTACATCCCAAGCCCTGGGCAAGCGTCCACCCTACGAGCTCATTACGGCCGTCGCTGCCTCGTTGCTTGTGCTCAATCTTGCTCTGTGCATCTCAGTAAGTACTTCACAACCACTTGTGTCCACCAATCTTGCTGATCAGGTCTGAAGCGACGACTCGATGAAAACGAAGCTCATATGCTCTGCATTCAGACTCTCCATGTGCGTTCAGAGAATCCCCGTGTAAAGTGCTCCGCGTGTCTGACTTGGGGCGCCAGGTTTCAGAAAAGCATGGATTATTTGCAGCCTGTGACGGCAAAGAGCTCGACCTCGATCTGAAGGGCCCATCCTCGGACGTGCAACGCCTGTGGAAACCCTGGGCGCGAGTCGAATCCATCAAGAGGTCGGTTTTGGGGCGTCGTTGTTGTCGCTGTATTAACACAAGGCTGATCTGAGACCTAACAGGATGATCACATGTCTCCTCATCATCGACGCCACGTACGCCGCCCTCTGGGGCACGGCGGGAGTGCTCGAGCTGGACAAGCTCGAGATCATTCCTCCGTGCAAATCGTCCTTGTTTGAGGCTCCCGACGCGGCGGCGTTCGCACACGAGGTAGAAGCCAACGCGGCGCCGATCATCACCATACCGCGAATGACACCGAAGAGGATGTCGGTGTCAGTGCTGTTGTCGTCGTCGCCCATGCTCGGCAGCATGGGCCTCCAAGCATTGTTGGCTGCCATCTCCATCCAACATTCTGTAGCCCGTCATAGACTGTATCCCGGCCAGCTCGACAGCAGTGGTGAGACGCAGCCGTCTGCACCGGTGGAGCGATATGCGCTGGATGACCATGCGAAGAACATTGCTCCCCTCCTGGCCACGATCCCCAGCAGTCACGGGGACTATTTTGATCAACGAGAACACCACCACCCACAGCAACAGCAGGTTCTGCTGCTCTGGAACAGCCTCTGCATGTCCATGACGGTGGATATGGACCAGTTCGAACTCGCCCTGGGCCGCAAGGACGCTATCTCCGCGCAGGGCGCTCTCTCGAATATCTCGACGTGGGCTCAATCGCCAGTGGCCCGAAGGGCGGCATTGCACGCGTCGCAAATCTTCCGGATCCTCGCACAGTCTCGGGTTTCGGAGCCGGCATTACTTCTGCACGAGCACATGATCTTCACGGCCGCGCTCGTCCTGGCCTTCTACGTCTTCAAAGCGACACCAGCCCCTTCCTCCTCGGATCAGGACCAGGCGGTAGTCTCCTCGTCCTCGGCAAAACTCGAACTGTTGCAAGACATTGATTGGGCCGAGGTCGGGACGGATGGCTTCAGCCCAGCGACGACCGCGCAGGTCGAACACCCCTGCTCTGCCGCGAAACGCTTCATCAGGAGTGGAGGCCCCGTCTGTTTCGGTGCCGTGGACGCTATTGTCGGCGAACAGGCCGCAAGGAAGGTCATCCTGACGTATGCTCATTTACTCGACGAGGTGGCGAAATGGGACGGGTCGGATTATTGCGAGGCACTCAAGGCGGTTGCGGACTTTTTCAGGTCCGAGTTGACGGAGGCGAATGGAGCATAGAACCCATGCCATGCATTCGTACGCGTACAGTCCCGACTCGAGGGAGAGTGAAGCGAGGGAGACCGCACTCCTGTACTCCGACCATCCGACTCGAGGCCAGATGAGCAAAAGTAGACTACGGGAGGTATAGTACATGGGAGAACTATACTCGTACAGCTTGTGAGCTTGTGCGTTGCCCCAATCAAAAGCAGGACCTCTGCACAAACGAGTAATTATTACTGTATGTCCAATACAGTATGTGGGGTGGTGCGTGTGGGTTGGCCATTCTTGGTAATTATTGCATCAGTGGACAGCCCCAGGGCCCCGGGATGGGCAGTCCGATCTCCTCTGTACTGTACGTGACCCCGGTCCATGGACGAGGAGCAGGAGGCTGTACGCCACGAATAGATATCGTAGAAGAGGAAGAGGACTCGATCTGTGTATTGACATTGACGTTGACATTCCCACTGACGACCGGTCCCATGGCCTTGAACTTGATCAACGCGATTACTAAATGCTCCCCTGGCTGTATCTCATACAGGCCTACAGTACTTCTATGAAATCTCGACTCCTAGATCTGAGTACCTTCAGCGCTGGCTTTATCCCCCGCGCGTGCCAGGGAAGGATAGCGCGCCCGGCTCCACGTGTGCCGCATACAGCCCCGGACAGCCTCCTCGAGCAACAACTTGACGTACCGCTTGTGGGCCCAACCCTCGAAGGAGAAGGGTTTGATAGGGCTCGTCGGCGCCTTGCCCAGGCCGTGATAGAAGAGGCTTTTCATGCGAAACTCGGCGACGCCGTCATCTTGGGAGCACGTCGTCATCTTCACGCCCATCTCGAACAGGCCGTCAATGTGGCGCGGCCCGTGGGGTGAGTTCAGGGGCGAGTCGCCGCATCGGAGAAGAATCGCGGCCGGAGTCTTGGCCAGCACGACGAAATGGTTGGTGATTTCGGTGCCGACGTCGTAGTGTGATTGAAGAAGCTCGGCCCGTCGCCATAGCTGGTGGGATGTTGCGGGCGAGTTATACCTCTGCTGCAAAAATCTGCGTTGGATCGTGTAGGCTGGTGAAGACAACATTGGTTTATTAGTAAGGTCAATTAATTATATGCTTGATCCACGTGAGAAAAGGGTTGAGGCTATGATACATATCTGGCTCGCCAATGGAAGAACACAAATACATAGACGTACCATGGCTGGCCCAGATGGCGGCGCAGAACGCTTCAATCAACTTGGTGCCCCCTTCTTCGTAGTCCCTCAGAAGGTTCGGATCCAGCTTGTTCAGGGGGATTTTCCGCACACAGAGATCGTGGAACGTAGGATTCTGGTTCGGGTTGAAACGATGGTAGAACGTGCTTCCGGATAGAGCGTCGTTGGACGGGTCGTAGGGGACGAATCGACAATCGTGCGTCCACCATTGGAAAGCGCCGACTGTTCCCGCGCCACCCAGGGTCAGTACGTAGAAGAGTCTGGAGGCCGAGAGGCTCAGTCGTGGCATCGCATTCCCTGGATGTTCGAGAACCAAAAAGCAGCGTGCTTGACCGACCAGACTCTATAAGTAGAGAAATACCAACACTGGGCTTGGTACGCATAATTTGAGACCGAGTTCGATGCCCCACCGCTTTGGCCGATCCTGCACTTCTGTCCGCTGCCTCCAGGCATGTATAAGCCAGCATCCACTCCAAGGGGAAGAAGCTGCAGCTTGCCCGGCCTGGTGAGGAACCACGTGCCCCACATAATGCTGTGTTTCTCACCTATGATCAGCGCGGTTCTTGCGATAACGGTGCTCGTGGCTCCGTTGACAATGTTGCTCAAGTCCCGATATATTTGAGCATTCAAAGCAAGAACTGAGGGAGGGAAGGCGACAGCATCAAGGACCGCAAAAGGCATCACAGCTGGCGAAAGAGCGAGGCGGTTGCCTTTCATATATCTGTTTGACCTACAGTAGCAAGCTGAGATCTCTGCATTGGCTAGCCCGCACAGTCTCAAGCAGAATCGAGCTGGCCAGCCTCGAAGCATAATAGGTCGAAATCCTGCTGTACCTGTGTGACGGATTGCGAGGGCAGCATCACTCTTATCCCCAAAGAGTGTGAGCGCCACCTCACCTCTTGGCTCGAGGTTGGCAAGGCTGTGGCCATGTGGCAGGCGACGAGGCTGTCAGCCTTTTCCATTTTACTCGTAATTCCTGCTTTTACGAGCAGCACTCCAATTACTTATACCCGAGGAGCACACGAGTCGCACATTCTCTCCCGACATGGCTCAAGTACGTCGTTCCAGGTCCTCCTATGATATTGCGAGATAATTGGCTAACTCACAGTGCGTGTGCACTTTTGTAGAAAGCAGCCAAAACCCTAGCCGTGCGTAATGCTGCCCGCCTGCGCCAAACGCACCTGATATCCATCACGCTGCACGCTCTCTTCCTGGCGCTCTCGTTCACGCTCCGCCGCTCGCTCTCCCTATGGCTGTACGCACTACTCTGCCTCCCGGCCATCCTAATCGAAATTTACTTGGACATGCTGGCCCGGCCGACGTACCACCCCAGCGGGGACTTGAAGCGGCCCGGCGAGGATCTCGACGCCAAGGGCCTCACGGAGTTTATGTGGGACGTGCTGTACTGGACGTGGATCAATCTGGTGGTGGTCATCATCTTCGGGAACCGCGCCTGGTGGGCCTATCTGGTCGTGCCGGGGTATGCGGTCTACAGCGTCGTCGGGGCGGCGAGGGGTGTGAAGAGTATGATGGGCGGGCTTGCGGGAGGAGGAGCAGGGGACGGGGATGGGGCGGGAGCAACGCCGAGCACGAGCAAGAGGCAGAGCAAGATGGAGAAGAGAGGCGGGCAGAAGGTGGCATACCGGTAAAATAAAGAACGATGACCTTGAACTCGAATTTTCCTGACTACCGCTCGTCGCTGATCTTGTCAAACCACCTACTCAACCCTACTGTGCCGTACAACTCCTTCCACCGGTCGCCCAGCTCCTCGTCCTCCTCGACATACTCGCCCACAAACTCGGCCGTCTCGTTCGCCTTTCGCCGCACGCTCGAGCCGGCCTCCTCGATCTTCTGACTCGCCCGCGCCATCGCCAGGTTGTAGTACTCGACGCTGGCTTTGGCTTTCTCTGACAGGCGTTTTGCGGCGGCATTGCGACGGCGCTTGTATCGCCCCATGATGATGGACAACAAGTAATACGCCCGCACGAGCAGCCGCTGGATGAATTGCTTAACCAGCATGGTGATGCCGTGAGAGAAGAATGCTCTCAGCACCTCGACGTGCAAGCCCTCGTACAGTGCGAAGGGACCCTCGGTCTGCACAATGGTCAGGACGGTACTGAAGATGGTTGCGCGAGCGGCCTTTCGGGTCCCTTTGTGCTCGAAATCTTGCCCGACCACCTCCTTCTCGTCGCGCTCTTCGTGCGCGGATGATGCACCGCCGGCCTGCAGGCGCGTTTTCGCGAGGCTGAACGGGTATGTGAGGCTCGATGCGCAGGCCTTGCTGACGGCGGAAAGGAGGAATGTGAGGCTCGGCGGCGGGTTCTGTCGTCGGTCGCGGCGCAGGAGGAGCTTCTTGAGTGTTTCGAAGAGGAAGAACGTGATGGACGGGTTCAACGTCAAGACCAGACTTGCCGAATACCCAGACCAGAATCCGAGCGGCCCTTTCTCGTCGAGGATGTCTTGGACAATCTGCCGTGCCGAGGGCGTCTGCAAAGCAGTGCTCTGCCCTTCTGTGGCCTGACTATGCGCGCTCATCAACGCAGCAGCCTGCTTCCGTGTGACTATATTCGCAATGGGCGTCGTCGCCAGCTTGGTCAAACTGCCCGCCACAAACCCCACGCCCAGCTCTTCCAACGCCGGCAAACTCACTTTCTTGCCGGCATTGAGCCTCGCGTGCCTCGCGATCCTCCGATCCCGCAGGAAACTGTAGATCAAGAAGAAAAAGAACGCGTCCGCGATGGTCTTGCCCGTGTCTTGCAAGATCCCCGTGTACAATCCCGATATGCCCCCCTCGTTGCGGTAGATCTTCTGCACCCCGTCGATGAAGCCCTTGTACTCTTCCTGGCTCGGCGTGGATTGGTCTCTGCGGAGCTGGCGTTGGATCTGGAGCCGCGTGATGACCAGGTCGACCGGGTAAAGCGCCGCATTGGAGATGGCGGATCCCAAGGAGCCCGAGAGAGCGTGGCCGAGCGCTACCAGGGCGTGCGACCGTCGCGGGCTGGGTGAAGGAAGCGCATCTTCTTCTTGCACGAGGTGGAAGAGTTCGAACGCGTCCTGCGAAGCATGATTAGTTGTCTAGCTCCTCCGTACAGAGGGGGGCATCGGTTGAATTGGACGACGTACAAGTTGACTGTTATATGGGAAGTTGGACATGGTCACGACACCAATCTCGCACAGGTCATCTCGTCTGGGAAATAGCTGAACGGTAAACAAGAGCAAGTCGCGGGAGCAGACGTCGTCGAGGAAGCAATGAGAGGCGTCAGTGAGCGAGGGAGCAATGATGTAGGCCGGCGTGCTTACCCCACACTTTCTGGCTGGCGCATCCCAAGCGAGGCCCAGGACGGCGGAGCACGCGAAGCATCAACCGAGATTGCAGAAGACTGTACATTCGAAGCTCGCTATAGAACGCTGCTACACCCATCCTACCCTAAGGGTATTGTCGAAAAAGATATCCGAGAGGAACCATCCCCTACTCTGACCACCGCGTCACTCCATCACCGTCGGCCATGTAGAGACTGTTCACTCCATTCAATATCATAACCTAACGCCCTCTTCCCATCGTGTCATCATCGTTGCTCCCGCCGAATCATCAGCCGAGACCCTTCTAAACTCTCATGCTGGTTCGACGCCGCAGTCCATTCTCCGCCGCCTGCAGCTCCCTCGCCAACCGCTCATCGGCATCCGCGTCGCTTTCTCCGCCTAGGCTCCCTTGACTCACGGGACGGGCGGACGCTTCGTGAGACACACTACGTCTGCTTGCGAGGATGGCTGCCATCTGGTGCGTCGTGCCAGATGTATTGCTGGATGATCGTTCGCTTTTGATGCTTGTCACAACCGTGTGTGCACTTGCTGCGCTCGAAGCTCGTCGATCCGTGTGCGATTTGGGGAAGGGCTTGCTCGGCGACCTCTTGTCCTCTGGCGTGTATCGCTCAATTTGCTTGGGTTGTCGCGATGACTGTCTTGACCCGGGGGTCCAGCCGAATGGTCCCGAAAAGTCACCGTTGACCATGGACCCGTTCCGGATGGTAGAGGGTGTCGAGATGTGATCCTCTTGGTTCGCAGTCACGGGGCTCACCACTATCGCGCTTGGATCCTCCTCGCTCTTGATGGCTGCCGCGTCCTCCAACGCAGGGTCAATCAAGACCGATTCCGAGTCAGCAGAATTCGTCATTGCTATCTTTTCGTTCACCCGGCCGGCGTGATCCTCCTGGCGCTCGTCCCTGAACGGCCCTGGGGTGTGGAAGTCTTCATCGCTAACATCGTTGGTCATCTGACCCAGGTCGCCATTCATCAAAGCAGGATCGATTAGATCATCTAGGTTTCCGCTTTGTCTGCTTCCGTCGCTCAAACGGGCGCGCTTCGCATTGGACGATCCACGCGGTTTTGAAGGCTCTGCGACTTTCGCAGGATCAATGCGCCCATATTGATCATGCACACATCGACGCTTAGGGATGTCAGTATCGGCCTGAGCAACATCTCTCGGGTGACCTACCTTGCTCTTCCTGCAGTCTTCACACGCTTTGCTCCGACTCTTCTTGGACGAGGATTGCGGGTCAGATTGACTGGCCTCTACGACCACACCGTCCGATATTCGAGCCTCCGGGGAGGCCGGTCTAGCGTTGGTACCGTTGGTAAAGGCTCCTGCGCCGGATAGTGGATGGGCATCCGTGTTGGAGAAGCTCCTGGGCCGAATCTCCGGCGTCCGCCTGGGTGTTTCGCTGCCGGCCTTGTGCTTGCATTTGATCCGCCGCTTCCGGCAAGGCTCACAAGCGGCTTTCAACCCGTGTCCCTTTGGCTTGGCTGGGGGAGTTTGGGCCTTAGACTCGGGCGGTGGTCGACTCTGTGAGAGGGCCTGCGCCCGTGCCTCGGCCTCTGCCTGTGCCTGGGCTTTGGCGGCATTTCGTGAAGATGTCCTCTCTCCAGGAACACGAATCGCCTCAGGCTTCCTGATCTTCTCAAACTTGTCTCCTTCCGTGACGTCCTCCGAATAGACGGCCCATTCGGGCGCTGGTGTATTGCCAATTTTCCACGCACACCATATGGCAAAGAGCTTTATTAGCGTCATTGAGTCCCCATGTCCCTTGGGTATAGAAGCTTTCACCGCGTCGATCTGCTTTTTGGTGATGTCTGGAACGGGCAGGCCTGCATCGATCCGTGCGGTGCGGTATAGGTAATCTCGGAGTGCTGGCAGTCCCTCCACTTCAGACTTGGGATAGTATCTCGCGTTGTAGAAAGCGTCGCCTGGCTCTGCGGTGTTTTCAAGATCTCCCACCTCTTGCCAGATCGGGTCCGCTCGCAAGAAGCTATAATCCGGGTTGTCACGGAAATCGTCGAGTATTTCTTCAGGCACTGGGTCTTCCTTGAGATATTTGATGAGGGTGTACCACATGACTTTCTGAAAGAAAGGATATCGAAATTTGGGAGCGACGTGGGTCACTTTCTCGATGTTGACAATCCTGAGCTGCATTCCATAGTCCTGGCGAGTAAGGAAGTTACCGCCAATGACCAGGCTGTCTTCGGGTGTCCAAACAGAGTGAATCCACCCCGCAGGAATGAAAGCTGTATCTCCCTCGTGGAGATCGACTCTTGTGCAGTTCCCTCCGCATAGATCGCCTAACCATGTCTCGTTCTGCGAATCCGAATTGCACCACTCTTCGTACTTCTTGAGATATCTATCTTCCGGCGGAATGAAGAAGAAGGTCTTGGTGCCCTTGAGGATGTGGTAGTAAACAGAAGAGCCGCCGAAGTCGATATGGAAGTCGGTGTAGCTGTCAGCAGTTGACATCAAGCAGTAAAACGTGACCGGTCTCTTTTTGGTTCGGGTTTCAGCATCATGGTCCCACACGTCGTCGTCCAGATCGAGATCTCGAACGACTCTTGGGCGTCGAATCAGTTTGCCCAGAGGGCTTTGAGAAACCTCGAGGCTGATGACGTTGTGAATGGGCTTCTCGCCCGGTTGCTCGTAGTAGTCCGCCCATCGTTGTAGCGTCCAATGACCCTTTGTCTCTTGAGACTTGACATCAATAACGGGAACAGTTTCTTCGAGGCCGTACATCTCCGCCACCCTGCGCACTGTCAAGTGGCGTGGAATCACCATGTCCAGCAAGTCTTGCTCGCAGTTGATGACCTCCTCTTCTTCCAATGCCAGTGGAGCTGCATTGTCGAGACCCACCACTTCTCCTGCGCTGTTTATCAGGACGCCGGGTGTGGAATCTGCCGGTGCAGCATCCGAGTCAGGTTCAGAATGTTCAGACGCAGGTTTCACACCGAATCGAGGATTCCAGGCCGCGGGCACCACGAAAGGTCGCCTGAAACCTTCGAAGCTCTCCATGAACTCCTTGGTGACTAACTCCGGTCTGATGCGGGCGAAGTCATCCGGCTGTATATTCAGCTTTCCTTCTTTTATACGCTGGATGTAGTGATGAGTGTACGTCTCTTCGGAAGATTTGACAAGGCCTTGGTTGAGACCGGCATAATCAATGGCCGTCCTGGGCCGGGCAGACTTTCGGACGTATGTAGTCCGGCCATGCACGGGCTCGCAATCTTTGCAGCTGTACTTGTCGACGCTCCTTGCCTCCCCTTTTGTTAGGCCCACGCATTGTGCATGGAACCAGCGCTTGCAGTAATTGCAACTGATCCAGAACGTCGAGGCGTTCTCCTCGTCATCCACATTGTCGAGTTGCATGCGCCCACATTTCGCGCACGCCTCTGCCTGCGTCTCCACCTCGACTCGGCGACGTTTCTTCGGTGGTGGTTCTACCGCGCGAGTTTCAGGTTCAAGCGGTTCTTGGACGACCGGTGGGAGAGCGGCAACTGCGGCGTTGGGTGCAATGTCCTCTGGTGCTGCCAGAGCCGAGTCTCGTAGAGGGGAGGGAGCTTTCGTGCGTATCGAGTCATCAACATCTGTCATAGAGACATCTCCACGATCGTCTCGCACCTCAGACAATGAGGAGCCGTTTGTGGGACTATGTTGTCTTTGCGCCGTTGGACTTGTGTACGTCGTCCATGGCGCCGTGGCAGCTTGAGGGGAGGTTGGGGAGGTCGATTGCTGGTGTTCGGGAAGTACGTCAAGCTTGGGAGTGACTGCAACCTTCTTGAAATTGAGCTCATTCTTAAGACTGAGCAGCAAAAGAGCGTCTTCGTTCATCTCGGCGATAGACGTGCTGCTGTAGCCGCCACTGGTCCTCGGTCTGTTTGGGCGCGGTGACCATTCGAGGGTGGGTATTCGCTCCGACTTGACTCGTTTGGCTGGCGGGCCATTTGAATAGTCGTTGTGGCTATAGCGGCGGGTGGCATGGGATGTCGCGGCACGGGTAGCCGCAAGGGAGTTGGATTTGGGAACAAAGAGGGGGCTTGCATTGACCAAAGCTGGGCTCGTTGCAATAGCAGCAGTGGCAAGGTCGTCGATAGTCGAGCCAGAGCGCGTATGGCCTTTCCCCTGTGCCTTGGACGTGTAATCTTGAGAGGCGACTCTGAAGCGGCCATTGTGTCTCCCTGCGCCACCTCTTATCCGTCCCGCAACATGAGCGGAGCCATCTTGGTCATAATATAGGTGATCGGGCTGCTCAGCAGCTTCGTTGTCGGCAAGCCCTCCAATGTCGGAGAGGCCCAGACCTCTTAAGTAGTGGCCGTTCTCTGGAGAAGCGCCCAAGGGGATAGCCGTATCGTGGACGGGGGATTCGAATGTGGGATCAGGAGAAAGGCGCTCAATGTGTTCATCCAACGGGCGCACTGGGCTCGCGCCCCGCAGCGCCGTCGGGTCGAGGCTCCGGCGCCAGATAGTCGAGGTAGGCATGGTCGTCGTCGCCGTCGATGGGGAATGTTGCGCGACGTGGGAACGTGTTGCGGAGGCGGGGTTTGCAAAGTCGAGCGGCAAGCAGCAGTCGGCACTGGGCGAAAGACGTTGACTACATTGAGGGAGAAGCTGGGACGATCTCCGGCAGAAGGCCAGGCGTAGTGAAGAGAGCAATGGAGGTCGTGGAGTGGTGGAACGGGGTGGTGCAAGGTGAGGGCTGCGGTTCGGAGTTGCTCGAGGAAGTTGACGAGGACGCTAACCACGCTTTACAATTTCACCGCAGTCACCTCTCACTCACCACCGACCGTCTTCAACAACACATCTCGGTCGCTAAGAAGCCCCCCAACCCGCCGCCACATTATCCTCTCGGCCGCGACCATGTCACGATCCAACAAACTTGCTCCGGAGGCCAATCGCATCCTCTTCGTCAAGAACCTTGCCTACGACCTCGACAGCCCCGCCCTCTTCGACCTGTTCGGCAAGTTTGGTCAGATACGTCAAATCCGCGCCGGAACATCGAGTACCACGAAAGGCACGGCTTATGTTGTCTACGAAGATGTCCTAGATGCGAAGCAAGCCTGCGACAAACTGAACGGGTTCAATTTCCGAAACCGCTACTTGGTCGTGCTGTATCATCAGCCGGAGAAGATGAAGATGGAGGTGAAGGAGGATATCGCAACAAGACAGGCCAATTTGGAAAAGATAAAACAGGAACATGGTATTGACTGAGCGATCCTGCCGATCACGGTGCCGTCCGAAGAGAATAAGTAACACACACTTGCTGGGCGGTAGCCAGCAGCGCAACGACTCTGCAGTGTCATGCTGGCATAGTCGCCACACGTCCCCTACTGTGTACCAAAGGCTGCACATATGGAAGACCTCGATCAGCCACGTCGGGGCGCCAGACGCGATGGGGCGGCATAGCGGTGGAGACATCAAGGGCCAAAGATTGATATCTCGAGACAGCCACGACAGTTGTGTCAATATGGTCAGAGAGGGAAGGAGTGAAGTTTTGACCAGAGGATTCTGGACACAGAGAATGATGTTCTTATTCAGATATTGCAATGGCGCGTTGCTTCTCCTGCAATAGGCTGCGCAAGAACATGGCAGTGTTCCAACTCGCTCACACGTGTCTCCCATCATCCACCTTCTTGTAAACCTTCCACCCCTCGGTCTGCAGCCGCTGCTCCTTCTCCAGATTCTCCTCCTCCATCTTCTTCAGATGCTCCGCCACCCAATCCCTAGCCTTCTCCTCGCTACTGCCCACAATCCTCGCCGCCAGAATCGCCGCGTTGACACTATTCCCAATCCCCACGGTTGCGACTGGAATGCCCCGCGGCATTTGCACGATAGCCATCAAGCTGTCCAGGCCGTCCATTGAGCTGGCTTTCACAGGGACGCCGATTACAGGCACAGGTGTTTCCGATGCCATCATGCCTGGGAGGTGAGCGGCGCCGCCGGCTGCCGCGATGATGGCTTTGAGGCCTCGTGCAGCGGCCTTCTTACCGAAGTCAAGCATGTACTGCGGCGTGCGGTGCGCGGAGGTAATGTGGACTTCGTAGGGGATGTCCATGGTATCGAGCAGTGTGAGACCTGGACGCAGCGTGGCGAGGTCGGTATCAGAACCCATGCACACTGCGACCAGGGCACGCGGAGGTGGGGCGGGATTCTTCTTGAGAAGCTCTGCCTGCGTTGCGCTGATGGAAGCGGCTGAGGATGAAGATTTATCGTTGCGGTGCGCGCGCACGGCATCAACCCACTGGATTAGAGGGTGCATCTTAATTTCGCATTCTGAGATGCTGGAGCCCGTGATGGTGATATGGCCCATTTTCCGTCCGGGTCGCCCCTCACCTTTGCCGTAGAGGTGAATTTTCGCCCCTGGGACATCAAGCGCGGCTTGGGCGACTAGTAGATGGGAGTCCGGTTGCGGTCCGCCAAGGATGTTCAACATCATGGCTGCCTTCACCGTCAACTCTGTCGCTCCGGCGGGTATCCTTGATGCCAGACCCGGAAGAATGGCGCGGATTTGCGCCTCGTACTGTGACATATGACATGCTTCGATTGTGTAGTGGCCAGAGTTATGTGGCCGCGGTGCGATCTCATTGATGAGCAGGCTGTCATCGCCGAGGAGGAACAGCTCGACTCCAAAGACACCAGCACCAAGAAAAGTGGAAACTGCTTGTCGAGCGAGATCTTGTGCTGCTTTCGCGACTTGTTTCGAGACGTCTCGGGCCGGGGCATAGACCAACTTGCATATACTGTCTTCATGGACTGTTTCCACCGTTGGGTATGCGAGGGTATTCTTCTCCCAGCTACCGAGGTCATCTTCTTGTGCAGTCTTCACCACCATGACCGCCAACTCCATCTTAAAGTTCGCCCACTTCTCGGCGTACAGAGGTCGGTCTTTGAGAGCTGCAAGGGCAGGCTCGATGTCTTTCACTGACTGGACCGGATAATTGCCCCTTCCATCGTACGCTTCGGTCCGCGACTTTAGCATCAAGGGATAGCCCAACTGATCTGCGATGTCCTTCAGGCCTTGGGGATGAGATGTTCCCACCGCAATACATTTAGCCGTGGGAATGCCGTGTTTTGCATAGTGCTGCTTTTGGAGGAATTTGTCCTGGATCGTCCGGACTGTCCGCCAACTGGGTTGGATTCTCGACCACGTGGTGTCCTCCACGTGTGGTCTCTGTTCCTCCAGCTCCTCCAGAACCTTGGTGTCGACGTGCTCGATCTCGTATGTGATCACATCACATTTAGCAGCCAACTCCTTGACGTCGGAGGCCTTGGCGAAAGAACCGGTGACATGCTTGTCAGATGCCGCAAGGTTGATCTGTTTGGCCGGTGCGTTTTCGCTGTCAAGGACGGCGACTTGGATATTGAGTCTGTTGGCTGCTTCCACCTGCATGCGACCGAGTTGGCCGCCACCCAGCACACCGATGACATGCCCATCCATCCTGGATACCAAGACCGCTAGTCTGTCAATGGTCGAAAGATTGATGCGCGAGACAAGATCCCGGACTTCACTGTCAACGTACACTGAACCGAATGTGAAGCCAAAGCAGGAAGTTACGCGACAGAGACGAGGCAAATATGTTGCTGTGATCTTGGTGTGCTATGGCTCACTTACCACTGACTTCTTAAAATTTTCCCTCTCACTTTTGCGGGTGCGGACCGCTGTGCCCAGAGAAGCTTTGCTGCGTGGTCGATCATCTCCGGAGATGAGCGTATGAGGCGTAACTGCCAGTTGGCTCAAATCCTCCGCTGCAGCAATTACGGTAGAGTATCCATTGGATAGCGAAGAACTTGCAGCCTTGAGCCTGAGGCTCTCGACACTCGCCTCACTGGTGAGGCTGCAGAAAATTCCAGCCGAGTGACGACTCCGATGGCTTCCAGAAGCAGAAAATCATCGCCTGACGCTAGGCCGTGTAATATGTACATTCCTGGGGCACCCATCCAGGACGAAGGTAGACACGTCGCACAGACGGCATAACAAAATTACTTGTACGAGCACAGCGTCATCATTCTGCCACTGTCACAGTCATACAGGGTAAATGGCGGCGAGCATTGAGGTGATACCCTAGCGCCGCCCCAGACTCTAGGGCAGGGGATGCAGTCCGTACATTATGACAAGGCAGGGGCTTATTCGTTTGCGAACGACCTCCCCCTTGTGATTACATCGCCTCTCCATGGCCAACGTGTTCAGGCGGCTTCGATTATTTCCGTTCGAGTTCAGCTTCGCCCGTACGAGGTAAGTTGGGCAGCAATTCATGTGCTCCTCATTTCCGCGATGCAGGGAATCCTCTGCAAAAGTCGACTGTGTCCCATGGGAGTGTCGCAGCTCGCTTGAAGGAACAGCCAACTAGGTGTCGACGGCCACGTCTGGCTCAACCAGCGATCCCCGTCTCCGTGCCGTCCGCTTTGGCAGGGGCCCGCTGTGGAGGCGTCGCGCGGGTGCCCCATAACTCTGGTTCCGGGTGCATTCCGCGTAACCAGCGGCGGCATTCAAAACCCGCAGAAGGACGCTCCATTTACCTTCCCGCGTCCCGGGACAGGGGTATTGGAACAATCGAAAACCTGAAATGCCGGACGGGCTTCGGTAGCTGCTTTTCGGATAGCATGGGCGTGGGATGAATCTACCCAAAGGAGCGAGCTCCAATAGCGTTGCGAGTACCGAAACAATGGTGTTGCTAGCTATCAGGTTACGAAGCTGTCGGGGGGGGTACAGCTCTGATAGCTCGGTCGCAATGGGGGACGACAACCCACTCTCCTAGCGAAATATGGGGGACACATTCTCGATCCTTTCAATCGATCGAGTGCGCGTAAGCTCGCTCAGTCCTCGATTGCCCAGTCACACAGCACAGGCAGGGCGATCAATCGGCTCACAAATTCCACCAACGCATACCACTCAAGCATGTCTCAGGCCCAAATTACACACGAGTCAAATGCCAGCACAAAAGTTAAGGCCCCAGAGTACAAGAAAGCAGGAATGGGTTCGGCGATGTCCAAGTGGCTTTGATGCAAACGGGCTAGACTGGGATCAGTCCCATTTGCTCTCCCAGGCGCGCCGTGCCTCGTGGCGCTCCGGGGAAACGTCTGGCGTGTTGGGGGTTTGGCAAGGGCCAATCCGGCCGGATTCGTTTGAAAGACGAATCCCACGTCGCCTTGACCGCTAGATTTTTTGAACGACATTTGCCAGGACTCCCACTCTGTTGGCGAAGGGGTATTTGATACCCAGGCTCCCTCGAAACGACAGCTCTTCCAACTCCCTGAGAATCTCCTTTTCCCACCATTACTTTTGCTCACAGCCATAAGTAGCCTCCCATCCATCACCCGATCGTGCTCAGTGACAAGAATTCTGTTTCGACTCCACGCATCTCCAGCCTTGTCCTTGTCCTTGTACACGTACCTGCAGCAACTGCCGATCATCACCAACAACTGAAAAGTCTCCGCCCTCGGTGTGAGTAGATCATCACCCTAACGTTCGGTTGACGGATCTGATACTGATTGTCCCTAACTCGTACAGTCAAAGAACGTTGAAGTCTACGTTTGTCCGAGCATTTCGTCTGCAACCGACATCATGCAACGCATCTCCTATCGCTCGACGGTGCTCGCCTCGGAGACCTCAACTCGAGATATGCACAAAGCGTTCGAAGCGTCTCCGCGACCCAAATTTGCCTCATCCTCTGATCGACGACAATACCCCGAGCACCACCCTCCTCCACCTCCGCCATCGCCAGTTCACTGGACACGCGAAAAGCAAAGCCGCTAAACCTCGACTTCTAGCATGGCGTTTCGGAATTCACTATGTCACTGATAACTGCATTGCAATAGAGGAGTCTTGCTCTTGGTGGGTTTACTTCTGGGTTGTTATTTATACTCACTCTTAATGGGCTCGGGAGCTCTAGTAACGGCAACAAAATGTTGCGGGTTATCATTGGTTTGGTCATGTCATATATTCTCATTAGCCTCTGCGTGAGACTTATCGGCCCTGTGAGGAGTCCCCGTTGACTCTGGGCTGTTTCCATCAGATTGAGAATGAACTTCTTGCGGTCTCACGAGAGAACCTGCGTTCTCTTCCAAGGCCTGTATATTATGGGGCTCGTGCGAAGTTTCCTGGTCAGTTGATGGCATCTCTTGGTTTATGGGTGATTGAACAACATCTTTTTCTCTATGTCGCGCGTTGATCTCCATGAGCCTCTCCAAGAATGAAGCTTGCTTCTCTCTGATCCGATCGTCGGTATTTTGACTACTAGAGCCGTTATTGCTGTCCCGCGGCTGCCCGTCCAGGACACTATCTGTCTCGTTCGATTCGGCTGGTCTTTTGGTTATTTTGGCTCGATGGCCAATAAGTTTGATTCGTGACAAGCCAATTAGGTTGTAGTCATCTGTTGATCGCAAAGCTTCAGTGGCATCAGTCGTCTCAGGGTGAGTGAAGAACATATTTGTGCCCACCAGGTCACTCCAGGTGCAGCTGAACACTTCGCCCTGGTAGGAGACAATGGGGTTGACGGAGTCGAGCTCGAGGATCTGAGCACGTGACTCGAAGGGGTGGAATCCGTCCTGGTCACTTTCTGCAATGCGGGCTGGCGTATCTTGCGGTTCCTGCATCGGCGTGACACGGGCTTCATCTGTAGGATGACTTGCATTATTCGGACTGGGTTCGTCTGGGTTGCCATCAATCTTTCTTTTTGCGGGAGTCACTGTCTTGGGCATGCCAGTGGCGCCGTCATTTGGTCTGATTCCGGGATTGAGAGATGAGAGATCAATGTCCACGTAGAATGTCTGTCCCAAACATGTGAGGAAAAATTAATCAGACGAGGCAATGAACACACGGCGATTCAGTGCAAACCCTACCTCTGGCTCGTTCTCATTGTACTCGTACTCATACTCGTCCTCGCCGTCAACCTCTGGCTGCTCCATGTTGGCGAAGGGTACTTTCCTTGATCATTGTTGATGAGTCGTCGACAAGAATATCAGTTGAAGGCGAATCTGCGAGTTACGTGTCGGGGTCAAATTTCAAATGACAATCCTGGTTGGTGGGCTGCATGATTGCAACCTTGCTTAACTATCGATAATGGCACCCCTTGCAGCTGTCTAACGCCCTACTACACAGAATACTATGTAGATGGTCGCTGCCACCTGTTAGGGGCTGTGAGCATTATTGGCGACGCCACTTATCGAAAGTTGGTCAAGACAAGGAATCACAACACTGGCGTCTGGACTGAAACAGCCACGTCTGCAAGCGATACTTGTAAAACAAGTAAGAATTAGCCGCCTGAGAAGGTGCCGAACCACGGCCGGTGGATTGGTTCGCTGGCCCTCTAAGAATGCCCCGATTGTGGCCGCCAAGTTCAACCTGCCAGTCAAGCCCGGTGAATCCAAAGTGACGGGTGCTGGTCTGAAGCAGCCTAGCGGCCGGGCTTCTGCCACCTTGGTCCATTCCACTTGCCCCAAGTTACCTTACGAATCGAGGTGTCACTTTCGTCACGGTCACGAGGGGCAAGACTCGCAAAACTGGAAAACACTCAAGTCGACGCCATCATTCTCCGTTCTCACAGTTCCAACTCTCATCCTTCCACTTCTCTAGTTATCACTTACCTATTATTCCAGCACATGTGAAAAGGCTTGCGTGTGCGTCAAGCTTCAGTCATCATTCGGCAAACCGCTGCATGACTCGCCTGCCGCTCCCCTCAACACCAAGACTCAGATAAGATAGCCACGAAGACGGGATAACCGGAGTTCGGACAATCGGTCAGCTCCTAGTGCCACCTAGCCAATCAGGTGCCAAAATCAGAGTGGGAAGAGTACGTCGGTCTCTTCATTGCCTGCTTGTGCCCTTGTATTACACATTTGGAACGGATGTCGGCGGAATGTGGCATCGTTATTCATTCTCCCAGCCCGTGGGATTTGAGCTCTTGGAAGCTTACGGCGGACCCGTCGAAGCTTTGAGCCCTGCATTTTATGCCTCTAGTCAATGTATCCCACTGCTACGCTTGGCCCTCCCCTCACATAAGCCATGTTTCCTCAATGCAGTCACTGTGCTACCATTCCGAGCCTTGTTCGGCCGGGCTGCCGCCCTGACCGTAACATCCGCATGGTGCTTGATGCTCTTGTCAAATCACATCCTTTCGTTTGTTGTCATCTTGCCTCCCTCGTGATGATCTGGCTAATCCTTTCGGCGTTCGCTCTGATGTACAGTGGCCTTAGCCGTTGGGTTCCATCATGGCAGCCAACCACCGCTTACCCAACCATTTTTATATACACACTGGGCCGAGCCCTCTGTGCTTCCCACTGTCTCTGCGACTCTTGCCAGTCTGGCACACGACCACGTTCTCCCCATCGCGCAGGCGCCGTTAGATTTACAGCCCGACTCTGATCCCTCCCCGCTCACCGTCGTTGAGTCCACTGCAGAAGAGGTCGCAGACGGCATCCCCCCACATGACTCGGTGAGCGGCACGGCCTTGGAGGGAGCAGAGCAGATGGGCCAGGTCAAGACAAAGGCCACCATTGGTGTGCTGTCGACCATCATATTTTACATGTGTACAAACAGCATTTTGAGGGCAACACATCCAGAAGCATTCATCTGGCAAGATGAAGATCGGGAAGAGGCCGGCTGGATTGCCACCTCCCGGTATTGGCTGGACAGGAAGTGCTGTCGCTGGCTCGGGGTCTGCGGCGGACTTCACATGCACCTAATATCAGAGAAGGACAGGTTTGGTCATCGTCCTAAGACGAGCCTCAAACACACCCTGTTGGATCAAAGCCCTGATTGGGACTGGCAAAACGCTTGGACAGAGGGTAATGATAGACCCGAGGACTGGACCGACGACGAACGTGTGTTGAGGGAGATTCCGGACTACGTTATGGAGTATGCCCCTCTCGTTCACCTCTATTCTCAGGAACAGTTCTGGCCCTGCGATATTGCGGAACACCTATACCACATTACGCCCACCTTGAATTACACGCCCGTACAGTCTGAACAGCAACACCCAACACTGCAGAATCTCGACGAACTAAACCAGTGGCAGCATGGCCACTGGGTGTATCTGACCAGCAAAGACAACGTGGAGGAACGGCCGGAATGGTTGGAGGGAGAGAAAAACATACCAAGGGGACCAACAAGCCCAGATGACCAGTTTGACGACAATGAGGGTTGGGTCCACAAACCGGGAAGGACGTATCTCCAGGGTGTGAAGGATGCATTGGCTGATGTGAAAGAATGGTTCGCGCCAGACCTCGACGGCTTTGAACAAAATGACGATTTTCAAATGACGGCTTCGGGCCAACCAAAGAAGAGCACGTCGGCACGCCATCCACACCATGAGTTGAAGCGGTCAATCCCTTCTCCAAAGCAGCGTTCGCCACCGGACAGGCTTCGGGGCGGTCGAAGCGATGCGCCTGCAGTTCTTGTCACCGTGAACAAGGGCCATGGCATCGTCGACGCCTTTTGGTTCTTCTTTTACAGCTTCAACTTGGGGAACGTCGTCCTCAACGTCCGCTTTGGGAACCATGTTGGCGACTGGGAGCACACGGCCATTCGCTTCCAGCATGGTGAGCCAAAAGCCGTCTTCTTCAGTGAGCACAACTTTGGCTCGGCCTACAGCTACGATGCTGTTGAGAAGCTCGGCAAGCGGCCGGTGATATACTCGGCCTATGGGACTCACGCCATGTATGCATTGCCCGGAACGCATCCATATGTCCTGCCCTGGGGCATCCTTCACGACATGACCGATCGTGGCCCACTATGGGACCCAGCATTGAACTCCCATGCGTATACATATGACTTCAAAAATGACACGCTACGATCGTCAAACCTAACGCCCAATGCACCCATCGGATGGTTCGATTTTGCCGGACATTGGGGTGACAAGTTTTACCCCCTGGGTGATAAACGTCAGTACCGATTCGCAGGTCAATATCACTATGTCAATGGGCCCCTGGGACCCAAGTTCAAGCGTTTGGGGAGAAAGAAGATCTGCCAAGGGTCAGACTCTTCTCCCTGCGTGATCAAGAATTGGTTGGGCAGTGGAGACAAGATCGGGCGCCTACCCCATGCCGACCCTGAAGACGACGAGGGAGATGGCGATTTATAGATGAGAGAAATGATGTGGAAGAGGTGATGTCGATTATGCCCATGTTGACCTTGAGTCACGTCCTTTGATGAAACTGCATCATGATACCCCTTTGGGATTCAGGCACTTGCGGAATGGCCGCCGGCGTTGAGAAAGGAAAGAAATTGTGCTTTGGTTTTTGATACCCTCCCTGCCATAGACGTGGATGGCGATGTCTACTACATATCTGTACCAACGACTGGATATAGTATCAGTAAGCCAGAAATGTGAGAACATGTTCTTCGTGCGGACTTTGACTTTCGGTCTTGACCTCGCTAACGCCTCGCATTGCAACCAAATGAATTGGTCTGTACCACGTGTTATGCTTGTGGCAGATGATGCCCCTTCCCTGGCAGACGCCTGCAGTACTCATGTAAGGGCTGAAACACCAATACGGCGCATGTATGGAATAGCTTTCTCCCAAATCGTACTCCGTGCGCGTCGAAGAGGTCTGCTGAGGATGATTGCGCCGCACCGCCAACCATGTAAGCCAAGTCAACGGTACCAAAGGACCAGATCGCTCTATCGAGAAGGCTCTCTGTTCGTCCAGGACCGATCTCACGGTGGAGTGAGCTGACCACGGCATAACTATGGCGGTATTTCTGTGAGAGAAATGTCTTATTATTTGCAGTACATCGAGTAGGTCACCAACATCTACTCAGGACCTTCCGCATCTCATCTGCGACCGAGAGCTCAGAAACGGCGCGTGACAATGCTGCTCAACAATCACAATGATTGTCGCGAACATGATGACGATGTGGCTTGGCAGCGGCTGCAACCCCCGCCGCCCGCTGGAGGCAGCGCCGGCTTCAAGGAACCTGCGCCTCAGTCAAGAGACTTGCAACCTTTCCAGATCACGCTCCATGCCAGCAGGCTGACACATTTTGTGCCCAAATCTACGGAGTACTCTATGGGTCCATGTTAGAGTGGCCTTCCTCATTGCGCACATGCACCCTCCTGAAATACCTCCGTCGCCAGCAGCGCACCTCGATCATGATATCGTTTCCACACTCCAAACCTCCTCGACATCTCCGAGCCTCACAGTGACAGGCACCTCCCTCATCTTCAGTATAGTTACGGCGGCAGTGTCACAGACCCAGACTTCTGTTCCCGCCCCAGCTCTGTCCCCTGCCGCTACCATGCCCGACGATGAGAACAACGGCGAATGCAAGTTGCTGGGCTCTTTTGCCATATTGGTCCAAGCTGCGCTGGGCGCTTTGGCTTTGTTGTCTTTGGTCTTCAAGAGATGGAGAGAAAGGCCACAGCGACCCCTGAAGGTGTGGTCTTTCGACGTGTCTAAACAGGTCGTCGGGTCGGTCCTTCTGCATTTGTTGAACCTCCTCATGTCCATGTTCTCCTCGGGACAGATCGGCGACGGTGTTGTCAATGCTACCGCAACTACACTTGGGGCAGGAATAGAAGCATACCAGCCGAATCCATGTTCTTTCTACCTGCTCAACTTGGCCATTGACACCACTCTCGGCATACCGATCTTGATTGGCATGCTGAAGATTTTGACCATTGGCGCCAGTTATACCCCTCTGGCAAATCCCCCCGAATCGATAGAGTCTGGCCGTTATGGCACGCCACCAAAGGCTCGCTGGTGGGCCAAGCAGTGCCTGCTCTATTTCCTGGGCTTGATCGGCATGAAGATTTGTGTCTTCATCATTTTCCAGCTTTGCCCATGGCTAGGAAGAGTCGGAGACTGGGCGTTGCGCTGGACGGAGGGCAATGAAGCAGTACAAGTTGCATTTGTCATGTTCATATTCCCTCTCATCATGAACGCGCTTCAGTACTACATCATCGACACCTTTATCAAGCAGAAGAATGGTCCGCAACTCGAGAATGAGGAGCACGGTCAGCGTGAAAGAAGTGAGGAGCACGGTGCTTTGTTGTCAGGGGACGTTCCGGGACACGGCCGATCTATCGATGAAGACGAGGCCTTTAAGGCCATAAATACGTCTCCGAGCCCGAAAGGCTCTGCGCAGCTGGAAAGAATCATATCCTACGACCCAGACAAGGACGGAGAGGTGGATTCGACCGGCCCGGACGGTGCAAGTAGCAGTTTGATATCTGGTGCAGAGGAAGAAGCTATTGAACATAGGCCACGGGTATGAGGCCGGACGGTGCATCAGGGTTGCATTTTTGGCGTCTTCGCGTCGAAGGTATAGGATTAGGGATTACGGAATCATGTATGCTTGGATACGAATGTCATGATCGGGGCTTAGGGAACGGCAATGCATAGGACAGGATGAGCAGTCTACGGGGATCAGTTCAGGCCCTGCCCAAGATTGGCAATGGCATTCGTCGGTCGTTCGTCTTGTGTTACTCCGCAGATTCACTTGGATTTCTTCCTGGCCTCTTTTCACAATTGTCAGATCTCAGTGGCCGGTGAAGAAGGCAAATCCCATTCGCGCCGATGCTAAGCGGCGCAGGACGGACACAAGGACCGTGACGCGGGCAGCTGATAGGGCTGCGCCCGTTCCTGGGGATTGCTAGCATCGATCCGGTCAAGTTGGGCCAGCGAGGCTCCATCCAGGTACCGGGCGGCTATCCAATTGCGGGGGATAGTGGCGATGTTGTCTCGTAACAAGTCACTGAATTCTCTCATCTTTCCCCACCATGTGATGCACGCTATTGCGCATGCAAACTTTTGCGCGATTTGTCTCAGTGGATTTGTGTACGAGTATAAGAAGGGGCCACGCTGTCCGCAGGCATTCGAGAAGGAGGCACGTATCGCGAGATTCGGCCCCAACAGAGTGTTTCAGCTGCTGTGAGATTTTCCGTATCTTTCGTCTTATCGATTTTCCCGTATTGGCGATCCAAAGGGGTCTGAGTACGGAGCGCGTGTTCACCAATTCGGCGTCATTGGGCTGGATTAAGAGCAACATTCTCGTTTGTTCCTGTCATCAGGTCAAATTCCGTGCACTGTCGGGTCCTTCCACTCGGCCTGGTTGCAGCTGATCTCAAATTGATCGCAATCAGAAACAGCACCATTAGCTGAGCACACGTACACCTACCAAAAGAGCAACTTTGAACTCGACCACTGGGCCCTCCTTTACATTGATCTTCCATTCCATTGATACTCTCTCACTCTCTCTCCTGTCAGTTTTCAAGCCATTTTGCAATTTTCGAGGTGTCACAATCCTTTTCCCGGCCACACAACATGGATCTTCTCTCAGCCAACGGTGACCAGCCGCTGAACCCGGCCAAACACAAGATCCTGGACCAGGTCATCAGAACGCCGGGAAGACAGCCTTCACCCCAGCCGACGTTATTAGGAGTCCCCGGTGCCTCCCAGTCAAACCAGTCACTCCACCGCATTCTGTCGGATCATAGTTCAGGATATGTCGCGCCCAAGTTTGAGGGCAAGCAGGCGCAGATGGAAGAGGGTATGTACGCAGTCCATTTACCTTAAGCAGGGGCTGACTCAAGCACAGTTATGGACCTGATCGAAGACAAGGGCTTCTTGCCCGGTGATTTCATTGCGTCCGAAACCGAGTGGTTCTACAACTCCCTGGGCATCGATGACATGTACTTTTCCACCGAGACCGTCGAAGCCGTTGCCAGCAACATCCTCTCTTTGTACGCCGCAAAGTTGGCCGCTTACGCACGAGATGACAAGAAGTTGGAGATCAGACTGGCAAAAGAAGCCTCCGACCATGCAGTCTACATAGACACAAGCACGCCTGGAGTCAGTGTCATTGATGGCCCGAGATACGAACAGAGAATCGACGAAAAATACATTGACGGCTCTACACCGGCGAGGAGCTACCGGGTCGAGTCCTTTAGATCCAACAATGCCCTGCCCGACAATCCGGATCAATCCCTGCGATGCTATTTCATCTACCAGTGTCAGTTCAACAACCCCGATGCCGGGCCAAACGAGACGGATATTGAGGTCATTGGTGAGAAGCGGTTCCTCCAAAAGGCAACCCAGAAGACGAAAGAAATCTACCAAGAGATCATCACTTATGCCGTGTCAAGGACCGGTCCCGTCATTGAAATGTTCGACATGGAGGGTACTCGGGAAAAGCGACTTGTCATCGCCTACCGCCAAGGATCAGCCATGGGTGTCTTCAGTGCCTTGTCGGATTTGTACCACTACTATGGAGTTACGAGCTCCAGAAAATATGTTGAGCAATTCTCCAACGGCATCACGATCATCTCCCTGTACCTGAAACCCGCGAGCAGCGACATTGCCAAGTCGAGGTTCCCTCCCATCGAGGCCGCCATCCACCAGATCATCAAAGAAGTCTCCTTACTCTTCTGCATTCCGCAGAACAAGCTGCAGGGACAGTTCGCCAGTGGCAACTTGAGCTTGCAGGAGAGTATCTACGCTCATTGCGTGCATGTATTTGTCCAGCAGTTCCTGAACCGCTTGGGCTCAGAGTATACCTCTTTGGTGGCAGCGCTGAAGGGAGATACCAACGCTAATGCCGAGCTGCTCTCAAAGATCAAGAAGCGTCTGCGCACAGAGACATTCACCTCGGAGTACATCCTCGAGATCATTAACAAGTACCCAGACCTTATTCGCAACCTTTACCTCTCGTTTGCAAACACCCACTACGTGCAGACCAGAGGCGAACAAGATGACTTCATCCCGACGCTCAGCTATCTTCGACTGGATGTCCAGAATGTCATCGATGATGCGACGCTCTCGGAGCTGATCTCGAGGACTACCCAGAATCAGCATGACGAAATGGTCATGCAATACTTCTTGACCTTCAACAGGGCAGTCTTGAAGACAAACTTCTATACTCCAACCAAGGTTGCCCTCAGTTTCCGACTCAAGCCCAGCGCCGACTTTCTGCCGGAGCACGAATACCCTCAGCCACTGTACGGCATGTTCTTGGTCATCGGCTCTGAGTTCAGAGGTTTCCATCTCCGATTCCGCGATATTGCGCGCGGTGGAATTCGTATCGTCAAGTCCCGTAACAAGGAACTCTACGCCATCAATGCCCGGACTCAGTTCGACGAGAATTACAATCTCGCCAATACCCAACAGAGGAAGAACAAGGACATCCCGGAAGGTGGATCCAAAGGTGTGATCCTGTTGGATTACAATCACCAAGATAAGACGCGCGTCGCCTTCGAGAAGTATATCGACAGCATCATGGATCTCCTTTTGCCTCCAACAAGCCCTGGCATCAAGGACCCTATCGTCGATTTACATGGACAAGAAGAGATCCTCTTCATGGGTCCTGACGAGAACACGGCGGATCTTGTTGATTGGGCCACGGAACATGCCCGTATCCGAGGTGCACCCTGGTGGAAGTCTTTCTTCACCGGCAAAAGCCCCAAGCTTGGTGGAATTCCTCATGATGCTTATGGCATGACAACACTGTCAGTACGTGAGTACGTTTTGGGCATCTACCGTAAGTTGAACCTGGATCCGAGCGAGATCAGGAAACTGCAAACCGGGGGTCCGGACGGAGACTTGGGTTCCAATGAAATACTCCTCAGCAATGAGAAGTACACTGCCATCGTCGATGGGTCTGGGGTTTTAGTGGACCCTGCCGGACTGGACCACGGAGAATTGGTGCGTCTGGCGAAGAAACGGGTGATGATTGCCGAGTACGATATTTCCAAACTGTCGCCACAAGGATATCGTGTTCTGGTCGACGAGACGAACGTCACGTTGCCGTCTGGCGAAAAGGTAAACAACGGCATGACCTTCCGAAACACGTTCCATCTGCGTGATGGGTCCGAGTACGACCTATTTGTTCCATGCGGTGGTCGCCCTGAGTCGATCGATCTCTCCACAACCGCCAAACTTATCTCGGATGGCAAATGCAAGATCCCCTACATCGTCGAGGGCGCCAATCTCTTCATCACGCAAGATGCCAAGCTCCGCCTTGAAAAAGCCGGCTGCATCATATACAAAGACGCATCCGCGAACAAGGGCGGTGTTACATCGTCTTCACTAGAGGTCCTGGCAAGCTTGTCCTTTGACGACAAGGGCTTCATTGAGAACATGTGCGTTGGTGCCGACGATACCGTGCCCGAGTTTTACAAGACCTACGTCAAAGAGGTGCAAGAAACTATCAAACGCAACGCCCGTCTCGAATTTGAAGCCATCTGGCGTGAGCACGAAGCCACCGGCGTCCCCCGTTCAACGCTCTCTGATGAATTGTCACTCGCGATCACGAAGCTCGACGAAGACCTCCAGAACTTCAAGGAATTATGGGACAACAAGACATTGAGGCTGCAGGTGTTCAGGGAAGCATTGCCTCAGACACTACAGCAGAAGATTGGCTTGGACAAGATTCTGCAACGGGTGCCAGACAACTATCTCAAGTCCATTTTTGGAAGTTACCTCGCAAGTCGATTCGTGTACGAGTATGGGGCCACGCCAAGTCAGTTCGCATTCTTTGATTTCATGAGTAAGAGGCTGGCTACTGCGGTCACCAATGGACGGTGAATTGGTCGTTATGTCTCGCGGGGAGAATGGTTAGGAAAATACACAGGACGGGATCTCCAGCGGAGTTCGTGGGAGTGGTCGTGCGCCATTGTCTGTAGTTCCACCTGCCGGACAATACCGGTTTATGTGATGTGCATGGAATAGTCCGTATACCACGGTCAAAGCCAGCTGTTGCCTCGATGTCTGAGGCAGGAGGTAGAAAATAAACTGGAATGTGAGCAACCAGTGTACTGGCGACTTGAAATCGACCTCCAATGTACAAGATTTCCCTTCTGGATTCCCAGCTTTTGCTTGGTTCCAGTCAAATTTGTTTATAACGCTGCACGTGGGCGGTACATGTACGGCGTTGGCTGCATATTACTACCAGCGCGCACTGCGTTGCACCTCCAGGACGGGGTGCTTGGTCCACACATGGCGAACTTGCAAGCAGGCGAGCAGGAAGGTCTGGTCTCCGGCCACTATTCACCACGTTAGCAAAAGCCTTGCCGACGCGGCGTATTGGAGAGGCTGAGCCGTGTCCCCTTGCCGGTGTCGATCACAGCGATCCTCTTTTAACAGGCGACAGGCTCGTTGTCCACGACTCTACTGGAGATTCCAGGTTTATACTTGGCCATCTGCAACAACTCCACATCATTGTGCGGACACACGAGTCAATCCCATGCTCTGTGCCGTGCTTTGCAGATGGTGTCTCTCATTACTGTACTCGAGACAAATGTGAACGAGGTGACGACAGCGTCTGGCAGGGCAGGCTTCCTTGTGCTGTCTGTATGTACGCGAATGGATAAGTCGTGGTTGTGCTCTGAGCAGTGTGTCACCGACGCCACCGGTGGTGACAGTCGTCGATGGGGCATGGGCAACTTCCATTCGTCACCGTAACGTCTGTATCATACATAGGCGCAGTTCGGGCTCCGAGCAAGAAGGAGCGGTATAGCAGAAAGAGTGCGCAGGTAGGTGGGTGTGTGTTGCATGTCTCTACGGATAGCTGCGCAATGTGCTCCGGCTCCTCAGAGACAGTGAGCGTGCTATATGCCTGTCGTGCCTCCCTATAGAAGCAACACAACAGTGAACTTCATGTCCTAAGCATCGACTTGGCAGAATCGGAGCAGCCTTGATTGAGGAATCAGAGCTGGCACGAGTCACATACACTGTGTCTCTTCGCACCTCTTCGTCACCTAGTCTCCATGACCGCCCGGTGAGGACCAGGCAATATTACGACATCTTTTCTAGTGCAGTCTGGAACTCTGTCTCAGTACGATCATACAACTTCGGTCGTTCCGTTTCACTTTTTTCAAGTCGACTCGCGGTGTTGTGGTTTAGTTCTTCCTCTCTTGTCCTCTCTGTCATCTCTCTCGGAATGACATGACTTTTCTCCTCCTGATCCGCAATCTGGTGATCGGTGCTGTCGAGGTTGCCGTCTACAACACCAACGACACCTTCCGCTCGGACGATCGCAGTCGAGCTCTGGCTTCTGAGAGGCGCCATTCGACCCATGCCCTCGTCGAGCTGATGACTTTGCAAGCGGTCGAGACTACGCTGACTGCGAGGCGAGTCACTCCCTAAACCGGCGATGGAAGTATGCGGACGGGACACGGCGCTGGGAGTGACGCTTGCGACGCCATCGTCAACTTCTTCGCCGTCCGAGCTGCCACTCCTGGCCACATTCGCAAGTGGGCTCTGTGGTCGTCTTGCCGTGGTCGGACTCGAACTCCGACCGTGTTCGGCTTCCCGGGCGTCAGCACTCTTCATCACACCCGGAGCAGCGAAGACGGCCCTCGTGCTCGCGTCATCAGCAGCTATGCCACTGCGTCCCGTCATTGTGCTCGCAGCATCAGAGAGAACAGTCGTGTGTGGGCTGTTACCGCTGTCATCGCGGAGATGAGAGGCTGTCTTGAACTTTGGTATAAAGCCGGCCGAAAGTAGAGACGCATTTGGAGATGTGGCTCGCTCGTCATGTGTCACTGTTCGACTTGTCATAGTTTCTGGTGACTCGGTTGACGGCATTGGGTGTTGGGGCGGTATTATCGGAGGCACGAAACGGCCTTCAGCTTGCCCTCGATCGGTCACTGAAATAGTTCGTGTTCTTCCACGAGTCCGTGACTCGCTCGTCCTCCGTTTTGTGCTCGAACTTCGTTTCCGGTTGGGACCTCGTTTTGTGGCCGTCACTTCAGCTAGGCTGTCTTCCACGTGTCCATCAGTCCCGACAGGTTGTCGCGCTGGCTCTGTGTTTCCGTCTTGCTCAGGCGCAGGGCCCGCCGGTTCATCAATCAAATGCCCGGCTTCTCCAGCATCTTCTTCCCTCTTCAACGTGGACTCATCGTGCTTGCTTCCCCATCCGCTCCACATCGCGAGGCCGTAACTCTTTCTCTTCTTCTTGGCAATCAAATCCTTGTCTGTCCGTCGCCCGGCAAGCGCACTAGGGGGTGGACGCTCTCCAGCCTCAAATCCCATGATCTTCCCACTGGACAGAGCTTTAACTCGTTCCTTTTGCACTCGTCTCCTCGTGCTTGCATATTTCGCATCCCACAAAGCCTTAGCCTCAAGCCACTTCCTCACAGGGCCAGGCTTGACCACCCCGACATCATCGGGGTGCAGTTGCAGCGCCGGTAGATCATGCGGTTCGGCTAGAGGATATATCCGCCCATAGCGATCAATCCTTTGCCGAATCATGTTGTTCTCAAATGGTGGTATCGGATCGCCAGCTCGACCAACGCTCCCCGTCGCCTTACTTGCATCTATCTTGGCCCTGGCAATGCTATCTGCCGAGGAGGCGACATCTGCCTCGTTCGGAGAACTGCTGTCCGTCTGAGATGAAATGATCGATATGTTGTCGTCGTCCACGATTTCAATCGCCCGCTTTTGTGCCTTGGCCAGCACCCACGCCCCAAATTGTGCGATTGAACGATACATGAACTTGGCAGGACGCGTGAACGATAAAGTCGGAGCAACGTGGCACAGGTCGTCCCATACCTGCAACTGGACTGGTGTAGGTTTGTACTTGTTCAACATTTCGTCGCCTGGATCATATCTCGATCTGTAGGCGGCGCCCAAAGGATATTTCGAGGGGTTTGCCATCTTGTGAGCGAGGTAGATCTGTTCATCCCGTAAGATCTCCGCACCGCCGGTCAAAATCAAGATCGGGGAAAGGCCGCCGAGCGATGGTTGTAGGACAGGTGATACCAGTGGATGAGCCAATAGCTGGTTTGTCGTATACATCTGGATCTGATCTTTCAGCACAACCCGCTTTCCATCCAGCTCAATGGAGAGAGGGAGTTGAGGACCGGGTTTGACGTCGCCGCCGTCTTGATCTGGGATAGTTATCGTCTCATGGTTGCCTTGTGGTATTTTACTTGAACCATCGCCGCCCTCGGCAAGCCTGTTGATAGTCGCAATTTCTTCGTCGTTCGGAGGCGGCCACGCAGCTGATGGTTTTTGCATAAAACCGTAAGGGGGGATGTAGTCGAGCTCAGCAGTACCGCTCAAGCTTGGGAACGAATGCGAAAGGTCTACCCATGGCGAAATGAGGATCGCACCGGCAGGCAGTGGAAGTGCTTGATCCCTCAGCATGC
Organism: Phialophora macrospora; assembly: GCA_000835435.1. NCBI lineage: Eukaryota > Fungi > Ascomycota > Eurotiomycetes > Chaetothyriales > Herpotrichiellaceae > Phialophora > Phialophora macrospora. Next base: position 434,547 of record KN846962.1, read on the forward strand.
AGAGTATCGACACAATCATACCCCCGCCAGCTGAATCGCCCGCTAGGATGATCTCAGCTGCGTCGTGTATGTCCAGCAGATAGAGATATGCGGCAAGACAGTCTTGCAATCCACAAGGGAACGGAAACTGTGGTGCCAATCTATACCTCGGAGCGAACACTCGCGCTCTGAGTTTGCGAGCATGTCTTTGCATCTGGTAGCGGTGTTCGTCCACGCTGCCGAAGAAATATCCTCCCCCATGGATGTACATCATGATTCTCCTACTCCCTGAGCCCTGCCTCTTTTGCTCATTGTAGTGTGCACGCATTTCAATCCATTCTGCCTTGAGCTCACCTCCTCGGGGCCGCCACTGCCACCATTTTGTACCACCGACTGATTCAACACCGGCCGGGCCCAATTGGTCGGTGATGGTACGCGCGGCCTTGGAGAGGTAGTCGTCCGGGACAGTGACATTCTCAGTCCTAACCCATGACGGGCTGGGCACCCACTGTCCCGTGAAGGCCTGCAGGTCCTCGACGGTACGGTGGGAAGCGTATTTGAGGAAGGATCGAATCAGATGCAGGCCTTCATCGTAGGAGATGTGGGCGGTGGGCTTTTCACGGCGTTCCTTTCGGTTCACGTACTGGATGTTGAATTAGCCCAGCTTGACGCGACCGGAGAGCGCGCGCATACATGAGATATATATGTCTTTACCACAGCCGGAGTGACAGCTGCACCGACCGCAAGGGTAGTAATGGTCATGTTTTTTCACTCCTGACATTGGCGTCGCACGAAGGCTTCATGTTCGCCGACATGGAATTCAGGTGAGCGTGGAGCGACTGAACTACCAAAAGCGGCCAGGCCGCCAGCACCACAAAGAGACGCGGTGACGTCATTGCTAATCTGTTATGGAGGAAGTTCGACTACTCCGTTCAAGAACAGCAGACACTATTTACTCTGCGTGTGTAGAATGCAATGCATCCATTAGTGCGACGGTATGAGGGTTGTAGGCAACACCCATTCCATGAAATGGCCGGTCCGGCTTTTGGAAACACTTTGATTAATTGCTTCGCTCCTTGTCTACTGTTGTCAAACCGTTGTCCAGCTGTGGCAAAGCCGATCACATCCCTTGGAAATCGAGTTGGAGGGATGCCCTGGAGTCATAGAAACACATACGATCGGCTCCAGACACGACCCCAGGGCCTATGTTAGAGTGAACCAGAGATCTTTCCATCCAAGTCACCGTCTGAGTAAGAGAGAGAGGTGGCACTGTGGATCTAAGGCGCCTCGACAAAAGCGCAGATGCGGAAGAGACTGGGCTAGCTGCTGACGACAAAGCTGGTCCTTGGCTTGGAAGATGGCATTCTCGACTTGGAAGCCATGACGGGTAAGACAATGATGAACGAGCAAGGAGCCAACAAGCCCATATCCTAAGCAAAAGGAAAGCTTTCAGCCGCCAATGAGCGACATGTCACTTGCAGCGGGCTGCAGGAGTCCGCCAGCACCTCCTCGCCTCCTGCTCAACCCAGCATTTTTCGGCACAAGCTGCGGTGGAAGGTACCTAGGTAAGCAACTGGAATTCCACGCCTTGTCATGAAGCAGACGTGGCAGGGTCCACCAGCCAACCGGGCCGCTCAGAGGCTTAAATTTCCCGAAACCGCGGCGATACTCGGATTGGCAAGGCGCCTCTTGGCTCGAGGCGCGTTGTATGTACATTCTTCATGCCAGATAATTATGTCACTTCTAGAGCGTTTTCGAACAGCTCCATGGCGAGGCTGCAACGCTCAGGTACATTACGCGCCTTCTCTTATGATATCCATGGCGAAATCGATGAGTCTGGACAGGTCTACCTGTCGGGATCAGGCACCGCCTATGTTTGTTGGCCGCGCTCGCTCAATCCACCTAACCAGACCAAGTTTTTAGAGGGTTGAGAATCACCTGGGGCGTCTTTCTGTCCTACGTGGAGAGCACATCAGCCCGTTGAGAGTTTCCCGCTGCGGATTGATTTTCCGAAATTCACTTGGATTACAGCCAAACGACGTCACAAAACGGAATTCGTCCCCGGCGTCAAACAAAGCAATGGGTTTCACATTAACATTTGGTCACCCCGCGACTGCAATATATAACCGTTCACTTTGGACTTGTGGCGCAGTTGTTCCTCTTCATACTAGATTCCGATTATCAAACCGCGTCACTACTACCTATTCACCAATCTAGCAATACCACAAACATGAGTGGGCCAGCGTATGTCGTTCTGCCCGTCTCGGGAGCCAGTGGCCAATACCAAAACCAAAATCCCACAGAGAGTAAGTCTCCTGGAACAAAACCACTGCGCTTTGCAAAGCTAATAAACCCCAGTCGCTCAAGAAATCCAAGAGTTACTGCACAGAAAGACCCATCCGCAAGAGTACGAGGAACCCGATCATCATGGACCTCTAAAGGATATCATAGGTACACAAGTCTTTGAGACAGGAGCTGGCTGCCCACTGTGCTGACTCGTAACTGTAGACAGTAAGGATAGCCTTTATCGGTACATCAGTGTCAGTTCCTCTTGAACTTATGCGCCACTCCATCATTGCTGACTTGGATTTCAGTGGGAAGATCCGACCAGGACTGCGGCCACATACATTGGTGCGCTGGCCGTCTTGTTCGGCGCACACTACCTCCCTCTCACCCAAACGGCTCTGAAAGCGGGAATCACCACCCTTGGAGGTATGCAGTCCTTAGCCAAAAGTGTTCTCAGACTGACTTCCTTGGTTAGTTGTATCTGTCTCCGAGTTCGTCAGCCGCCAGTTTGGCCCCAACTCCATCTCCAAGCGTCTCCGACCTGAAGAGTACAAGACGGTGCCTGAGACAATCCTCAACGATACGCTCAAAGATATCCACGACCTAGTCCAATTTGCTGTGGTCCAAGCTCAAAGAATCTTCTTCGGTCAGGATCTTCACAATGCCATCGCTGTAAGTTGGCTCAGCCTCCCTGCCGCACTCTCGGGTCGCCGCTCTACGTGAATAACGAAACTGACGAGGTCTCAGGCTTTCCTTGGTCTCACTGCTCTCTATGCTCTCATTCAAGTTGTCGCTCCATTTTGGCTGGCTGTAATCGGCCTTACCTCCGTCTTCATCGCTCCCCTAATCGCGTCACCTCGGGCTCGAGCAGCAGCTCGCGAGGCAAAGAAGCGTGGTCAAGAACTCGCCAGCTCTGCAACAGACAAAGGCAAGGAACTAGCCGAGAATGGCAAAGCTAAGGCCGGTGAACTGTCTTCTAGAACACAACAGGCCGCCAAAGACGCCCAAGGCCGGGTTCAAGACCTTGCCAAGAGCGGAAAACAGACTGTGCAGAATGCCGGTGCTCGTACACAAGACCTCGTTCAGAGTGGCAAAGAGACTGTTCAACGGAGCGCCAATGATGTATCAGGACGTGCTCAGAACCTCGCACAAACCGTGAAGCAAACCGGAGCCGACCAATACACACAAGTTCGAGAGACCGCCAACAACATCTCCGGATCAACCGCCCATGCCGCCAACAACTTGACCCAGAACAATGCTAACACTTCCAACAATGCTCCAAACGCCGTGAGCTCAGTGCCAGCCGCCGCAAAGAACCATGCCCACGACTCTTTCCCTGATCCCACCGGGGAGCATGCCAACTGGAATGCCGGTGGTAAGTCTTCAATTACGAACGGAGCTGCCAACAAGGCATCCGAACTCTCCAACAGCGCAAGTGACACTATGAAGCAATACACCCCAGACGTTGTTACGGATCAGATCAAACCATTGGCAAACAAGGCGAGGATGATCTCTAGCAGCACCACGGAAACCGCGAGCCAACTGGGTTATGGAGACAATTCCAGCGGCCAGCGCGACTCTAGCCCTTTGACGTCTCTTCCCGCTCAGCACGGTAGAGAGAAGTCCGTTTCAGCTGCTGAGTTAGCTCAGAAGTACGCCGCGGCCAGCAATGCGGCGACTAACCATGGCATCATGGATCGCGGACGTGCGTCTTTTGAGGCTTAGGCCGATGAAGAATGATTCCTCCGCAGGCACCGATTGCATCTCGACTTGCCCGTGGATGGATAAGCGACCTTGACAGTATCAATCAGGGGCGGTAAATGTATGTCGAGGACTACAAGTCTGCCGAACGAAAAAACATGTAGCTAGCATCAAGTTTCGAACCTCTCGAATCAGCTCTTCTCTACTCTGTGGTAGCGAAGCAAATAAAGCTCTCTTCAGCTCACACATGCCTCATTCACTAATTAATCTGAAACCTAGGCGTCCTTCTTCCATTGCACAACCCCAACTGGCTGCGTGAAATGCATCGTTCTGTCAGAGTGCGAAGGGCCGTGGAGGGCGAGAGACTGCGTCCATTGTCTTCGAAAAGGGTCCCAGTTTCGAGTCTTGGATCTAGACCTGCACTCTCATAGATGGCCGTGTAAAGTTTTGGCGTCCTCACTGAGGGACATCTGCAAAGTATCGCTCGAGTATCCAGTGACGGCCAAAAAGCACAGAAACGGGCCGGAATGCAGGTGATAAGAAGGATGAGGAACTTGGGTAGTGCTTAGATCCCGTCGACGCTGATAACCTTCCCACCAAAGTTGACAAGCCAATACAAAAGAGGGGCTAATACTATCCGCAACTGGGGCGTTAACTACACGACTAATCATGGATCATGGAATACTTGGGTCACTTTTCTCGCAGCTAGAAGTGGACTGGCGGCGAAAGAGCCGGGCAGTCCTCGAGCCTCCGCCGTCGGGTTTGACTCGGTGGCTAGGATATTCTCCGGGTGTGATGCAGTGTGCATCTACCAGATCTCCAGAGAGGGGGGTTTGATATGTAATATGTATGAGCGCTCAAGTCACCAAAAACATGCACGCGATATATCGCAATGAAGAAAAGGTAGCTTGTCTGGCTGGGCGAGACGATAATAAAGACAGTGATTGGGCCTCTGAAGACGCGAATAACAGATCCCCCGTTTGTTCATGATACAGTCAGTAATACGTTATGTGCCAATGGGCCTGATGCCGATATCCTGTAAGGTAATGGGTCCAAGCACCGTATGGTCCCAGAGCAGGCTACCAGTCCAAATGTCTGTCAGAACGGCCCTCCACCACGTCGCACCGGACATAAGCGAGTCGGTCCTGTCAGATCGCTTGGACTCCGGTTCTCGATGCCGGATGCCCTCCAATGCCTCCGTCTCTTTACCACCCTGCCCCCCTCGCTTAGGGCCAGGACGGGCGCCGATGATTGGCAGGATGACAAATCGGCATATCGCAATATTTGGAGAATATAGCGAGCGCTCACGCAACGTCCTCTTCCATGTGGGTATGTATCCTAGCCGTACATACATAATAATACATACCTGACCTACGGAACGTCCAACCTCAGACGACCTCATCCATACTCTACCTGTCATCTTTCTAGCACACTTGCACCTTGCACGACTTGCCGTAATACCACCGTCGCCATGGCCGCCACCAACGGGACGAACGGGACGAGTACCCCAGATATCATCTTATATACCAACCATAGCTGCCCGTGGGCGCACCGCGCTCACATCGCCATCAAGGAGCTGGGCCTTCCTTACAAGGAGGAGATCATCGACTTGGATCGGCCGCGTGATCCGTGGTATCTCAAGGTGAACCCGGTATGTCGTCGAGCCATGGCACTTCGTTCCCTCCAATATCCTACATGACATGATATTATGCTATGCAGACCCCCCGTCTGTCTGTCTGTCTGTCTGTCTGTCTGTCTGTCTAACCCCGCTGACACCCCACCTCCTCGTCATCATCCATAGCGCGGCCTCGTCCCCAGCATCAACTACAACGGCGAGATCATCACCGAGTCGGCGATCGTGGCGCAATTCCTGGCCGACGCACACCCGTCGCCTCTCCTCCCTCCCTCCACGGGGGGCGCGGCCAACGCGCTGTACCGCGCGCGGGTGAATTTCTTCGTCGACACATTCGTCTCCAAGGCGCTGCCGCACATCTTCGCCGGGCAGCGCGCCCAGTCCGAGGCCGAGAAGGACGAGGCCGCCGAAAGCCTGGTCGCGGCCGTGGTGAAGGAACTGGAGCCGCTTTTCACGTGGGATGCGACCAAGGGGCCCTTCTTCGGAGGCAGTGACCGGCTGACCCTCGCCGAGGTACGTCTTTGTTCTTGTCCTTGTTCTTGTTCTTCTTCTTCTGTTATCCTAATATACCCCCAGCCCTCCTTTAAGCTCTGATTAAACGTATCATTGGATTCGTACTTTTGAAGAGCCTTGCTTAACTTTTCTTTTAATTCCCCCCCGGCGGAGTGGATCAAGATCGATCACTAACATATGTACTCGTGGTTGTTATGTGTCTAGGCTCTCACCGGCCCGTTCGTGCTTCGACTCGTCGCGCTCAGCAAGCCCGAGTACGCCGTGCTGAGCCCGAAAGTGCACGCCCTGCTCGCGGAACGGGCGCCCAAGTTCAACGCCTGGGCGGCCAAGCTCGTCGAGGAACCCAGCGTGACGTACATCTGGAACGAAAAGGCCGTGGCCGAGAGGACCAAGGCCAGGTTCGCCAAGCTGGCCGCCGAGAAGAAACTCTAGGTACAGACAGACAGACAGACAGACAGACAGACAGACAGACAGACAGACAGACACACAGTCAGTCAGTCAGTAGTCAAGATATATGAGAACAGTGGTGGCGAGAGACTAGATCCACCATAGGAGATCAGTCGGAAAAAAAGATTCCACGGATGATATGGATCAATTCTTGACAAAGTCCGACACCCGGCATCTCACTGTGATACATACTGTCCATGGCCTTGTCAGAAGATTCAAAAGTGTAACGCCTGTAACGACTGCATCGTTTCACTTCCACCTCTCATCAAACCCCACCAGCACGTGTATGCAAAGCTCTAAAGCTGGGGGCCAATACTCGTACTGGGGAGACAGGAATACAAGGCTGTTGACTGTATTGGAAGTGAGAAGATTTGATCGCTTGAATTGACGCCATCCGTGGTTGAACGAAGGAATCATTCTCATCTAAAAATACCGACAAGATTGCTTGTTGCCTGAGTCGGCGTCGGCGCCATGCATATGCAACCTCCTGATTCCTACGCTATGCAAATGCATACAATCCCCAACCGAGGGTGACTCCAGATGTCTCATCACAACACCTTCTCCTTCCCTTTGCTGCTCGAGCCATTGATCTCCCTGACCTTTGGTTTCGGCTCTTGGAAGTTATGCAACCGCTCCCCGAGCAGATACACCTCATCCCTGATCATGACCCTCCATTTTTCCATCTTTGTCCTCATGAACATTGCACCCGCATAGCAGACCATCATCCACAAGAACAATGGGTACGCGAACCGATACATCCGCATCTGTCTCTCTGTGTCGTGAACACGGAAGACCGTGATGATGAGTTTCATATAGGCCAGAGGGAAGAGCAGGAGTACAAGGCACACAGTGCTGACGGGGAGGACGAACGCCCGGGACGCTAGAGGGATATCTGCGTGGAAGATGCCGTTGCGGATGATTGCCCGAAGGGCCCTGGCAGGGCGGGACGTGGGTCTAACAGCGTGATTCAGCACCCGAAAGAGAAGCTTCAGGTAAAGCAGGCCAATTGTCCAGGACTGGAGGATGAAGATCGTGGCGCCGGGGAGGCGTTTATTGTCAGTCGAGCCGGCAGCCGATGTCGATGTAGACGCGTCTCTGGCCTTCTCTTGGTAGACGAGCTCTAGCATGTCAAAGACCGGCATGTGGATGTACAGTTCCGTCACCAAGGCCATACCGAAAGGCAGCACGATGGTGGTGAAGATGCTAAGGTAGGCCAAGCCAAGGCCGTGCAGAAATGATCCCAGGATCTGTTGTCCCGAAGAGTTCACTTTCGCTCGGAGATAGTCTCTGGCTGGCTTGGCGTAAGCAATTGCATATCCAGCCGCCGCAAAGATGTGAACGCCGACGGTGAATGCGTAGAGATCGTTAGGTGGACGGTCCGATTGGGCCAGCAGCTGAGTCACCTTTCTGCCGACCAGCAGAGGCCCGATGGTAAAGGTCACTCCTGTCGCCGCTGCGAAAAGCCACAGCAGGACAATGAATGTCGTGATCCGGCTTCTGAAGCTCGGGGGGAGATAGAGCTTTGTGAATTGAGGATCTTTCTTACCATGCATGCCGAAATCTGGATCCGGGAGACCATCCACTCTCTCATTCTGCTCAGTTACTTCGAGGAAGACATTGCGTCCTTTGGCAATACGCACCGAGTCGGATGCCGGGGCTCGAACGTAGATGCCGTCTCGTTGCGGGTCAGTCGTTCCGTCTTTGGTGAGCAACCTCCACGGGAACCCGCTTGGATGGGTGTATTGTTCCTCCCTTCTCTCCTCTCCAAATAGAAAGTTCGTCAGTCGCAGTGACCGAGCGCATCCTCGAAACCACCATCTATACATTGCCGAGATCTTCTTGGACGGCTCGGCCTTCCGAAGGATGAAAGGAAGTAAGAAGTTGTAGAAGACTATGTCGACAGGAAAAGCCAGCCTGGGTTCTGGGGTAGACCATCTTATCGGTAGAACGCCGCCAACCCAGTCTATCGACCACACGACGCCACCCAAACATAGCGTGACCAGACCACCGTAGACCAACGCCGAAAACGCGATCTTTCCCAATTGTGCAGGTACAGGTCGCTCAAGAACGTCGCGGACTGGATGAAATGTCGGATCGTCGGGATCGCGAATAAAGTACAGGACTCCTTTCCGCATGATCTTCCGGCAGATCGATACGAAAAGGGCGAAGTGAAACATGTAACAGGTACCAATGAACCAGTGGATGAACACTCCCGTCAGCGGCGTCTGCGTCATAAAGGCGATGCGGCTGGCCACGGTGGCGTTGGCGAACAGGGGAAGAAGTGCCAGGTCCAGCAGCAGCCCGCAGTAGAGCGGAAAGACCAACATTTCGATCCCAATGATGACAATTACTTTCATCACGCCACCTGCTTGCCGAAGGGAATCTGCGAAGTAGCCTTCGACTTTCTCATTGTCCTTGAGCCCAAGAACCAAATGGGCAACCTCGAGGAATACAATCCCTGCGACAGCGAACAAAGCATAACCAAGGATGATTGTAAGAATCCGATCTTGATTATTCCACTCGGCTAGGGAAGGATCGAGCTCGTCGACACTTTGCGTTGGTTCGGCGGAAAGATCAGCGAACAGAAGGCCCACTAAGTTCGATGCGACCTCTTTGACTTGTGGAAGTTTCTTCAAGACTTCAACAGCAGACTTCAGTGCCTGTCGAAGGGAGACCAGAATGGTGCCTGAAATTGGGCGGTCAGAGGTCAGAGTCTTTTGGACCTGGACTACCACTACGGCCGTGCCGTGGAGTGCATCGCGTAGATGGTTCTTCAGGGATATAAGCGCATGGTGCGATTGCATCGAAAAGTTGGGCACATCTGGTCTGAGACCAAGGACGGCCGCGGTCAAAGTCCTCTCCAGTCGTGTACCGCTTTTCTGACTAAGGTCGAGGGTAAATCCTTCTATTGCAGCAGTGTCGATAATGTGGCCAAGCGATGGTGATAGTCCAGATAGGGCTGCTCTCATGAGCTTCATCGGCTGGCTGAAGAGGAAACCGGCCAGCCCAACCACGAAAAAGATGACGTCGACAACGATATCTGCGGTGCGCGACAGGACGAACAGCGGTGCCCGCACAAGCATGAGCGTCGGCTGCGACAGAAACAGAAGAGCAATCTTTCCCCACATATATGGGAACCAGAAACTCATCGTCAGTGTGATTATGATGAGCAGGAAGGAGAAGAGTACGTTCTGGATCATGCCGAAGACGGGCCCTTCCATGCCCAAGAGTTCTAGCACCCCGTCAAGATCCTCTGCTTCATCTCCGGCGTCGTTCAGATCGACACCCATGAACATATTCGGCTCTCGGGGCTCTGCAAGTGGTGCCTCGACTCCGGCGGCAAGTTGTGGGATCTGAGGAGCTTCCCGGTTATGGACAGGCACGAACGGTGCCTCTGCGTCGACATCGTCCACGATGCGTTCCTCGTCCTGCGTATCAGCATGTGGGCTATCACGAGCTCCCGTGGCCCCCTGCGTGTCGAGTTCAACGTCCGTATGCCAGAGCCACTTTGCGATTCTTCCAATCAACGAGTTATCGGGGATAGGCTCCTGATCGATCGGAACAGCGACTTCTTCGGCGTCTATTTCAGGTGCATTGTCGAAAAGTGCTTCCTGAAGATCAGTGTCATGGAACTCTCCTCTAGGGTGCAAAAAATCCGTGTCATTGGATGAATCGGGCGTGGGGATGACTTGCCCATCTGAGTCGGTCGCATGATCACGAGCATCAGACCGTCCTGATGGATGTGCTGGCTCGTCGATGCTATCATGGTTTTGGACGAACGCGACTCTCCTTCCTAGAGGCTCTGCTGAGTCTGTTTCCATTTGGGCCAGATATTGTTGCAAGTCCGGTTGCAATTGGACAGGCCCCGCGCCTCCGAATGCGAATTGCAACGGTACGGCCCCTTGCGCCTCGATGGGAGAGCTATCGAAGGAGCCCGCATCAATCGTCTGAGTTCCCAAAGTCGTGAGAAACGAATCGTCCAGCGTACGATGGCTGCTCACACTGTGCCTTCGGACTGGCCGACTCTCGGTCTCATCAGCAGTTGCGCTGCTCTCACCGACAGCCTCGTCGAGGTAGGCATCTCCTGTATCCTCGGTGCTCGCCAACAAGCTCTGTGACCGGGTCAGTGGGACTGGCCTTTCGATCTCATTCCCAGTATCGTTCAGTATGTTATCATCCGTCAGCGCTCGACGTCGTCTAGGAACAGCTATTGGCCGTGCTGCGGGGTCCATGGCATCCCCTTCATCCGCAACATTTGCCTCACCGCCCTGGCGGCGATTTCGTGGTCGAAGACGGCCAATACGAGGTCTCTCGTTCTCGGCTTGCCGTTCTTGAGGAGGATTGTCGAGAGCATCAGGGTCGGGCATGTTCAAGATTGGTTGCTGATTGATGACCCATTCCCGAATGAGGAATACAAGGATAAAGGCTGTGACCAGCAGTACGCAAATCAACTGGCCTTCGACAACATCAACGGTAGCATTGTTGACCAAACGCGAACCTGACCAAGCGGATATAAATTCAACGTCGGAGAGTAACGAGGGAGGCCTTATGGACATCTCAGCCGTTTCAGCCGCAAAGTCTTGGTCACCGCCGGTGCCAGCAGCTTGTCTTAAACGGGGGATGAAGATGGACAGGAAAAAGCCGACGGTCCTACCAATCAAGCCCTGGCTCATAACGACTCGCGCGATGTCCCCCAGTGAGAGCAGCATGGGAGGGAACACTAATGGTATGCGCTCAAGGTAGTCCGGCACAGTAAAGTTGGCAATCAATGTTTGTGACGCTCGAGCTGCTGAGCCCGCGGCAGTTGTGTTCGATATCACCCCCGCAGCCACTTCCACGCCGGGATGGCTTGGGGCGCTACCGTCCGCAAGCCACAGAAATCCTCGCCAGACTTGTCGGATGCACCAAGGCAAGAAACAAGTCCAGATGATGCCCACCAGCAGGTAACGTGTCCAGCGCGCCAATTCTCTAACTCCATGGCGGGCGAGTTTGCTGATAAAGAGGGGGAATGGTAACCTCGCGGGCATGGAATGATTGTAGAGTTTGGTGAATCGAAACGAGGTCTTGCACAATTCACAGTACTTCTTCTGGGAATGTGACAGCCATTCCATCAGGCATTCTTGGTGAACGAACTTGATGCTGCCGGAGCATTTGCACGGGTAGTAGAGCGGCTGAGCGTCGGTGCCTTCACCCCGGCATATTCGACAGTAGTTTTGTTCCTCCTCATTTGTCTCGGAGCGCTTGAGTGTCATCCCATGGTTCGGCCCAACAGGGTGACTGTCTTCGAGAGGATTCAGCGACATCTTGCGTCGTGCTGCTGTGTGCGGAGTAAGGCAGGGACGAAGTGCATATCGAGTGGAGTGCCTGCATTAGATCATCTCGATAAATGGTGTCTACGGGCGTGGCGGATGCAGAGGAGGTTCTTGGTTCGCGTAGGTTACAGGAAGTATGTCCTGGGAGAGGGAGAGAGGAAGTTGAAGGTTTGTTGAATAGGTGTAGGGATGACCGCAGTCTCATCCTCCACTGACTCTGTCTCGACATGTCTCTAATTGCCTCTGGAACCGGTACGGTGAAGTATTCAAGGTGTCCGAGAGTATTTACGGTACAGCAAACGGTCACTTTTGCACTCGAGAAATTACTAGTCACTCTAACAGCAGCTGAGTATGGTAGTAGTACTCTATTCCTCGATAGTCTACACTGCTATGCAGGCAATTCTCCTTACTTCAGTAGTAGGTTGAACGTAATCTAGGCCCTTTCTGTCCTCTTTTGTACAGGTTACTTATGTTACGGATCTACACAAAATCAGGTGAATATCGAGAACGTTAATATAGTGACGTAAAAAGCATTGAGGCAGTACGTAGTGCCAGATCTGCTGTTAGCGAAGTTGACCGCACGTGGAAAAGAGCGGATAGGGATGTTGAGCAAGGGAGACGTAGGCAGCTGTTATGGGAAACTTGTCATAGGCGCCACTCGATGATATCTGTTATTTTGCGCTTTGCCCATCATCCGTCTATACCGGGTCATTGCTGATGTCCACCCGCTCTTTATGCAACATGTACCTTCATGCACGCCTACACGGCGGTCCGGGGGGTTGAAGCCAGCGCCTGCCCTTCCAAAAAGAAAATAGCAGTCCTTCCTAGCAAAAGGCATCGCGAATCCAGTCATCTCTTCGTCAAAATTGGCTTCGCCTTATCAGCACAACTTGGCCTGCCGATTAGAAGAGCATAGTCCATCAGGCACCCCAACTCCCCCTCCACGCCGCCTCCAGATCCCTCCCTTCGTCGGCCAGTCTCTTCTTCTTCTTCGCAATCCCTTCCTTTACACACTCGGCCACATCCTCTGGATTGGTGCCGCGTTTCCGTTTCTCCGCTCTCTCCTCGCCTAATACTGTGTCATCGGCAATCAATTTGTATATCTCAGCCACACCCTCAAAAACGCCAGCCATGTTCCTGCCGTTGTTGCCTACGGGGTCCGGAGAATGATTGTGGTGACCATTATGCCCGTTCCCGTTGGAGGAGAGCACGGCGGCGCTAAAGCCTCCTTCTTCAGAAAACGTTTCGTTGATCTGCCGCATTTCCTCCACCCAGCGGTATGCCTTGGGTGGCATGCCCACGAGCCCGGCTTCAGCCAGGTCAAGCGTCTTCGGACTGAACTCGGCGAGATGCTCTTGGAGCTCCTTGAGCACGCCGCAGGTATGTGCGGTGGTGAAAGAGAGGATGGACAAGGCAGTCATGCCCTTCGTGAGAGACGCGAAACATGATTTCAACGCCGAGGCTTGGCCAATCTTGGGGCCAAGCAATTTTATGTTCAGAAGCTCGATGAAGGACGGGGTGAGCAGGTCGTCGGACTTCGGGCCCGAAATGACAAGGGAGGGCTTCTTCCACGTTTGATCATGCTTGTGTGACGGGGGTCCGCCGATGATACCGCCGTCGAGGAAGTTGATTGAGATAGGGTCTAACTCGGGTTCCGACTCCTTCCTGTGGAAAGAAAACGTGCGCGAGATGGACAGCTTTCTGGGTGAAGCCGGAGACATTGGGGTGGAAAACATTGTGCCGATCGACTTCGCGCTTCGGGGGGAGATGGCATTTAGATCAATGTAAGTTAGACTGGGAGCCTGAGAGATTGCTGCGGTGCCTTTTCTCTCACTACGCCTTTTGATGGCAGTTTGTGAGCGGCATGCTTCAAGCACTCGTCGAGCTGTGGCGATGGCGTCTCGAGGTGGCACAATGCTAAAAATGATGTCGGATTCAGCTACCAATTGTTCGTCTGACTCGAGAGCGGTAATCTGCGACGACTTGATGCGGTCGAGGGTATGCTGGCTTGGAGAGAGCTCAGCAAAGAGTTCAATATCTTCTGAACGAGTATCTGGTGTGTAGACTTGCCTTCTGCCCGTAGCGACCGTGTAGACTGTGTGGTCGTGATGGCGGAGGAGCCGGGCTATGCCCATGCCCATATCCCCAATGCTCAGGATCCCTATGGTAGGGTGGACCTGTGCGGACGAGGTCGCCATTGTTCTTCGGAGCGCGAAGGTCTGTAGAGAGGAAAGGACAAGATGAGGCCTGAAAATGAAGACTCTGTGCAGAACCATGAGGTGGAGTTGGTAAGACGACGTTGGCCGTGCAGGTGTCTGAGCGCGTCACGGGTTACAGTCAGCCGATCTGATACCCCGCCTTACGGTAGTCCGCCCCTGGCCGTCCAAGAAGGGACCAATTGGGACATCTCCGCTGCCCTTGTACGTGCCCCGGAAGCCCGCTGATACGGACGCGGCCTCCATCGCAGGCGCAGGCACAAATGAGGCTGCTTATCCTCAATCACCACTGTGAAATTGGGAATTCGACATCGGAAGTTCGACACGAGTACTAATATCCATTTCCATCCTGGCGGATCTTTCCCAAAAATAAAATCATTACAATCTATGAGGATTTGGCGTCAAGTTAGGACTGAAAAACTAACTGGATGTGGAGGTGAAAGCTTAGAAGAGGATAGTAGGATCCGCAAAGGACGATTGATAGAGACATATTGAGAATAGGTGCACGGTACAACTTTATCCGTGGTGAGTCAAACGCGCAGAAACTGCCCTGAGCTCACACATCTCACCTCTGTTTGCTTCCCCAGGAGTAAAATATAGAGCTATTCTCGCGGTGCCGAGAACCCGCTTCCCTCTTAGAGTGCGACTCTTCCAGTCAAACCAGCTGCAGAGTCAACGATGTCTCGTTTTCGACCACTGCCTTAGATGGTGTAGATGAAATCCGGTCTCCTGTCGCCCTTGATCCATTTCTGCTCGTCGCTGAGGCCGTCGTGTGCGGAGTCTCGCTGGCCAGATCGCCTCTTCACGTTCTCTCTCCGCAGGGCAAAGTGCATGAAAATCGACCCTCCCAGAAGGAACATGAGTTGGAAGCCCAGGACGATGCCGTGGCCTGTCCAGAACCTCGGCTTTTGGGTCTTGAGGTAGATGTTGGATGAGACGACGCCGTTGAGGTTGCCCCATCCGACGACCATACCCAGCACCACGGCGCGTTTGAGCGAGCCCTCGGTGTTGTTCGAGACCCACGAGAGAGTGTTTGGGATGGTTGGGTAAATGCCTGCGGCGCCGAGGAAGGTTCCAGCATATTGCACGTGGATATTGGAGCTCGACAAGAGTAAAGTGAATCCGATAGCTCCAACGGTGACTGTGACCATATTGCAGTATCCCCTCCAACGGGTGTGGTCGGCGAAGACGCCGACTGCCACCGTTATGACGGCCGCACAGGCATATGGCGGTACCGTAAGCAGCTGCGCGTGGGTGCCTTTGTAACCCATTCCCTGGACGATGGTCGGCAAGAAGAGGGAAAAGGCGTAAAGCGGAACGAGGCATCCCATGTATATCACCATGTATCCGTAGGTCTTCCAGTCCTTGAAGGCTTCGAAGATGTGACGCTTGTCAAAGTCTTCGGCCGTCTTGCCTTGTCGGTCGAGGATCAGGCGGCGTTGAACTCGGACGCTGTCGTCTTTCGTCAAGAAGCGCGCAGTCTCCGGCCAGTCGAAGACCATCCACCATGATGCCACGCCGGCAAAGACAGTGACCAGACCTTCCAGGATAAAGATCCAGGCCCACCCGGGTCGGCCTCCAATGCCATCCATCAGCGCAATGGCTGCCGCAAGTAGGCCACCAAACGAGCCGGCAACGGCGGCTGCCGAGAAGAACAGTGCTGTGCGCAAGCCAATTTCGGAGCTCTTGTACCAGCATGAAAGGTAGTACGTGACGCCTTTGACAGTTAGTGAGCGCCTTGGGAAGGATGGTCGGGGATGTATATCTACCAGGAAAGAGACCCGCCTCAGCAACGCCGAGCATGAACCGGGCGACAAGGAGGCCTTTGTAGCTTGTGACGAGACCCATCAGCGTCATGATGGTGCCCCAGGCAATGATGATGGCGGTGAAGAAGATGCGAGGAGTCAATCGTTTCAGGAGTGCGTTCGTGAGCGGCTCGAACAGGGCATATGAGATGAAAAAGATGGTAAGGGAGATGTTATACTGGGTGCCTTGGCGGTTGTCAGTGACCCCGATTGCTCTCGACCAGAACTGGAACCATGCTCACCCGACATTCCAAGATCGGTCTCCATGCCGGCGAGACGCGCATTTCCGATGTTTGCACGGTCCAGGAACGAGAGCAGGTATCTGACGGGGTTGACGTTGTCAGCCGAAATCAAGATGAAAGGTACCAATGCTCGCAAAGGCTTGAATGTCGACTTACAGTAGAGACAGCCAAGGGACAATCCGGAGATCGACCTTCCACATTAACTTCTTGTCAATGAGCTTCCTCTCCTCTTCACTCTTTCCTTGATCAGGATCGCCCAGGCTGGCCAGCAACTGGCCGCGTTCGTAGTCGACAATATTAATCGTCTTTATTGCCTCTGCGTCGGACTCCTGCTCAACCTGCAGGACGCCGAAGCCATATTCTTGCTTCTCTTGAATTGGAGACATGGTGATTTGGGGATTGGAAGAGATGCTTGCGAGGATAGAAAACTAGATTTGCAGTCTTGCGAAGCGCCGTTTTTATAGCAGTCATTGTGCTTAGAGTCCCACGCCACATTGGACGTCCCTAACTTCCCCATTGCTCGATACATTGTGCTTCGCGGGGAATTAAAATGCCCCCGTTACGAGGCGTGGAGTCAAGCGATTCATGGCTTCTTGCTCCCGGCCCAATCCGACGACTCGGCGCGCTAGAAGGACGCTAGAAGGACGCTAGATGAACGTTCTGAACTAGACACTGTCCAATCAATTGGCTGCAACGGCGTGCTGCGTGTCGGCGAATAGCGCAATTCACCTCGGTGAATAAAATCAAATGCTAGCCAAGGCCGCCCGCTGAGCCTGGCCTTACCCAGGTCGATGATTGTGGTAGCATCTGGCACCTAGGCATTCGTATTCAGACGATCGGACGACGGGAGGTTTGTATGTCTCACAAGCTCTGTTCTACATCAGGCCACTGGATACGAAGTGGTATTGCCTGGACCGGGGTACCCCAACTCCCCAGGGTCCATTTCTACCGAGTTCCTTTGCATCTTGTCTTCATGCGCGAAGCCTCAATGACCAGTCTTTCGGGAACTTGTCCGTCGACAACTTGGAAGTCCGCAGCGCTGTCTATGCTTCTACAATTTCGAGAGCGCGGTGTTGCAGAGGTAGGTTCAGATCCAGGAGACGATAATATAAGTAGCCCCAGCTGGTCACAATGGACGCCGAGTATCAACGCTTCAACGCCACTCTAACAAGAACCTGCCTTCTGACGTGTCATATCTCGACCTCGATCCGATTCAATGGCTTCTCGGCCGCAATCTGCCTGTGCCCCAGAACACGATTTGGGTTGCCTCACAATCCCTGAGCTTGAAACCCTCGCCACACAGCGCATGGACAAGCAGACCCGCGAATATTACAATGAGGGAGCCGATGGCGGCACGACGGTTCTGGAAAACATGTCTGCATTTCGCAAGTACCGACTCCGGCCGAGAATCTTGAGAAATGTCGCAAAGGTCGATACTTCCGTCAACATCCTCGGAATTCGAACCGGCGTTCCCTTTGGCGTCGCACCGGCCGCTATGCAAAAGCTCGCACATGAAGATGGAGAGTTGGCAACAGCGCGAGCTTGCCGGAACAAAGGGGTCATCATGGGTCTGAGTTCCTTTTCAACCACGTCGTTGGAAGACGTGCGTGCCGCAAGTGGGGGCAATCCCAATGTTTTACAGCTCTATCTCTTCGAGAACAGAGAGTACAGTCGGACACTGATCCAGCGGGCGAAAAAGTCAGGCTACAAGGCCGTTGTATTGACGGTTGATACCCCATGGCTGGGCAGGAGGAATCTAGAAATCCGAAACCAGTTCCGATTGCCTGGCCATCTCACTGCTGCCAACTTCGAGGTGGAATCAGACGCTCAGTTTTCAAGCGATCGGGACAGTGTCGTTGTGAGTTCGGCGGCCTTTTATGATGGTGATCGTAGAGTCCTCCCAGCTGGACCTGTCACTTTCCATAGCCACGGAGCCAACCCGACCCTCACTTGGGAGGAATCGATCCCCTGGTTGAAGGAGGAAGCATCGCCAATGCAAGTCTGGGTCAAAGGCATCCTAACCGCCGAGGACGCCCTTCTCGCCGTGTCGAACCATGTCGATGGAATCATCGTCTCGAATCATGGAGGGCGACAGTTAGACGGCACCCTCGCCACCCTGGATGCCCTGCCCGAAATCGTCGCAGCTGTAGATCGTCGCATACCTGTTCATGTGGACGGTGGGATCCGCCACGGCACTGACGTCTTCAAGGCGCTGGCCCTCGGTGCGGACTACTGTTGGATCGGCCGGCCCGTGCTATGGGGCCTGGCATACAAGGGACAAGCAGGAGTCGAGTTGTGCCTTCGCCTCCTAGCCGATGAGTTTCGCCTCTGCATGGCTCTCACGGGAGTAACCAAGGTCTCTGACATTGGGCCCGAGTTTCTGTGCAGAGTGAAACAAGACGGGCTGTTATGTCGGCTGTGAGGGAACTGCCATTCAACATCACGCCGCTGATAGATTGCCAAGTAGATCGAATAAGGTAGAGTATCCTAAGTCTCGCCGTCAAGATTTGCCACCTTCTCTGTGGGGGTCCTGTCGCCCTTGCCGTCACCTGAGGCCCAGCCCGAGGAACCGGTAGAAGCGCCAATGAGGAGGGCGAAATGAAGCTCCGGGAATTCTTCTCCACGAATTCTAGAACGAGGTCTCCGTTCATCCCCGGCCCCAAGGTTCGACAAGATAAAGCAAAGTCCAAGTGCGTTGTTGGCAGTTCCAGACTTCATCTCTGCCACACCGTAAAGCGCCCGGCAGTACTACCACTGTTTAGGCGGATTCAATCTCTCTGTATCCTATGGCAGAGATCGGCTCTCTCATCTCCCTATAATTTAAATCGTCGATTCTCCAGAGAGATGCAACCAAGGCTGTCTCAATGCGATGTCTATCCCCCGCCCAGAAAGAAGACTCGCACTTCCTGTGAGCATTGCCACCACCGCAAGGTCCGCTGTGATGTCGAAATCTCTGGAGCACCATGCACAAATTGCCGGTTGGATGCGCAGCGATGCACCATCAGGGCACCATTGAAACGGTATGCCACGACAACCCAGCTTCACGCGCATTACTCTACTGCCCTGGCCCGGTGTATATTTCCTCCGCTTCGAGAAGGTATCGTCTAATGTCAATGTGCAAATAGAGGGAGGAAATGTAGAGTGGAACGAAATGCAAGCCAAGATGCCTCCGAATCACACTCGCACCGGCGTGAGGGCCGCCCAAATGCCCATCTTCGACCCGAACCATCGTTCCACAGTGACCACGGGAGCACGTCGTCGCCACAAACGACTACGCCCCTAGGCGAGGCTTTAGATGACGGTGGGGAACCCCTTTCATGCCACTCTGCTCGTATGCGCTGCACCCATGCTGATAGCAACGACACATCATAGCCGACTCACTCCTGACGGACACTTATGTCCCGTTCTATTGTCACAAATATCTGGAAGTCGCTGACATGCGCCATCTGGCCCCCTCGCGGGTACGGCTTTTGGAATCCGAGTATTGCTTTCATGTTCCAAGCGGCTCAGTTTTGGACGAATTCATGCGCCAGTACTTTTGCTACATCCATCCTTTATTCCCTCTGCTCAACGAAAGGCAATTCTGGGCCACGTACTCGAGTCCTGGACAAGGTTGGAGGCACGCAAGTGGCTTCTCCTTGGCTCTCTTCCAGGCCATGCTCTTTGCCGCATCCAGGGTTGGTTGACTCTAGCATTGCCACGAGCGAAATGCGAGAAACGTCACGTCTAACCAGCCACAGTTTGTCTCTATCTCTTCAATCAATTCTTGCGGATTCGCGGACCTCAAAACGGCCCGGGCAGCATTTCACCGCCGTGCAGAGGTAAGAGATGCATCCGATGTCTGTCATGCCTTTCCCTCCCGAGACTGAGATTGAATTCAACAGCTACTGTTGAGGCACCGCCTCGAGAGCGACAGTATTGCGCTTGCCCGCACATCGCTACTGCTCTCTCTTCAGGCCACCATGCTCGACCAGAGCCTTAATTCGGCATGGCTGTCCAGGGCAATATCACACGCAAAGGACGCTGGCGCCGACAAATATTATATAGCCGCTGGCTTGACCACTGAACGCATGTCCGAGAAGAAGCGGCTGTGGTGGTCTTGCATTCTCCGCGATAGAATGATAGCCATCGGCGCCCGTCGCAGCATACAGATCAACAGTGAGGAATTTGACTTGGACCAGCCTGGGTTGAGCGAATCCGATTTCCAGTCTGATTTCGACACTGAGGCCGACAGCCTCGATGTATACGACTTGCAGACGAAACGCCTCTTAGCCAAAAATGTCGAGTCTCAATGCGCCCTGGCGGTTGCCATGACGTCGACTATGGAAGCTGTTTATCGAGTCGACGATCCGTCTTCGCACACCGCTCCCACCATTTCTCAATTGATCTCTTCTGTCGCCGAAGTCGAGCGAGGCAAGACCGAACTCGCGGTCTGGGCGCGGAGGTTTATGCCTCATCTGAACAACCAGGCTGGCACAGACAAAGTGAACCAAACCCGACACCCTTCGGTGATACTGTTTGCCGATATGACGCTGCTCCACTACTAGTATGGACAACCCTCCGTAGGCAAGACTGGGTTGCAAGCGATGATGTGCTGACCAAGATCTCATAGCTCCGTCCTGGTTGCACTGTATAACCACTTGGCATCGGTGCTCGCGAAACACCAGGGTCAGCTGGACGACTACGACTCCCGGCTCGCGAGCCTCAACCGCGACCTTCGGCACGCTCTTACCAATGTGACAGACAAGATCAAGGGACTGAGCCAGCAAGGGCTTGCACACCTTCTCCCTGTCAGCGCGTGAGTGTGCTCTCGTCCTCCCGCAAGGCTGCTGTCGTCCCCCATGTGTTGCTAACCCCCGTCTCTCCGCAGACCATCATGCTCCGCCCTCCCGATCATCCTAGAAACCATCGACCTGCGGCTGTCCTCGGCCGCGCAAAAGGCCATCCATCAGCGACAGCTCGACTTGTACAGCAACATCATGTCGCTGTTCCGGGACCAGCACGACCACGCCGAGTGCGTCACCACGTTTGTCAACTACCTGCTGCGGGTGGTTGACCCGGAAATCCAGCGCACCTTCACCACGCAGAGCGCGCCGGGGGGAATCGAGGACAACAGCAGCGCGAGGACAGGTCAGGCCCTCTGGTCCCTGTCCAACTGGTCGGACCTGTTCCGGGAGAAGCCCATGATCTACCTGCGCCTGTCGCTGTCGTTGGATTTCGCGCTTTCGCGAGGCCAGGCCCCGCACGTGACGGAGCTGCCGAGCTGGGCGCTCGACACACCGGCTAACATGCAGGCACCTGCGATGGCGCTGTCGCTGCACCTAATGTCGCCGTCAATGGCGCAACCAACTCTCGACCACTTTAGGATCGTCGAGAGCGGCCGTGACGAAGGGGGAGAGCTTGTTGAACAACAGTGTAAGCTTTGCCTCTGGGAGAGGTTCCAACTCTCAATTTGAGCTACTCTACCTTATTGTATGCAGTTGCTAATGTGTTTGTTGTGAAAACAGCACTGCCGGCCGGCCAGATGACCAACATTGACCTCATCATGCCGTGGCTTTTGGCCGATAATAGCATGCCGGACTCGATCTACGAGAACTTGCACTTGTTGGACACTGATGGAGCATGGCTCGACATGGTATGACGAATTACGGCAGTAGACAAAGGCCCGGTAGGATATTAGGATATGCAGAGGCATGGCCCACTGACGGTATAGTCTGTATCCTATATCTACGCGTGTACAGTACGTATTAATATGTGTTGCCCGTGGGTTTGGCACCAAAAGTAGAAACACTGCTTCGAGATCATTTGCGAATCAGATGGTATGACGGCGCAGTTGAGAAGCACTGCTGCTGCTCTACGATACCAAGGACGCCCAGTGTTAAGCACTCCACCATTACGAATTACCACCGGCTGACTCTCGGCAACCGACAAGACCGAAACTCGCACTCGCAGAGTCAACGAGGGAATGTGCCGTGGTGCCTTGCCAGGAACCCCCCCCAGAGCCCTCCTTTGGGCCCTCGATCAAAAGTTGACAGTCTGAAGGACGGGGCGACCTTTAGCCACTATTACCCCGATGTGATCAGCACGGTGAGCTGACGCAGCCGCCCCTGCGCCGGCGTTGCATTTTACGTCGGTGACTGATCCTGGGGCGACATCAAGCAACATGCGCCGCGAAATGTCACCAGATGGCATTCATGAGTACTAATACTATCCTAGTGGACTGGCAGATAGGATACTCATCCAAGGCTACCACCCAAAGGAGCACCGCCGTCTTTCCTGACGACACGTCATGCTGTTTGTCTGGACGTGCGCGAAGGATGTTGGCGGCTGCTCAAAGTCCGGATCCATGGTTGCTGATACATAGGATATGCTCCGACCATGTTAGCGGATGGTTGGACACGAACTTTGCACGAGTCGCTGTTGATTGTCTGCGTGTGCTCCGAGACATTCGTTCGATCTCATTGGTTGGGTAAACCTGCTTAAGTCATTGACCCTTTTATCTGGGGACTATTCTGTGAAAAAAGGACGGTGTAGGACTATGACTCAACGACGGAACAGAAGTCTGTAGGATAGCTCATAGCCCAAACAGGGAAACTCGGCAGCACGTTCTGACTGATCTCCCAAGCGACCAAGAGCTAGATTGACTATGCAGTACATAAGCTATAGGTATTTACATACGCTGTCTCGTCTGCGTAAGCCTCACGGTTCAGGCGGGGTAAAAATTGAGTCATCTAAGGTAAGGTACATAAACTGCTACCCCGCTGGAAAAGAGAATTCCACACAAGAATTCCACACAACGTTATGTAAAAGGCGCAAAAAAAAGATGTTTTGCAACGGAATTGAGCCGACTATTCCAATGTTAGAATCAAGTGCGGTGATATTGTTCAACCGGTCAACTTACAGGCGGGACCTTAATGATTGTTAGTCTAAGAATCTCGTCTTGAGAATGGTGTGATCATACTCGAACCCGCAACCTTGAGGTTGGACTTTGTTAAGAGCCACACGCTCTACCGATCTGCGACTGTTAGTCATGATCCAAAGTCTAAAGGCAGAGTAGGACTCACTGAGCTACCCCGGCAGTTCTCAGATGATTGTTGTACACTTTCGCGCTCATGAAATCTATGACCGCAAATTCATTGTGTGGTGGGGCTCCTGGTTGACCTCTCCCGAACAAGCCCCACCCAGACGTAGTCCTCCGTGCAGCGCTGTGCAATGCCGCACTGCAGCCAAATGAACTACCTAACTCCATATTACTATGTACCGCGCTTTATCGTCGTTCACTTGTCTTCAACGCTCACTTCTCGGGCTTGACATGAATTTTTTTTTCCACCAATTTTACTCTCCTTTTTCGAGAGCGAAGTAACGACATGTGCAATTCCTTCTCCTTTCTACCTGCGGTATTATCCCTCCTGTTGTCATACAGTTACGCACTTGACCCATTGCTGGCCGGATCCGCGTTGGAAGCTTTCTGGTCCGATGCAACTTCCAGGCCTTTCGGTCAGGAATCCTAGCCGGACCGTGAAGCAGGGTTCATTGTATATCATATCAGGTCGACATCTACCTATCCTACAGCACTGGCAACGAAGCACTTCCGAAAGATATTAGCAGTAAAAGGACTAGAACATTGAAGGTTAGTGCCATCCAGGAGCGTCCCGATGCTGTGGTGTAGAGCCACAGTCTCTGCTTGAAGTTTGCCATGAGGGATACTTCTTTGTGGTCATTAAATACGGCGAAGGCCCCCTACGGAAGACAAATCCTCGAAAGAGGGTGAACTCTGGAGAATATGTCGGGAATACGGTAATGTATACCCGGAATGATCCAGTTCAACTGTCAGGTCAATGGAGGGCGTATTCCTTTGTCAGTCGGATCCACGTCCCAAAGCCCTGTACGAACCTCTATGGTTATGATCTCCAGGACTTGCTTTCCGGATGACACGGCACGGCACAGCGAGGATCCATGCTACCTTACCTGCTTCCGGGACTTGGTAGAAGGGTTGGTAAATAGAGGGAAGATGAGGATGAAGACCAAGACCAAGACCAAGCCGACCTATTTGACACACCTCGACCGGTTGGGATGTCCCAAGATGAAAAGGAACTCTTTTTCACGTCTTGATCGCATCCCACGGCTGCATGTCGTCGGGCTCGATATACTGTCGTCGGGCTCGATATACTGTACCTACTTATCGTAAGATGCGACAAACTCTGGGTCCTGTGCCGAACAGAACTTCAGGGTCGAGAGGCTGGTAAATAGTCGGGCTACCCCTCGGCGTTGGTGGGCGGCGAAATGACGTTCATCTCGACAATCTGTCACGTACAAACGGCGAGGATGTTGTTGTAGACAAGTCGTATACGTTGGCTGGAGCGGGAGTAATCTAGCGAAGTAGTGATCAAGGCCTTCGGTCTTTCTAGCCTAGACACGAGCGCCCAGTGGTCCAAAGCTAGATACCATGAGAGCGGCTTCATGGGATGACATGGCCAGGGCGACAGTTGGCCAGATGTCCGGCGGGCTCATGATTGATCTCTTGAAAATTGACTGCCGGATGTGGACGAGGCGGAAACGGTGGACATCTTGCCGGCGGAATCAGGAGTTCAGCGAGGTTGATAAGGCTTGATGCATCCTATGTAGAACCCGGTAGGGCCAGGGCCCACCAGCGATAGACGCCAGGACTAAGCGGAAGATCGCCGGTCATCGGTCCAAGTACCACCAACATAACATCGGCAGAGTGGTCTTCTTCAATTAGACCCAGTCATGGGTTTTCCTTGACAATAACTCTAGGACTGTTGAGCGACTGGGAGAAGAAGAATGTCGTCCACCGTGCATCACGACAGTTTCACCTCCTACCGTCAATCCGGCTTTGCCAACCGGATGGGATGGGGTACACGGCCTGCGCTTATCATCATCGATGTATGCAAAGCCTACTTTACTGAAGGGTCGCCGCTATCTCTATTGTCGAATCCTGAAGCCGTGTCCTCCCCTGACTCGATGCGGAGATTACTGGCTGCAGCTCGAGAAGGCCATGTGCCCGTGATCTGGAGCGAGATCAAGTACACCCGGCCCGACATGGCGGATGCGGGACTCTTCTGGCGAAAAGCCAAAGTCTTGGATGTCTGGTTGCAGGGTGACCAACGAGGGTTGGGCGCCTACCTGGACGGGCTAGAGGCGCAGGAAGGCGATACGGTGGTGGTCAAAAAGTATCCGTCGGCATTCTTTGGGACGACGCTCGCGACAGATCTGCAGGTGAGAGAGTCTCTGTGAAGGACTTTCGAATATTTAACACTTCTGACGCGCGGGAAGGTTCTGGGAGTTGATACACTCGTTATCTGTGGTGTGAGCACTTCAGGCTGTGTGAGGGCGACAACCCTGGACGCGATGCAACATGGATTTCGACCGATGGTGAGTGGGATTTCCTCTTTTGTCAGCGAAACTAATTGCAAGGATAGGTGGTGGCAAGTGCATGCGGTGATCGTACACCAGAGATCCAGAATGCCAACCTCTTTGACTTGGATGCCAAATCCGCAGACGTGGTGGGAGAGGCAGAGGCTGTGCAACACCTAGAGGCTGGATGGTCGTAGAAAGGCATTGACAGTGAACCACAAAAATGTAACCATGGCAGCGAGTGCCAATTGATTCCCGTGCCTGGATGAATGATCCTGATTCCTGAACGCTCTGAATCGAGTCGAATAGCAGCCATTTCAAGATGGGATAAGATAGGGAGCGCCCGCCCAATACTCCATACGTAGAGATTTGCGTTGTTCAGTGAAGGATGTCCTGATGGAGACAATAAATGCTGCTCCACGGGTGGTCGCAGACTCCACCAGTAGCACATTTTCCTTGCCCACCAAAAGATAGACCGCAGATACGTTCACCGTATGTAGCAGATCTGCAGAATGCTACTTCTCAACTCGGCCTTTCTTGACCACGTCGCTCTTGGCGTCGATGCTCATCCGTGATCGACCTCACGGCCTTCTCATAGGTGCCAAGTGCCCGGAGGCCGTCGAGGTTTCCGCGAACAAGGCAGTGGAAGACAAACATTCGAGACCGGAAAATGGTCTTCCAGAAGATCAAGTTGACTTAGCAACTGGTGAAACTGTGGATTCCGAGCCGTTCTGCGTACACGACAGGAAGACAAATCATCTCCTCCGTTCGCAATACTATATCCTTTCTTATCCGCGACGTCAGTATTTCCCATTCGAAAGCAGCCGGCAATGGGTCTGACCCAGTCGAGTAAGTACAACGGCGGCAGCCGTCATCCCAGGTCCAAGGGAAAGGACCTACCTCGTACATAAGCCGCGAATAGTTTTTCTTATCTATCCTAACCCTTAGCTTACCTCCACTTCCCCTCCATCTTCCATGTCCACTTCGAGAAGAAGAGCGAGAGCCTAATGGTTTAGGATATCTATCGACTGCTCCGCTCCGCTTATTCGCTTTAAGCTTTTCCGTAGAAAATGTACCTAGTTACGCGGGGGTTTCGTGTGTTTCGGCCGCCGTTGGCTGGCGTGTCCAAACATCAACTGATTCACGACTCACTTACAGTAGGTGTCCCTGCTTACACTTATCACTTACACTCAGACTCAGACTCGCCACTCCCTCACTACGCACTGACTCCGATCATCTGACTTCCTAAAGGAGAAGTTTTTGCAGCGACAGCAGCAGATCAGCCACGGATTGTGGTCAAGTTTGCCTTCTGCCTTCTGCTCATTTTCCCTTAATATCACGTCGACCTCGTTTGGGAATCTGCTCGAGGTCACGGCCCCAAAGCCCGGCCTGGAATCCGACAGCCATTCGTTCCATCAAACGACGCTTGGCCGGTTCGGGTCCTACATAAATCCAAGTACGAGTAGTCTGGCCAGGTGGCGCGGTCCTTTCCTGTTGAGGCTTTGTCCTCATTTGGTATGTACAATCGGATGATGCAACCTGCATTGCCCTAATGCACGCGAGGATCGGGTTACGGAGCGAGGCTCGCGGGGCCTATGTTTGCACATAGTTAGTTCGGACCATGCGTTGACTTAATATCCGGCAATAATACACCTCAAGTCCTTGGTTTTGTTCGCTGGTCGTATGTCGAAGGGTGATGCGGGCTGTGAACGCTATCCTATTAGATGAGTGTAATTACTGACAGTGATGCGCCATGGTGTTCTTGGGGGTGAAAGGGATTGAGGGACCGAGTCGAGATGATTAATACGTCGGCCAGGCGAAAGTAATTATTAGCCTTGATTTGGAAACCGATCTCCCCGAACAGTGAATGATATGCAAACATGTTCCGACACACCTCGTGTTGGATTCGCCATCTTCCTCAAATGGCAAATGTCCAAGGAACTTGGCCGGACGGCTCGTGAACGGCGCTTGTGCGCTTTCATAACCAAATCCCCCGTTCGAGTCATGTAGAGTACATATCATCCGCCACCGATACGGGGCGCAATAAGCGTCTAGTGAAACATTTGATCTCCTAGACGGGCATTTGCTCCCATCCTATCTGACGACGGCTTGCAGAGGTATACTTCCTAAAAGGGCAACAGCTCTCATTTGCTGGTTCATGAAGTTGAGCTCGATCACCCCGACAGGGCAGGACGACTGCCGAATCCAGTAGTTTCGACAGGAGGGTCAGCTGCTGGCACCTTCACGAGTTGGCACAGTCACATCTCCTGGTGCTTCCCACGTCATTTCTAGCCTGTATAGGAAGTGATTCTTTTCTGAACCGTTCCGGGCGGCAAGGTAAGGACGGAGCGTTCAAGTTTCGCCAAGTCAGGACCAATAATTAATTAGAACCGGAAGGGAAGGGTAGATGTCGACTCAGACGTTGGCCATAAATTATCTGGTTTCCTCCCCAGAGACAGGCCTAAGGTTGATGATTGAATTAACATGCCGTCTGGCATTTTCGACTCTCTAACGAATGGGCAATACGGTACCTCTACACCGACAGCACCTCGTCCTGCGATCGAGACCCGACTCTCCTCCCGTGCCTTCTCAACACGGCCGTAGTGACGGCTTGGCTTTCAGCTGGGCTATTGAGAGAATTAATAGATGACTGGAACCAAGGCTGGAAACCTCGCATTGCCGTTTCGGGAACACCCATGTCGTAATGCCGGGGATGCAAGGACGCAAGTTGCAGGAAGGGATTGCCGAACAGCCATTGAGGGATGTGCTGGTGCTTGGCCATCCGGGGAACGAGGCTTGTGATGATACGAGCGCAGTGGTTGCAAGCAACTGCCTGTTGAGGAAAGAGCTCCACTTGTCTGACTGCCAACCGTGTCCAGGATGAAGAAGGAATCGCCAAATCATGGAGGAGAGCACAACTGTGCTGCAGGGGAACGAGACGAACGCGAAGCCACGATGCAATTACCTATCGAAGCCTTTTGCGCCCTGTTTGCAGGATTGTATTGCATGACGGCGAGCTAGTGCCCATTGTCGAACTTGACGCTGCTGCTAGCATCAGTGTGTGCTGGGACAAGGGTCATTGATCATTTGAGGGACCCTTGGCCGTTAGAAAGCCAAAGTCGCAACCTTCGTGCGCTTGGTTGACTTCGCGTTCATAGAGACCACGATAGCCTCTCCTCCCGCTCCTTTCCAGCCACGGTTCCAGCTTCCTCGACGCACTGACTTCCCCGTGTTGGGAAGAAGGGTCCAACTGAGACTGCCGTTTCCGTTCGGCAATGCGCCTCGTGATCTCCTGCTCGTCTACATCCAAGAGCAGTGTCCTGTTCTCAACGTCGCAAATGATCTTGTCTCCTGTCTGCACAATGCCAAAGACCGAGTCCATATCGGCAGCCTCGGGTGATATGTGCAGGATGATCGTGCCCCCAGCGGTACCTGACATTCGACCGTCGCTGATCCGCAGCATGTCGCCTACGCCTTGCTTGCCTAGCTTTTGCGGGATCGGGATCAGGCCCGCTTCAGGCATACCAGGGTTGCCCACTGGACCGATGCTCTTGAGGATCAAGATCGAGTTCTCATCAACCTCGAGATCGGGAGAGTCGATGCGTTGAGCCATATCTGCGCTGTTCTCGAACACACAAGCCGAGCCGCGGTGGTGGAGAAGATTTCGATTCTTCGAAGCCGAAGCTTTCATGACGGCGCCATCCGGACAAATGTTGCCGTACAAGACCAATAGGCTCGAGCTAGGGTAAAGGGGGTTGTCAAGGGAGCGAATGATCTGTCGAGAGTACGAAAATGATTTAAAGGGAGTGGCATCCAGGAGCTCGCCCAGAGTCTGCCCCGTGTAAGTCTTTGCATTGAGGTGTAGCAAGGGTCTCAAGGTATGTAACAGCGCCAACATGCCGCCGGCGTTGTGGAAGTCGGTCATGTAGTTGTCACCGCTCGGCTTGAGGTCGACCAGAAGCGGAGTCTTCCTCCCGATGTCGTCAAAGGTTTTGAGGTCGATTGTGCCTGCCACCTTAGGATGACGGTTTATGATGGCCATCAAGTGCACAACGGCATTCGTGCTTCCTCCAATCGCCTGTAGGACCGTGATGGCGTTCAAGAAGCTCTCTCTGGTGAGGAGATCCTGGGGCTTCATCCCGTTCTTTTTCAACATTGCCACGGCATCGCGTCCAGTTTGCTCCGCTACTCGAAGCCGAGCCGAGCTGACGGCGGCCGCAGTAGCGCCCGACTTGAGCTCAAGCAACCCCAATCCTGCCGTGATGCAAGCCATGGTCGACGCCGTGCCCATGACACCACAAGTGCCCCCGGTTGGCGCCAGCTCTTCATTGACCGACATGATGTCCTCCAAGTCGACATTGCCGGCACGGTACCTCGCCCAGTAACTTCGACAATCAGTACAGGCACCCACTCTGACTCCTTCTACCGACCCGGGCATCATTGGACCGGTGATGAGAGGTAGCATGAGCTTGTTGGCCGAAATGCCGCCCATAAGTTGAGCTGGGACCGTCTTGTCACAGCCGCCGATCATGATCACGACATCGACGGGCTGAGCCTTGATCATCTCCTCCGTGTCCATACTCATGAGATTCCTGAGGTACATGCTTGTGGGGCTGGCAAAGCTCTCATGCACACTGATGGTCGGGAAGTCGACAGGCAGGCCCCCGGAAGCCAGGACGCCCCGTTTGACAGATTCGATGAGCTGCGGGACGTTGGAATGACAGGGGTTGAAGGACGAGTAGGTGTTGATAATGCCAATAATGGGCGAGGAGAGTGCCGCGTCTGAATAGCCCAGGGCTTTGATGAAGACCTTTCGTAGGAAGAGCGAGAAATGCGCATCGCCATAGGAGGTCAGGCCTGCTCGCAGACCAGACGTGGAATTAATCGGCTGGGACAGATCGTAGTCGGCGGCAATGGAGGTATGAATGTCGCCGTTCTGCCCATTTGCTGTTGGGGTACTGCTGCTGCTGGTCGCCATGGTGATTGAGCCCGTGGTGAGATTCACCAATATCCAACATGTATCCTGTTCTGGGGGACGAGTGTGCAAGGGCGTGACCAGACACAATATTTACCGCAATGCCAGCTCAAGCCCACAACGAGGGGAAGGCGACATCTTCTTCGCCATCCTGGATGGTCATCGTCTCGAACGTAATTGGAGAAGTTGTTTGGAGTTTGAACGGCAAAACGCCGTCGGTCCTCGTCGTCGGTCATGTTCGGGAGAACTGCCGCCGAATTACATACGCTCAGTCCACTCTTACTGCTACAGTGCTCGCGCAGGTTGATGGTACAGGGACAATATCATTAGGTCTTCTTCACTGGAAGCTGCCTTTCGTCCACCACGCACAATACCTCCGCCAGGGCATCCCCAAGCATCATCCACAGCTTTTATGGTAAGTCTTTGAATCGTTCTTACACACCCGTACCACCAGGGTTATGGCAATCACCAATCGGTCGTCTTCTTCAGCGTCTCATTCTGAATGATCTCAACCCAATAGTCGTCTGGATCCAGCACAAAGGCCACGTTCTTCATTCTGCCGTCTGTGAGCCTCTTCTTCCAGTTCACGCCCTTCTCCTCCATAAACTGGCATGCTTTGTCCAGCTCGTCGACGCTGATGCAGATGTGTCCGAAGCCTTGAGGCTGATCGTTGCCGTTGTGGTATACCTTGCCTTCTTGCTTTTCGGTCCCGTAGTTCCAAGTTAACTCAAGCAGACCTTCTTTGCCGGCAAGAGGATTGACCCCGTTCGGCGAGTCTTTGGGGTCGGGGATGCCATAGGAACCTGGATACCCCAAAAAGTACAAGGTGAAGCCTGCTTCTTTCTGCTCAGAGGTCCGCATAAGCGACATCCCCATGACCTCTTGGTAGAATTTCAAGCTCTTCTCGGGATCCTTGACCCGAATCATGCTGTGATTCATCCTGTAGCTCTGCGTGTCCGTCTCCTTGATGCCCTCGGTCTGGTCGACGGGCTTCTGTCCTATAATCTCGACCCAATATCCGTCCGGATCAAGTGCAAACGCAATACTTCTCATCCGACCGTCCGTCAACTTCTTCTGGAACTTATACCCGGCATCCTCAATGCGCTGGCAGGCTGCTTGGAGGTTGTCGACGGAGACGCAGATATGACCGAAGCCCTTGTGGGGCTCTTTATTGCCGTTGTTCGTCGTGTACGAATCGTCCGACTCGGTGCCGTAATTATGGGTCAGCTCGATGACGCCCTCTCGGTCGGTCCAGTGCGCATTTGTGCTCGCGGAGTTGGGACCATCGTAGGCGAGGAAATACAGGCAGAACTTGTTGTCAGGGAAGTCCAGCTTGTTGATGAGACTCAGACCGAGCAGCTTGTAGTAGTCAAGCGACTTCTGGGGGTCTTTGACCCGGAGCATGGTGTGGTTGAACTTCCATTTCGAGTGGTCTGGAGCCGACATGGTCGCGGCGGGGGAGCTCGTCGACGTGAATGTGTTTGATGCAGCAGCTGTGATTGAGGGGAGCTGGAAATGTTGTCGCAGCTGTTGGAGTCGCGGCAGGCGGGATGTGAAGCGGGAAAGCATTAATCGAGGCGAATGTTCCAAGTTGCTTGTGAGGCAGTCATGCAAACTCGCGGAGACACTGCTTTCAGTTGCGCATCATTGGACCTTTCGGGATGATGCTGAGCGTGTCTCGGTGGGTGTATCGCAAGATGACGTGGGGCACTGCTTTGTTCGGACGCGCACTTCTCCCCCTCACCGGCATTCTACCGCCCCGATTCGAGTTTAGGCACTGAACCCCGCGATGTGTCGCCCGTCCTCCCACCGAAGCAGCCCCCGAGCTTCGTCCTGGCTTCACGCCCACCTGGGTTTTCCCGGTGGAAGATGGCGCTCAGGGCTCCTCCAACGCCCTCCAAACTGTAGTTCTTGGACGTCGAATTACAAAGCTTACGGATGATCTCGACTGTCTCAAACCCAATTACAGAGAGCTCTCCACACGTTGCCTCGGCCCTCCACATCTGCTTGTTCTGTATGGTGCCTCTTCCAGTGGTGGGACTGCGAGATCGAGCTAGGGCAGTCTGAATTTCAATCGTCTTGATTCTCTTTTGAACGCAGTTATCCAGAATCTCCTCTCTTCGATTCCTGCTGTCGGGTGTCTGGGAGCTGTAGAGCAGATCACTCTTGAATTCGCGGCGAAGCCATGTCTCTTTCACCCGCTATCCGAGTCGCGAGGTCCGCGGCGCAGCGGTCCACCTCTCTGTTGAAGGCCATTCAATTCGGCCACCCTCCCAATTGTCCCTGCCACTCGAATCCCAACTTTCATCATGCCCCATCCGCGTTCGGGGAGGCCAGGAGACGGCTGGCGACGCCGATCGACCATTCGCGGACGAAAGACTACGCGTTCGAAATGGCTGCTAGCTCGATCAGATTCGGACCTGGTTGCACGAAAGAGGTGGGAATGGACTTTAAAAACATGGGTGCCAAGCGCGTATGTGTCGTGACGGACGGCAACGTCTCCAAACTGGATGCGATGAAGCAGGTCATCGAAGGGTTGACCAAAGAAGGGATTGAGTTTACAGTGTACGACAAATGTCGGGTGGAACCCAAGGACAGCTCGATCAAGGATGCCATTGCCTTTGCGAAACCGTACCAACCAGACGCTTTTCTTGCAGTAGGTGGAGGATCGGTCATCGATACCGCCAAATTGATGAACCTGTACACTTGCTTTCCTGAAGCGGACTTTCTGGATTTCGTCAACGCTCCTCTCGGCAAGGGTCTGCCCATCACCAAGGCGTTGAAGCCGCTCGTTGCTGTACCGACCACGGCAGGAACAGGATCCGAGACGACAGGCACCGCCATCTTCGATTTGGTGGAGAAGCGAGCAAAGACCGGTATCGCCCACCGCAATCTAAAGCCGACTCTCGGCATTTGCGACCCCCTCAACACGCGAACCATGCCCTCAGCCGTGCACGCATCCTCTGGCCTCGATGTGCTCTGCCACTCTCTGGAGTCCTGGACGGCCATCCCTTACCACGAGAGGTCACCAAGGCCCACCAACCCGATTAACCGACCTGCTTACCAGGGCGCCAATCCGATCTCTGATATCTTCTCCCTAAAGGCTCTCCAGTCCACAGTGAAGTATCTACCGCGAGCGACCAAAGACCCCGAAGACCATGAAGCACAAAGTGAAATGCTCCTGGCAGCAACCCTTGCGGGTGTCGGATTTGGAAACGCCGGTGTCCACTTGTGTCACGGCATGAGTTACCCCATCAGCGGACAGAACCCGGGCTACAAACATGCGGGATACCAAGTCGAGACCCCTATCATTCCCCATGGCGTCAGTGTGGCGGTGACGGCCCCGGCCGTGTTCCGATTCACCGGGCCAAGCAATCCCGAACGGCATCTGGCAGCGGCAGAATGTTTTGGCAAGGATATCTCGAACGTGAAGAAGGAGAGCGCGGGCGAAGTTCTCAGCGAAGCCCTGGCTGAATTCCTGATCAAGCTCGGAGATCAGCCCCGAGGCCTCAAACACCTGGGATTCACGAAGGAGAGCATTGACGATCTGGTGGAGGGAACACTGCCCCAGAAGCGAGTCCTGATGTTGGCACCGAATTTGAGCGAGGAGGTCAACCAGGAGAGAGAGCAGTTGAGGGGATTGTTTGAGGAATCCCTGGAATACTGAAGGAAAGGGTGTTGAGTGGTTTGCCGTGTTTCAAGTGTTTGCGCTGTTTGGACCGTTTGCATCTTCCCCAGATTGGCCAAATCTGCGGGGTTGTCGGTTGCGATCTCGGCCAGTCACACCCCCACATTGCCTGAGGTTTCTGGAGTTCCCGCATTGTGTTTGGCTAACAAAGTGACGCACACAGCGAATGGATGAGTTGCAAGTTCTCCCCCGGCGACGGAAAAATTTGAAATGCCATGCACGACTCTTGCTCGGGCTGTACGAGTCTCGCATATGTATTGTCAATAACAAAAGCTCCACAGCAGTCCTTGACCTTTTCTCTCGCTTCCGCTGGTCTGATTTTCATCCATCTCAACGCGGTCCGCCCCCATTTAGCAATAGACAGTCGGCAAAGCCACCAGCAGTTTCCGCCGCGTATATAGACCCGTTTCCACCACAGAGCTCAGACGCCCGGTGGGAGCAAATACACCGCCACTTCCGAACTCACCAACCTTAGTATAAAGAAAGACCCGGGCGGCAAGGGACACAAGCATGGCTCACACCAACGGCACCGAGGGCGCGGTGCCCAGAGCTCGAGTTCTCTGTCCAGAAAAGCTCTCTGCAGACGGCCTGGCTCTCCTCCGCAAGACACTTGACGTGGACGAAAAGCAAGGCTTGACACCGGACCAACTCGTCTCCATCATCCCCGAGTACGATGCCCTGTTGGTTCGCTCCGAGACAAAAGTCACTGCCGACCTGCTCAATGCCGCCCGTAAGCTGAAAGTCGTCGCTCGAGCAGGTGTTGGTGTGGACAATGTCGATGTCCCGGCTGCCACACGGCTCGGCATTGTGGTGGTCAATTCGCCCAGCGGCAATATCCAAGCTGCTGCAGAGCATACCCTTGCCTTGCTCATGAGTATGGCACGGAACATTCCCGATGCTTGTTCGAGTCTCAAGGCCGGGAGGTGGGAGAGAAGTCGCCTTGTCGGTGTCGAGGTCAAAGGGAAGACCTTGGGGATTATCGGCCTGGGCAAAGGTACGTTGGCCTCCAATGCTCTGGACGGGATGCTCTGTGCCAACCAATGATGATGTTTTCTCAGTCGGCCTGATCGTCGCTCGAATGGCCCGTGGCCTAGGCATGAACGTCGCCGCCGCAGATCCCTATGCGTCGCCTGCTGTCGCGACCGCCGCAAACGTCCAACTGGTAGAATCGCTCTCGGAGCTCCTCCCTCTCGCCGACTTCCTCACGATCCATACCCCAATGCTCGCATCAACCCGCGGCATGCTCTCGACCTCGGAGCTCAACACCATGAAGCGGGGTGCACGCATCCTCAACGTCGCCCGCGGAGGCATCATCGACGAAGAAGCCCTGTTGTCGGCCCTCGAATCCGGACAGATCGCTGGCGCTGCCATCGACGTTTTCACCTCCGAGCCTCCGCACAAGGACCCCACCTCCTGGGCAGCAAAACTCGTCCAACATCCCAACTGCATCGCCACACCCCACCTGGGCGCCTCGACTGTCGAAGCACAAGAGAACGTCTCCATCGACGTGTGCGAACAGGTCCTGCAGATCCTGGCCGGAGACCTGCCCCGAAGCGCCGTCAACGCCCCCATCATACTACCCGCAGAGTACAAGACGCTGCAACCGTTCGTGCGCCTCGTCGAGAAGATGGGCTCGCTCTACACGCAGCACTTCACATCGCCAAATCAACCCCTCCACCGCAGAAACATGAACACCTTCGACCTGATCTACGAGGGCGAGATAGCCAACATGTCGTCGACGAAACCCCTCTTCGCAGCGCTGATCAAGGGCCTCACATCCCCCATCTCCGACGCGGAAGGCTTCAACGTCAACATCGTAAACGCCGAAATGGTCGCCAAGGAGCGCGGCATCTTCGTCAACGAGCAGAAATCCCGCGACCCGTCCACGCAAGCATACTCCAGCCTGGTGACCCTCGTCGTGCGACCGGCCAGTCGAGCACCCTCGCTGTCTCGTCACTCCAGCGCCATCGAGACACCCACGGCATCGCACCCAGGCCCCGGCGAAGGCGCCAAACAGCACATCATCTCCGGCTACTGCAGCGACAACTCCCCCTTCATCAGCCGGGTCGACCGCTTCGCCACATCCTTCGTCCCCGACGGCACGCTGCTGATCTGCCACAACTACGATTCACCCGGCAAGATCGGCGTCGTGGGCAGCATTCTGGGCAGAGAGGGCGTGAACATCAACTTCATGAGCGTCGCGCCGGCCACCTATTCTGCTGCATCGACGTTGGGGGCTGCTGACGCGAAAGCCAAAGAGACGACCGAGGCGTTGATGATCCTGGGCGTCGACAAGGAAGTCGGAGAGGCGGTCAAGAAAGAGTTGGTCAACGAGAAGGGTGTTTTGAGCGTAAGTAGCGTGACGCTGTGAGCACGGTGCTATCCGGGGATTTGGACCGCGGATCCATCCACCCATGGTTGCCTCCGTGCGAGATACATCCTGTATGTGAACGCGAACCGAACCGAACCCTGACGGGGGGTGCCTCTCTTTGGATGCGAGGTCGTCACGATATGGGACGCGTTTCTTTGACGGCACGAATCTTCGTCCTACGTTTTGCTTGCCATTCTGGTTCAACACCTTCTGCCCACCTTATCTAGACAGGGTAGTGAGTGTATACCCGCCGTGGGTGGGCGGGCCAGCTCCTCGCGGCTCATCATGCACACTACGCCGGTCTCCCCAGTCGCACTCATCTTTTCAACACCAAAGTGGCTTCAGGCTACACCTCGTTCTCAGACAGCACATACAATTCCAAATCCAGATACAGGTCCACATACACATAGAGTAATGCTTGTTGCATTTGGGCCGGGGCCTGGCGACGGAATTCTCATTCAATCCCAGCAGATTGAGATATCACAAAAGCTGGATCGAAGAGACGAGCCCAGGCGAATCATCCGGCTTGGAAATATGGAGTATTTGAAACTTGAGCACCTGATCCAACCTTCTTTGCCCCTTGATTGAATACCGCTACCGCAGCACTCTTGTCTTTGAAACTTTGGTACGGATCGCTTGGAGGTCGTCCTGGTCAATTTGGTCCACTTACAGTGCAGTTATTGGACTTTTATTCGTCGCACCATGACTCTCCATGAGCGGCCGCGGCAGGCCAACTTGCCTGGCTTCGAACCCAGCCACCTGAAGCGTGAACCTTCATAAGCACAGGTACGGGACAATGACCACGGGATCCACAACTTGAGTTGTGCGGTTTTCAGCTTCAAGCCGAACAGGACATGGATGGGGTAGTAGTCTGTCATGTTGTCCCCGATGGACGGAATGGCAGGCACAACGTCCATTCTTCAGCTTCGGCGTGGGGACTTGTCATGCTCGAGCTTATCGGCGTCTCTGAGCAGTTTTATTTTCATCTTGCATCCCTATCTTGTTCTCATTTCGCATGTCTTGCCATCCCATTTGCCGATGAGTCAGCCGTGAAATTAGGCAATGTAGGAGCTGAGGATGGCCGCAGACTCCCGAGTCGTCGGCGACGAAAGAGACGTGTCGAGCTTCAGTAACCAATATTGACACAAGCGTCACCACGGGTTTCAGTTCATGTAGGAGGTTACCAAGCAAGAACAGCCACAATTGCATCCAGGTCAGACATCCTCAATACACCCCGTCAGCGAATACCAGCCGAGGAGCTCCTGCGCCGTGGATGCTGCACACTAGATGCGGGATGGATCACGTCTTTAGCTTGTCCTTCCGCTTAAGAAGCCCTTTGACGTTGAAAGGCTTTTTGATCTCCTTTATCCTCTTCAGCAAATCCCTCATCCTCTTCTCTCTCTGCTGCGACGTCACTGACTCGTCGCTAGCCTTGCTCGAGGCAGGCTCAGATGCCGTGACGGAGGCAGGGGGCTTTGGTCGTCTTTGTCTATTGTTCTTTGTGATTGCGAGGTATACCAAAACCCAGCCTGGGACTCGTTCTTTCTGCGAGACAGCTTCGTCAATAGACCGGCTGCTGTGTGCGATATGAATTTCAGTGTCTTGAGCCTCGGCTAGCCTCCAGGGACAGTACTCAAGATGATTCTCCACGGCGTCCAATTTACCAATTGCGGGAGCTTCTCCGCGGTACAGCCAGAGACCCAGACTGCGGAAACAATGCCGACATTCGATGACATCCTCGGATTTCCTTTCCCAGCCACAAATTGCCAGGATGAGAGCGTGGCTATTGGGGGTTTCTCCTGTGTTTGATTGAAATTGATCAAGCTCTTCCGGGTCGATCAACGTGGTGGATGGGAGACACTCCACACGGGGTATCTCCTTTGGGTGGCTCATGAGACTATCGTAGCGACTTCGCAGACCGGACAGGGTCAGGTGGGTGTTCAAGAGACCTTCGATACGCTGGATCGATGCATCACAACCGCGTTTCCGCCAGAGACAGCCTTCTGCGTGCGCAGTGACGATCATATCCTGGTATCGTTGGACGATATTGTCATAGACTTCAGAGGAAATGGCAAAATTGTCCTCATCGTCTTTTGCTGCTTCTTCATCATTGATAGTTTCGCCATCTTGCTTCTTGGCCTTCAGCAACTCGTCGTCGACACTTAGATTGACGTACAGCCTCTCTTTGCAAGAGCCACAGGCCACTGTATCCGTGTCGACGCAAGTCCATCCTCGCTTTGCCCACGCAGCTGCATTTATGGGATCGGTAGAGGGAATGTGCCATTTTGTAACGTATCGGAACGTTTCTAGCCGCTGCAGAAAGGCAGGCCTACTGGAGGGAAGATAGTGACCGGTAAGATCAGTCGATATGGCAGGCGTGGAAATTACGGGTCCAGAAGTAGGTGTTATGCGCCGTCTCTTAGAAGAGTCCGAAGCTGTGTCTTGAGTGAGTGAGGTGGCGGAACCGTTATTGAAGGAGTTGAGCGAAGGCCGAGATGGTGAGCCAGCAGGGGAAGCAACGCTATCGGTCAGCGCCTCAAGAATGCGATCAAACTTGCGCTTCTTTGTTTCGATTGCGTATGACATGCTTCCGAATCCGGGGTATGTAGTTAGTGGCGTTGGATTTCTCGACTGCGCTGCGATGTTTAAAATGAGAGCGTTCCTTCCAGATTAAACACTAAGTAAACATTGGTTAACTAGATTAGGTTAGCCGGTTTTTGCCGACTTCAGCTTCTATTCACCTTTGCTTCAGGCCCAACTCATCTTGTTTTCACTTCTGTATAAAAAGGTGGCTATTAGGAGAATGTAAAGCCCTTTCTCGAGTTTCGCCGATCTAGTTATTCGGACCTAGAAATATGTTAAAGATATCTGGAAAGGCGTGGCGAGGCTTGAAGTATGGGTTTGCTAGCTACTCTCAAGCCTACAAAGCCTGCAATGACTGCTTTACAAGTCTCGACAATACAAGCTTTGCTGCTTCATAGAGTCATCAGCTCACTTACTCGCTCTATCTTGATGTTGAACCCTGAAGCAGTGGTTACTCAACGTAAGTCGGTCGGTATACCCATAGTGCTCCCAACCACGAATCCTCATATGCACCTCACTTACAACCCAACCACCGCTTCTTCGTCTTCCTCCCGATGTCCTTCTCACCCGAGACCGAAATACTTGTGTGTGCTTCTTGCTACGTTCTGGCGGCGTTCCTCCACCAGAGATATACGTCCGATTTCTCTCGACTCGTCTTGACGGCCGCCGTGGTATATTTCATGATCTCGGCCTTCTATTGCCATGAGCTCACCTTCCAGCGAGTTGAGCTGGCTGTCAAGCGACGAGATTGAGGCACTCCAGGCGACTCTCGATCTTGGAGAAGAGTCCACTGGGCCGCAACCTGTCTGGTAAGGGTCCTGATATCCTTCAGCCGGAAGTTGCGCTAACAATGAGAGGCCGAACACATGGACACCCGTCAATCAGGAGAACAGTGCCAACGTGGCTCCTTCCTCGCCTTCGTCACCGCAACAGGATGTCGAAGAAGAAGAAGAAGAAGAAGAAGAGGAGCCCTCGGCAACCGCGAGCTCTCTTCGCCGCACCATCCTCGCCTCCGCAGATCGAATGTATGAGTCGAAAACAGCCAAGAAGCGGAAGTCCCTGACAGCTTCACCGCCATACACGCGCAAGAAAGGGGCTGTCAACGTCATTTCAGAAGATGCCGACCAGTCCACTACACTGCCACAGTCCCAGCACAAGAAAACGCCGACCAAAAGATCTCGAGCAACACTGAAGCCCAAAGCCGTTCATTTCGAGATCACCGACAGCTTGATCCCTATTCGTTCAAGCAAGCTCAACGTCAATCCTGCTGCCGAGAAACGAACATCTTCGCAAGCGTTCGGCTCTGTGGCAGAAACTCGACCAGCAAAGAAGTTGCTCGCCATGAGAGTAGGGTCTACTTCGGCACGGCAGTTTGATACTAACCCCGACGAGAAAGGAGAGCCCGAAGCGGTCAGAGATGTCAACATTGGCACAAATACGAAGCATCATTCTTCTGGCATCGAGAACACGATGCAAGCAGAGCGCGAAGATTCAGAGGACCTCTTTGACAACGACGACAGCTACCTTGAGGAATTCCTCGAAGCCGAAAAGGCTCTCTATGCCGAGACATTTGCTCCTTCCCCTTCGTCTAGCGGGGCCGCAGCCACGCCAGATCCCGACAAAAAACACGAAACCCTAGATGAGCCACCCATTAGCCCTAACACCAGACAGACGCCCATGAGACCCTTCATTCGGATCATTACCCCTCTCCCCTCCTCGTCAGACACTTCGCCGACCGGCTCAATCGTCTCCCCTCTGCACCGCAGTCCTACTTGTTTCCGCATCGCCGAAGCCCTACGCTACATGTCATCCACGTTGGTCTCAGCGCCCGCCGCTACGTCTCTGAAGACACTGAGTCTTGAAATTTACGCGATCTTGCACGGCAGTACAGGCAACGGGGCTTCCAGTACCTTCACAATCACCCTTGCTGACATTTTCTTCCCACGTCACCCGCCCTACCTCAGTGCTACGACCAGCAAAGCGACGACGGTCCTGGCGACGACCCAGAAAGACAAATCCCCAGCTTCGCACTTATTGGAAAAGTTGCAGGGAAATCTTATCTGCGCCGTCGTCCAGGTGAGCCTTGCCTCGAATACCCTGTCGGGGGCATTGACCAGAAGCCCGACTCCGCCAATGACACCGTTCGCCAGGAAATATACAGCTACTGTCCTGAAGGTCGAGGAGACCGACTGGGATGAGATTCGGCGCGCAAAGGACATTCTCGATGGGGACGGGAGCTTAGATTCAGGATCAGCCTCGAAGGGTCCCGCACCATCCAGCATGGCTGGGGGCAGAACTCCAGAATCCAACGGCCGTGTCTCCAGTTGGAAGAATAACAACAACCATGTGAATCAATGACTGAGTGAGATGAGCGAGTCCGTGCGACGAATAATGGTAGTGAGAAAGCACTCTACCGTAAGTGTGCGATTGTGGACTATCGGGGTAGGCCGAATTGTATGAACCAGTTGGGAGAGAGAAAAACTGCGGAGAGCCTTAGCAACTGACCAGGTGCAAAGAGCCTTGCCCAACAGATAACAGGGTTGAATGTTCATTACCCACAACCTATTCCCTACTTCCACACCTTATTATGCACGCAAGCGAGGGGAAAGTATGCTACTGCCGTTGGGAGTTGTTGTACACAGGCGCCTTCTTGGACGGCAAGACACTCAACCCAGTGTGCATATATAACATGTCCAACATGATCGCTCATCGTTCCAGCGTCCTTTCCGTCCCCACTCCATTCCACCTCATTACCCAATAGTTTTCGACTCTTCACAACCTGTCTCAATCTCTCCGCGGCATACATCCCGCTTCCCGTTGAGCTTTGCACCCTTCACGGCGTCAAATAGTTCGCTAGCCCTTAACGCCAGCGCTCGCCAGCGCGCCAACGATGCCCTCCCGCCAGCGACTGATATCCTTGGCCTTCTTGTTTGCCATTTTCTCAAGCTTTTCCATTTCCTTGCGGGCCGCCTCGAGGGCTTTTTGCGACTCTTGCATACGCTTCTGCAGGGCGTCATTTTCAAGGAGGCGGATGTTGGTGCTGCCGGAGGGGACGCCCCGCATTGTAGTCGCTGGCTCCGTCGTGGCGGGCGCTGGGGCAGTGCCTTCGGGGTCGAGTGGCTGCGAAGCGGGGTCTGGAGCAGTTGGACCCCGAGGTGGCAGACGGAGAGCATTCGTCCTAGAGTGCGGTCCCAGGCCTGGCAACGAGTTGATGCGACCACCTGAGGCGACTCTCGAGGGAGGATGGGCGTTGCGGGGAGGATGGTCCCATGCACCCGGCATCTCTAGGTGATCATCTGCCTGGAAGACGTCCTCATCAATATCCTCCTCAAACCCCTCCTCCTCGCCTTCGTCGTCACTAACGCCGATTGCACCGTCAACTTCTCCATCCTCATCATCAAACGGCTCGAATTCATCGTCGTCCTCATCCATTTGTCCGTCCTCACCCACAATCCAGACCACTCCGTGATGTTCACCGTGTCTGGCAAGCTTGTCCATACCACCACCAAGATTGGTGAAATCATCCGACTCCAGCACACCCAACCCGGCCATAGTACCGACGTCACCAAACTCTTCAACGTACATCTGGCGTCTTTCTTCCAGCTCAAGTACTTTCTCGCTTTCATCGGCACTTAAATGTCTCAATACCCAGCCATTGGGCGTGACAAGACATCTTTTCAACAGATCGTCCTTTCTGTCCCCAGCATCTGCGACGCTCACGGCATTGCCGTCTTTCAACGCTTGCTTCTCTTTCATTGGTAAATAGATGTAGCCAAATGCGTCGTTAGCGCTATAAGCATTGCCGTCGAGATATTCTTGCCCGCGTCGGGAGTCAGGCGGGAGCTTGTAAGCAGCCGAATTGAAGGAAGGCGGGTTCAACCATGGATGGTCCTTGGTAAGGTCGCCAGATTGGAGTAGTGAGGAGATGATCTTTGGCATTGAGGATACGTGTTCCTGGAGCAGGTTCTGAAGAGCGACATGGGTGGCAGAGGGGTCAGCGTTGGCCCCGGCGGCCTCGGCAGCATCATTCAACAGGTCCCGGACAGTATAAGCCGGCTTAGATTCTTCATGCTTCAAAGGACGATCTTCTTTAGCGATTTCGGGGACCGGAGTACTTCGTGCTGAAGGTTGGGAATGCACGTTGCCCGTCGCCTTGGAAGGTGACGCAGTGGTAAGTACTTGTCCCAGCTCGGATTTGGACTCGGGATCGCTGCCGGTCGTAGCCTGCTTGTCAGTCGCGTCTGCCGGCCTAGCGTCCGTGATCTTCTTTGGGCTGGCAATCTCGTCCGCGCTGGCTACGGCGCTACTCTCCAGACGCTGCCTTTTCTGCTTTTTCTGCCTCGCAACGACGGGGGCTACCTCTTCGACAACAGGCGTACTCGCGACGCTAGGAGCCTCGGCCACCTCTGTTGTCTTTCGAGCCTTGTCTCTGCGTTCCTTCTTCAGCTGAGCCTTAGTCTTTGTACGCTCAGGAGCAGAGCCAACGATGCTTGGTGGAGGACTACTCGCACGAGATGCGTCGTGGGACGGTCGCTCTGACATCGCAGGAGTCGACGGGCGGCTATGCTGAGCCGAGGATAGAGATGGTCTTCTGGATCCTTTCCGGGCAGCCGAGAGAGGCAATATGCTCGATCTCTCGGTAGTTGCCGATGCAGGAGTTTGCTCTGTCACCCTAGACGCCATGCCAGTCGTCACACGTAGCACCCTGGGCCGTGTGGAGGCCCTGGACGGTTCCGATGGCGTCGTGGCACCAGGCGTACCTGGTCGGCTCATCGTTGCAGGC
This sequence comes from Phialophora macrospora, assembly GCA_000835435.1. Taxonomy (NCBI): domain Eukaryota; kingdom Fungi; phylum Ascomycota; class Eurotiomycetes; order Chaetothyriales; family Herpotrichiellaceae; genus Phialophora; species Phialophora macrospora. Next base: position 478,456 of record KN846962.1, read on the forward strand.
GTTCCAACGGCTGAAGACTCTAAAAACGGTGTTTCTGCGGCAGATTTATACGGCGGGAGCGCGCCAGTTGCAAGTGGTGGGAGCGAAGTCGACGCACTCGAGGCGGGCACTGAAGGCGACTCAGTCTTTCCAGGCTTGTCCGCGGGAGCGTTCTTAAGATCACCGTCAGCGCCCTTTCCACGGGCAGGCTCAGCGGGCGTATCGTTCTTCTTTTCAGTCTCGACCCTGACCTTCTGACGGGTCGATTTCTGCCTGGGTGAACCCAGACTGACCTCGCTCACTTGATGCTTGGGCTTGACAGCCTGCTGGACGGGCTTTTCCTCCCGTTTGATCTCCTTGCTTTCTTCTTTGAGAATTTCTGGGGCTTTCGGTTGAGGCGTGGACGTGCGAGGGCCGATCGCCAACACGGGCACCGCCGGCGTAATTGGTGCAGAACTTGTCGAAGTGCTTCGTTGGGCCACCGTCCGTGCAGGTTGCGCAGGAGACTCTTGTCTCTGTGGAGGAGGGTGCGCATGAGTATGTTCAAACCCCGGGGGGATCTTGGGTGTTGACGACCGAAGACCCGAGCTCTGGTAACTCTGCAAAGACGAGACTCGAGAATGCAGAGGCGGGACAGGTGTGGTGACCGGTAACGGCGGGAAATCCTTAACATCGACTAAAGAAACCCCTTCGTCAGTAAGCAAACATCAGACACGCCGAACACAACACATGGAAACTATCAGACGCGGCAACGGCGGGTACATGACTTGGGCTCAACAGTGCAGATAGAGACGACCCGGCTCTTCCACGTCGTCAAATCCCTCGCCTCACGGGTTCTACTGTCTTGAAAGATTGCTCCTGAATCATGTGTAAGAACTCGTTTTTGATCTGCCTGACTCTTTCGTGACGTGGCCAGGGAAGGGTACTAACATACATGATAGAGCCGTGAAACTTGACGAGTGATGCAGCTGAAGAAAACGCCTGATGCCGGTAGATCGAAGTCCGATGCGTCCCACGCCTGCCAAGGGATGGACTGTCCATGCCGTAACTCCTCCAGCGTTCGCTTTTCAGCTACTAACTCATGCATTGCTCGCTGATCCGGATTGGCAGGCCCCATACCACCAACGCCGAACAAAAATCCAAGGACACACGGGAAAAGAAAGATGTCGTCAATCACCAACGATTGTACCCGCCGCCGCCGTATAGGTTTGATTGTTGGTACCCACCTTGGTTACCCCCAAAAAGCCCCTGCCCTGTCGTGGTGCTCTGGCGAACTCTGGCTGATGCAATACTTGGGTCTGCAAGATGCTCTACACCACCTCCTGAAGAGGAAGTGTTAGCGTGTCTGTGCTTCTTGCCCTTTTTCCTTTGTTTGACAAGCCCGGGATCTTGATATGTTTGGTATTGAGCATAGAGCGGGTTGAGAATTCCAGGGGCAGGGGCTTGCAATGGGGGCGAACGCAGGGGGTTATTTTGCAAGGAAAGAAGTAACTCACGCTTAGCCATGTCATGACCTTGATTCGTCCCGCTCCGATTCCTCGGGTAGACTTCGACGTTGATGTCCTTGGAAGCTCCGAAACCAGGGTTGGTGAAGTTTTGACCGTGCGCGAACATCCCACCCCCGCTGACTGGTGGGGTGCCGGCAGTGGGTAAGCCTGGAGGAGGTCCTTGAGCGCCACTGGAGTAAAATCCCTGTTGCTGTCCCTGGAACCGGTTGCTGGTGCCGGCCTTGGTGTCGTTGTTGAAGTATCGAGATCCGTGACGCTGATGATTGCTAATCTGTTCATACTGGGCTTGGCTATACTGTGGCGCACGTCTATCGAAATCCGACATCTCGAAAGCGGTATTCTGCGTATTGGATTGGCCGAGACCAGGCGCCTGTTGGATGTTGCTGGCGTTGAGAAGAGCCAGCTGCTGTCGTTGCTGGGGCGTCAGGCTGCGCGTGTTCAAAGTCGACAAATGATCGTTCAAAGGTTGCGGTGGACGGCCGATGGCTCCACGTGCTGAAGAGCTTCTTGGATGATCATCCTCGGGTTCGCCACCCAGAGCGAGACTACCGGCCACAACATTGTCTTCGTCTAGCGTCTCTTCAGCAGCCAAGGTCGCCTGCGCTTCGAGCTTTGTCCTAGCCTCAGCCTCTAGTTTGGCTTGCTCGGCCTCTTCTTTCTCTCGCATGGCGCGACGTTTGGCTCCCCCATAGGGGTCGACAAAACAAGGCATATCATCTACCGCCGCGCGAACATCCGGGCTGAGACATGAGTCGTCGTAGGAGAACTGATAAGCCCGTGACACGATACGTTTAGCATCATCGAAGATTTGTTGCGCAGGGTCCACCAATTTAGGCTTCGGTTTCGACGCTGTCTGTTCGTGTTTCGGCGCAGTCTTCGCCGGTGCTGTCGAGGCAGACGCTTCAGTGATAGGAGACTCTCTGGGCCTAGGGTCCTCGGACTTCTTAGCGGCAAGCGATGCATGTGTTGCCTGCGGACTGGGGGTGGCTCTGCTGTTTGATTGACTGGTACGTCTCGTTCGAACGATATTCGCATTTGCCGTTGCCCAGCTTGCCGTGGAGGGTAGGGCGGAGCCATCTTGTGAGTTCTTCCTGCCATCCTCATTCTCGGTGCTTCCCTGTCGAGCCATGGAGTGAGATGTCGATCCCTGGGCCGCCGAGAGAGGACGAGGAGGAGGATTCACCTGCGCGGCTGGGGCGGAGCCGGCTGGTCGGGCGGCAATTCTCGCACCATGAGGCTCATTCTGCAAGGAGGTGTGCTGGCCGTCTTCGCCTGTCTCATGAAGGAAGCTGCAATTCCTGTTGGTGCAGGTCTCACCTCGCAGATAGGCTGAGCAGTATTTGGTGGTGCCAAATTGAGCCCGAAGCACGCGGTCGCTGTTGACAGAACCATCAACGGAATTGATGCAGAGGGCGGCATCCTCCTTGCGAGCAAATGTGACGTAGACGCCAATGCCTTGGTTTGTTGCTCCAGGTTTCGCTTTGCTGACGACGATTTTTTCGATTTCGCCATATTGGCCGAAATATTCTGGGCCGCGGAGTGTTTGAAGTAATGACTGCTCGTCCTTAATCGAGGGAATGAGGCCAATAACATAGACGAGATTCTGTTGTTTGACACGCACGCCGGCAAGGTTGCGACGTGACGAAGTCTCCACTTCACGCTTCTCCGTCTCCTTGCGTTTAGCGGCCGCTTGCTTCTTATTCTTGTTCAATTGATCGAGCTTGAATTCTTCAGCAGTAGGGATCTTGTATTGGATCGTTTTCTCGTCATAGGGTCTGCGACAATTGGGGCAGGTGCTCTTTTCGTAGGTAGTTTTCAGGCTGTTGAAGCAGAACTGGCAGATCTGTCTGGGCGTTAGGACACGGAGTCTTGCGCGCAATAGAAACCGAGACAACTGAGTCATACCTGGTAGCCACATGGACAAGGTCGGAAGTTCTTGTCAGACAAGTCGAACTCCTCGATGCATAGTGGGCTATTCGTCACGTAATCAGTCTTCAGCCCAACTGCGCCGGGCGGGGTGAACTCACCATGTCTCCTCGTCATCGTCGATGACGGTATCCTGAGATCTGCTCATAACGGAGGATATACCAATAACACTGTCAAGGGATCCACCTCGTTCGACTCCTGCACCGCGAAGTGAAGGTCAAGAGCGGCCTCCATGCACCGGTCTGTGGTCTCTGGGTTGAGTAGTATGTCGACAGCAAAGGGAGATGTCACCAACGTTGGGCCGGTTGGAAGAACTGTCCCTGTGGCGTGGATTGACTAAGTCAAGATGATGGCGAATTGACAGAACAGTGAAGGAAGTACGAAATGGCCATCGAAGCGGCAGGAAGCAGAAGGCAAAGGTTGCAAACGCAGTCGCGAGCCTTTTTTGACGCTAGTCCATCTTCGGCTTAGTCTGAAATGAATTTGGTCTTGGCAGCACCAGATGCGCCGCTCACCGTCGACTCACCACCCATACTCCCCAGCTCATCCACCCGCTTCGTTGCGCTGCTGTTGAGATGGTGTAATTGTGCCTTCGGCGCCGTCTGGGGTCTCCAAACTTCCAAAGGGGCCCATATGCACTCTCCACGTTTGACGGTCTACTACGAGTCCCGTTCTGCCACTCTTAACATCAAGGCAAGAGACACCTTACGCTCCTGGAACAGACCCCTTTCTAAACAGAGCAGGAAGGAATTTGAGATTATCTCTTGCCACACTTCACTTCCAGGCAAGAGGGGAGGAACCTCACCGACATAGGTAAACCCTCGACTCGTATCCCGTTCTGGCCTCTCTTTATGCGTCTCGTGATGACACGTGCGGTTTGTGGAGAGCTAGCTGGCTCGGAACCCTGAGATTCGCGTGACAAGGCTCAGTTGTTTCGTTCGCAAACACTGCCGTGGTTGTATGGGACCGCGCACGGCGAGAGAGAGATGAGAGGAGGACAGAGAGGACATACCAAGTGTCCGCTTTCGGCGGCGGCTAGGCCCAAGGTCGAGATAGAGACCATGACGGTAATATCATATGGCCAATCACATGCCGGGCTCTTGGTGACGGAAACAGTACGGCCGTTGGAATTCTGCCGCTTGCAGCAAGTGCTCCTCTCTTTCCGCCGTTCTATACCTTTCCTTCCATTATATAAAGGTTGCAACCTCTCCCCAACATAAAGCCACCACCATCACCTCCAAAGTCTTCAATTTCCTGCCCGCTCCACCATATATTTCTTGCCTTTTTTTCGGACCAGGTACAGCCATGATAGACTGGGTAGGTGGCAATGCACCGGTCGAACACGACTATACTCACCCTGAACGCCATTTGGACCTGGCCCTTCATACAGCAGGCTTTCCCGAGGAATATAAACGAGCCGGTGGCACACTGGGCAAAAGCCTTATGTTGAGTTGTGCTGGGCTTGTGGCTGGACTAAGTGCGAACAATCTCAGGGTTATTCACCACGTGTGAAAATTATGTATGTCGCCGAAAACAGGGGCTTGTGGTCCTTGGGGTCCAAGTGGCTGGTTTGCGATTGTCCAAACAATCAGGACTACGGGAACGACTACATCACCTGGAAGTTTCTACATGACCACGCAGATCCCGATTTCCCCCTGGTGAAAGAAATGTGGTGCTTCACCTTGCCCCTGAGCCTGACTCTCGTCCTCTCCTTGACAGCAAGGTGCAATACCTACATAACAATTCAGTATGGATGGGAACAAAAGTGAAAGATTTGTAATGATCATACGTACCTGGATGCTTGTCGGGTGTCTTGGTCTGACGGTCTGCCTTGGTCTCAGCCTTGTCTTGTCCCCGGGCCTGACTCGCGTCCTCCTCTGCGTGATGGTAAAATGCAATCTCTATCGAACATGTTAGTATGGTGAAGGACCAAGCAAAGGGACTTGACATGATCACGCCTACCAGAAATCGTGTCGGTTGCTGTCAGGATCTGGTGTACGACTTTGTCAAAGATGGCTCGCTTTGGCCTATCATCACCGTCTCAGTCTGATAAATCTACGTGAGTGTTGTACAGCGCGTCGCGTGTCCAGACACAAAATTTCCTTCCACCTTCTCGGTCAGTGTCACCGCGTATCCTTTCTGTTTCCTGTTCTGTTTGATACATGCCAACCCTGTGCTTGCTGATGGTTTGCTTACTGAAAATACACATGAAAGCATCAAGCCCGGCGGTCGAACATGAGTGGAAAGAAGGCAAACCCGTTAACAAAGAGCTCGGGCAACAAGCAGCCGCCGGCCGACATAATTGAACTAGGTTTATCAAAACAAAGTCGGCATATATCCGCGACATGATAGCCGGTCAAGAGACTGCTGAGAGCTGTTCTGCATATCGTACCTTTCGGCTGCAAACATCCCTCACCAAGATAACCGGGGAAATTGAAATCCCCAAATCCCCAAATCATCACACTGATATTTCAGATGCAACCGACAGTGGACTCAATGCGAGAGGCTATGATATGTTAGGTAGCCTTGTCTGTGGCTTCGTCCTCCTTAGGAGACTTTGTAATGCACCGCTAGACAAGGATGGACGACAGGCCGTTGAGGTTCATGGAGAGCCTTCAGAGTCGTCCTTGCCGGTCTAATGTGAATGGCAGGACGTGGCTGTAGGTCGTCGATCGAGTGCCAGAATCCAACCGTATGCGAAAACCTCTCCCCTTGCCCGCTCACCCAGCTGCAGTCAAAGGTAGATGGATGCTCATTCACCCCATCCTCTGTCCGGAGATTGACTCAAACCCTTGCAATGTTCAAAACCATCTCACTTTGGCCACTTGCTCATTCGACTTGAGACGTACTTTCGTACCTGTGTCAGATGGTGTTTGGGAGATTGCAACTACTCGTGTGATATCCCGTTGTCTGAACACGAGAAAGTAGCTGGACAGCGAGGAGGCCCTGTTATCAATTACTGTGACCTGGTTGGCCGCGATTCTCTTCAGATCCACTGCACGTGACAAAAACGCAGCACTTGTCCCAGTTAGGCTAGATGGCCTTGGCGGGAGAGAGCTCCGTCATGGACCTTTGGTTTGGACGACGTCTCTACAGTCCCCCGATTGAAGTCGCATTTGAGACTGGCTGCCACTTCTTGTTCCACAATGGCGTCCGCGAAAACGGTGCTGCGGCTGGCCAGCAAGAGGCCGCTGTGCGCAGCTGCGCAGTCTTCCAACTCTGTTCAACGCGCGACTTTCAGCCAGTCCAGAAGGCAATCTCAAGTCAAGACGTCTGGGAGCAAGGCACCAGACGAAAGAACAGCTGGTCCTGATCTCCTCTCAGAGCTACGGAAGGCGCCTCGGCCTCGTGAGTACATCCGCTGGGAACGAAAGACGCAAAGACTGACCTTTGCAAGCCATGGGCAAGCTTTCAGCCCCAATCGTCAACGACGCCGACAAATATGCGGACAAGGCCCTCCCCCTGCATCAATACGGCCAGTACCTGATGTCCTGCCTCCCAAAATACATCCAACAATTTTCGGTGTGGAAAGACGAATTGTGCATTTACATTTGCCCTTCCGGTGTCATCCCCGTGTTCAGCTTCCTCAAATACCACACCGCGGCCGAATACACCATGGTAGCGAGCATTACTGGTGTCGATTTCCCCACCAAAAACTACCGATTCGAGGTCGTCTACAATCTGCTTAGTGTGCGACACAACTCAAGAATAAGAGTCAAGACATATGCCGATGAGACAAGCCCGGTGCCCTCAATCACCTCGCTCTACGATGGAGCCAACTGGTATGAGAGGGAGGTCTACGATTTGTATGGCGTCTTTTTCACGGGGCACCCTGATCTGCGTCGGATCATGACGGACTATGGCTTCGACGGACACCCATTACGCAAGGACTTCCCGTTGACCGGATACACCGAGATTCGATACGACGAGGAGAAGAAGCGCATTGTGGTTGAACCTCTTGAGATGACCCAAGCATACCGAAACTTTGAAGGCGGCTCAAGTGCTTGGGAACAAGTCGGCGTTGGCTCGGACCGGAAACCGCCCGAATTCAGGTTGCCCACACCCAAGCCAGAGGAGAAGAAGGACGAGAAGAAGTGAGTTGAGGCTGTGCTCAGCGTCCCGAGACGGGCCAAGACAGGGGCTGGGACCGCTCCAGAACCCACTGTAAATACATTGCAACTGATCATGTCGTCCCTCGTGCTCTTTCTATCAAGTTGTGTTGACCCGATGTGCAATCCACAGTCCCAAGTGGCCGCCGCTGCCTGAGGCGCGTCTCCTCCTCTGCTCGACAGGGATACTGAAGGCGTCCATCAAGACTTTGGAAAGGGTTTTCAGCACGTCAGGGACCGTGTCCTTCGCAATCTTTGCATTGGGTCTCTTAGTCGCGTCCAATTGTGTCTCTTTCTCTGGTCAAACAGGAGAGTTCGTAAACCAAGCGGTCTCGGATTATCTTTCCTCCGCGCGAGAGGGAGAGCAAACAACATTCAGCTATATTACCCCTACCCTCATCTCCTCAGTAACTCCACAGTTCCTCATCTTACGCCTTGCCTTCACTTCCGCTTCTCCTCTAGAAACACGTCTTAAAATGCCGTCCCAACACGCCTCGCAAAAGGTTTGCTCTTGCTGTATCGTTTCAAGACCCCTACAGCTATCCTATTTGAGAGGAAGCTAGACACCTACTGGGCGACATGCTCCATATGCCGTGCCAGGCGACAGAAATGACGCCAGCCTAACTCGACGTCGTCACAGAACCCTACAGAACAGTCAGGGTTACGCCAGAACTTGTCACTGACATCTCCACCAAGGCGGAATTCCCAGGATTCTTACTGTCGTGGCCAGCGCGAACTGGACACACCTGCCGAGGCCAAGGCTCGCCGTCGGATTGTGGCTGTACAGAGAGACCATCGTATGCGTGTTCGACAAGGAGAGGATCGAGTGAACAGCACGCCGACCCCCAGCATGCGTACCCTTATGCCCCGTATCAAGCCACAAGAGGTTTTACGGCGAACACAGGTTTTGCATACTAGCCAACACACACTACCAGTCCAGCCACCTCAAAGTGCTTTCTCGTTCGCATGTTCGGGTCAGAGTAAGAGGTAACAAGATGGTTGGATTTTGAGAGCTACAGGCAGGTTGGGGAGGACAGCTATATATATATATATGTGTGTGTGTGTGAGTGAGTCAAGAGCCAGTCACGTATGCAGAACGAGGAGTGGTTGGACATGACCTCCATACCCCAACAGGTCAAGGTCCAAGCATGTCGATTCATTCCTCGCGTCCAGTTTTCACAAAGCATTGTGGGATCTGACTCGCGTCCAGTCGGACCACAGGCCTGGGTAACCGATCTAACATCGGTCTGCGACTTTATTCGATCTCGGAACAACGTCCGTGACCTTGCTCAAACGCCTCCATCGGACCTTCAGTTGTGAGCCAGACCAGCTGGAGCTTGCGGAAATACGACATCATGCTGGCAGCACTGCCTGTTCCTCTTGTGGAGAGCCATGATATTCGTCAATGCATTTACTGCGAAGACGTTTGGCTTCTGCGAGGCCCATTTTTTCTCTTTGTGCGATATTCGCCACAAATCGAGTACCAATGTCGGTGAATGTCGTTGGAGAGCCCTATCAAGAGGGGCCATTATTGGCTTTGTTGAGCATTTAACAATGCTTTGTTGTGCATCGAGCAATGCTTTGTTATACATGGGGCAACGTTTTGTTATGTTCACTACGGCCGCAATGGCAGTCGGTAATCTTGTGAAAGAACTCCTTTCAAGCGTCAAAGAACACTCGATCGTTGTGTCGACTCTCCTTGTTCACCCCTTTGCGCGTCAATTCCAGGAGGTTTATAATGTCTCCGCACCGAAGGCTGTTTCTTCCGACCTGACTCATGACAACAGTTGCAAAATCTCGTAACTATTTTGGACAAATCACATCCATTGAACACCTGACGCTACAACTCCCCTCCAAACGAGGCCCGACTCCACTACAGTATGGCTTCTCCCTCACAGCATACCGAGCCAAACTCGCCCCGGTCGACGGACCAGGATGAATCGGGGGAGCATATGGAAGGCCTCCACGACCCCGTAATGTTGCCTCCAGAGCAAGCAGATTCGAGACCATCGCCAACACCTGAGCGACCAGGTTCAGACGACTCCGATGTCAGGTCGATGGCATTGGGGTCAGCTTCGGAGAGATATTCCGAAGAGGATATTGAGGAAGTGGATGCCGAAGAGGTTTTAACCATCAGAAGTGACGATGACCTCGAACAGGCTGTGGTGGATTTCGTGACACGGCTGTGCTACCTTCCCGAGAGGCGGCGTCAGACCATTGTCGAAGAATTTGTATATCGTTTCATACCAGACGATCTGACAATCGAGGAGCAAGCAGACATAGGCCGGTTTTTCGAAGAGTGTATCACGGGAAATGGACTTCCCCTTGCGTTGTCGAATACCTTCTTCGCGTGTCTCCCGCAAGCCATCGATTTTATGTCTCCAGAAGAGTTTGAACCGATTCCTCTGGAAGGTCTCGAGGACGTTGAAGTTCCTCGCCCGACCTTTTTCCCTTGGTTCGAACCGACGACCATCATCGTCCGCGACCCGGCCCCACCCGTCACTCCTCTATCCTACCCGGACACCGAAGGTTCTGCGGCACGCCGTGAGATCTATGACTGGGCCACGGACCTCTCGCGCATTCACGACGCCTTTTCGGATATTCAAGCTCAGATGTCAACGATGATTCAAGACATGGGAGCACAAGACGATCCTCTCCGAGTGGATGCGGAGCGCCTGCTTCGAGAGAATACCGACGATCTCGCCCTTGTCCATAATATGGTCGACAACCCGATGGACGAAGAAGTGCAAACCGTTGCCGAAGGGCTCGCCAACGCAGAGCGAATCCTCGGCACAGTAAAGGAGAAAATCTTTCTGGCAGAGACGTATCTCGTCGCCCGAGAGGTCGTGCTCCTTCGGAGACGAAGACGAAATAAGCTCAAAGGCCACGCCAGCAGATACGAACGGAGCAGATATCGAGACCACTTGAGATGGCTGTTCGCCAATTGCAGGACCGCAAGGCTTCGCGAAGTCTTCATCCCCTCCAGACCTGAGCACGAACCGGTTTCTCGATCTTATGATGAAAGTGAGGATAGATGTCCCGTCTGCTTTGAAGATCTACCAGAGGAAGGCGAGGTGGCCCCTCCGCCCGCCGTATCGTTCGTATGTTGCAACAAGGGTTTCCATGTCGACTGCCTTCTCGAGTGGTCGTTCGAGAAACTGGACCAAGGCATGCCATGCCCAATGTGCCGGAAGGAGTTTGACCTTGACTTCTTGGGGGCGCTCATGGAGCAGAAAGTACGAGAGCTGCAATGTCTCTGAAACGCAAAGGTGAGTGCGGCCTAGACCACAGGGCTGCGACATTTGGAGAAAGGTGAGTGCAATAAACCGCCCGCCCTTGCGAAAAATCGAGAGAAAGGGTAAGTGGTAGAGGTAGGTTGGTTGATCTATTGCGAGACGATGCGACAAAGGTCATCGACAAGAATGTTCTGGACACTAGATGGAACAGGCGCAAACAAGTCTTGTGCAACGGTAAGATTGGAGGATCCCTGGCTTGAAATGTGTAGATTCCCTGGAACGGCTGAAGTATCAGCGTACTGAAGTCAGTCTTTGGCTGCGCTGGTGGATCGGACGCACGTAGGTAAGTCATTTCGTACAGTTGATTTCGGCGCTGTTGACTATAGTCACTGGGTCGATGGCGTGTTTCTTACGCTTCCTCTCGCCTAGCTATTCTCGATGACATAGGCCTATCTCTGTGGACATTCTCCCCCTTTTTGAGGACCTTCTGCCTTCCCCTTTCCGATGTCATTGTAATCCAAAGACACGCCTGAACATGATCTGTCCAGGACTCGTCCCGACACAATCCCACAAATGATGCTCCTCCGGTCATCGTGGAATCCGATGCCCGGGAACGCAATCAAGCTTCCCTGATACTCGTCGAGGCTGATCACGCCGTTTCACGGGATCTTCGGACGCCATGCCAGACTGGACGAGGCCACTTCAACATCCTCGATATGGGGCGCGATCGACCCTGTAGCGTCTCAGCTCAGTTGCAGACAAGTGCTTGTTCCCCCACTTGAAGTTTTCCGGCTTCAATCTCATTCCAGAGGAGGTGGAACGAACTGACGCGAACCACATTCGCTGAGTCGAGTTCGAATCACCCCATTTGTCAGCCCTGAGCTGTGCCTTTGTTGCAGGATCGCACGACCCAATTCGAGGATCCAGTTTGTTTTCCGGTCTGTTCTAGCCAGGGCGCCAGGCGGAGTGCGGAAGCCGCAGAGCGGAGGCAGTGATTCACGATGCTGCGTCGTGTGATTCAGGCAGGCCGGCCTGAGCAGGAGAGACGGAATGCACGGGAACCTGATACCCGTTTTGGGGTTGATAGATGGAGGAAAGAACGGTTCCTAAAGAAGACATAACAGTAGGGTGTGTTCCAGATAGGTAATGTGTAGTGCTGTGTCTGGGGTGGAGCCACCGACGTAGTTCGAGTGCGTACCTGGTCATGGACTCCTGCTCTGCGCGGACTCGTTGTGTGGAAAGGAATGTATGTAATAGCCGTCCAAGCAACGCAGTCACAGTCGTCACAGTCACGGTCCCCGCCATTCGGTGACCACATACCGGGGGGGCATTGTCTCGCCGAGCTGAATGAAATGATGACCAAGATGCCACCGTACAGTACGCGTGTGGTGGACGTATCGTGGCATAATGGTACTTACTTACCTCGTGCAAGTCGAACGCATGCACGTTACTGTACTGTAGCATGGCAGTGTGTCCTACTACAGTACCATGGCCGCGAAAATCTCTCCGCGTCAGGCCTGTGACCTGTCTCTTAATTAGTAATGCCAGAGAATAGTCGACTGCTGATCTGTCCGACCCCGACCTTCAGGATGTGTTGCGTAACGTCCTCGTCCCCTGTCCCCATCCCGTCCACGGACACGCGCACTGGTTGACCCCCAGGAAATCCATATTTCCCAATGCGGATTCATGGCCTAAAACGGCAATGCGGCTCGATCGAGGTTAGTCTGAGACTTCCCTACCCACGAACGTGCCTCGTGCCTCGTACATACGTTCCTGTCTGCCTGGCGGGTGGGCATTCTGCAGTCCACAGTCTCGAGTCCAGAAAGGAACAATAATTCCATCTCTCATAAGACCCCTGGCTGACAAATGCAATGATGGGAGGGGAGGTCCCAAGCTGGTGTGTTTAAAAAGGTCTGCCGTGGATGGCATCGAGGAATGGACAGCAGTGTGCTCAAATCAACCAACAGAACCATCTACATATATCTAGGGGCGTGGACCTACCTGCCTCTCCCTTTCCAGGACTACTCAACCTCGAACTCCAGCATTGATCTCAGATTTCGTTGCGGCAGCCCATCGAACAACAATATGGCCCCCTTCCACTTCGGCGCCCTGGTCTACGACTACCAGGCCATCGACGTGCTCGGGCCGTTTGACCTCCTCAACTCGGGCTCGCAAGCGATCCTGAACGCGATCAAACATTTCATGCCGATCGACGAGGGCACCCTCTCCCGGGCCCCCGACTTCGTGTTCCACCACATCGGCGAGACGCTCGAGCCCGTCCGCCTGCTGACCAGCGCCGTCACCATCGTGCCGACCGCGACCATCGACAACCCGCCGGAGCTGGACGCCCTGCTGATTGGCGGGCCCAACCCCGTCGGCTTCACCCTCCCGCCCGCGTACGCCGAGTTCATCCGCCGGCACGTCGCCGCGGGGAAGCCGCTCTTCACGACGTGCACGGGTGCCGCGGTCGTGGCCGCGACGGGCGTGCTCGACGGCCGCGCCGCCACGATCAACAACATCGAGTACCACTGGACGAAGAAGCAGTTCCCCAAAGTCAACTGGACCAAGGAGAAGAAGTGGGTCGTCGACGGCAATATCTGGACCGGCAGCGGCGCGGTGGCCGGCATGGACATGCTGGCCCATTGGATCCAGCAGGAGTATGGCTTGGACGTGCTCACCATCGGAGCCGCTGGGTTGGATTTCGAGCCCAGGGACATCGATGGCGCCTTCGACACCGTGTTGAAGCAGAGGTATGACAACAGTGGGAAGAGATTGCCGGCCCATGTGTTCCCGTAATCCAGGCACGGAGGAGGGGCCTCTGCAGTACGAGTACTGTAGCTTGGAGACGGGCCCGGGAGTGTGTGTTAGCCGGCCAGCCAGCCGGACAGTCCGCCATAAGCAGTGGTTAGTTACTGTACTGCAGTTGTGCTGTGTACTGCGCTCGGGCATCGAGCAATATAGGCTCTTAGGACCATTGTCTGAATACCCTTTCCGGCCGATTTCCATACCATGTACTCCAACGAGAGTCGCACCCGTGCCGTGCCGTGCAGTCATTGGGTAGAAATGAGAGGGAGAGGGAGAGGGAGAAGCAGTAGGATTGTTGCGGACGGTGGGAAGCATGTTCCCTGCTTCGGTATATAAAAAGCAGAGTGGTCATATTCGAGCACGATGGACTCCTGGACCAAAAGAAATTCGACAATGCAAGGCAAAGTGAACTGCACCCATCAACGAACGGTCAACTCCAGGATGTTACCTTCTCCGTCCACACTCACCAGCAGGTCTTCCAATCCCTCCCTTTCGGGGTTGACCACACGAATCTTGCGCGCACCTACCTCAAGAGCACAATCACTCGGACCAATGGGACAAGCAGCGAAGTCAGGCCATGTGGGATGTGATTGCAGTGCATACCACGCCGTCGTTTGCCCGACACAAAGAAGCCGAAGTCACGCTCGTACACCTAGGCGTTATGGCCGACTTTCTTCCGGCCCGACCTGCCCGGTGGCGCCATTAGTATTGATGAATACCACGAGATCGTGGCAGCCTGCCCTCGAATCGGCTTCCTGGACCAACGTCTGGAGATTATGTGCGGGATATGTGCTTATAGGCCAGAAATAACCTACGACAGCTTTGTCAGAGACTTCACTGTTGAATTCGGCGTGGAAGTATATGTAGACCCGAGACAGTCGACCACGTTCGTTCCGACGCTCCGGCAGACGCTGCTCTCATACAAGAAGTCGGAAGAGTGAGCGGAAAAGGAGCGCTCTCTCTTTGTCAGCTCAGATTGTTGCTCGGAAAAAAGAAAGCTGATCTGTCCATGTGCAGGATGCGCAAGCGAGACATGCCGTGTGAGCAGAGCAGGGCGGAGGAGGGAAGAGATCGAGGTCGATTGCAAATCCGGACTGAAGTTGGTTCCCCCCATCTCGCGGCTGCATCTTCGTTGCTGAGCGCTTCAGGTATCAAACTTTGGCAGCGCCATTGACCAATTCTTGTGTCGTAACTTGTTGAGACCAGATCTCTCTGGCATGGCGCCGGTCGCCGCACCATGACAGGGAATAGGCCGAGAACATACTGCAGCCCCTACGACCACCAAATTCTGAGCGAAGCTAGGAAATGTTGAGCTAGCTCAACAAGCGTTGATCGGACTGCGCCAGCTTCGTTCCGCTTGGTCAGTGGTCAGTAGTCTGGTTTCCATTTCCACAGCCATGAGGCATCAAACGCGAGGGCTGAAGTGGACATCGGCCCAGCGACCTCCGTGAGCTGCGATAAATGGCGCATCCTGATCCGTCTCATGGGAGCAGGCATCCGAAAATTGTCCCCTGCGGAAAGGTGACCGGAGCAGCGGTTGGTGTCCGGAGACTCGGTCCTGCCTCGGCAGCAAGCGCGGGCTCACTTCGTCCCAATGAGGCTGAGCCCTAGGAGCTTGCTCGGAAAGTTTCGGAAAGACGCTACCGTGTTACGTCCAGTCGTGGCGGAGCAGGACCAAATTCATTTCCAGATCAAGGGGAACCAGTGTACGTAGGAGTCGGCGAGACGAGGCTGATGCATGGCATTGGATGTATGGCTCTCATGGTGGGATGGGTGAAGAACTTCGGCGGACAATGAGCTGCATCTGAGGCCCAATGAGCCCCGTTGGCCCGCGCCCGGAATGGTAGCTTAGGCAGCGGGCTTTAACTATTAGCCCTACGTGCCTACCCCGGATTTTGCGCTTGGCTGCCCTGTGATTCCCAGCAGGGGGGACCGCACCAAGTGGGGGAGCCAAACAATGACATCAGCATCGACTGTCGGGCCACCGCTGGGCGCAGCTTACGAGCACCAGATTCGCATGGAAGGCGATGAGGCTTTGTTCACACAATCATTGCACAAGTCTTAGGCAATGCTTTGGTCAGGGCTTACCACTCGTCCCTGCCCCTTTGCTTTGCCCTGCAGCCATTTGCTCGATCGAGGCTGTCGGTGTGGGACCTGATGTGGTCAGAATCGATCCGAATCTTCCCGCGACCAACCAGCCCTGGGGTCCCATATCCGATGGGGCGGACCTGTGTTGGGTTTTTGGTCACCAGAAGCAATTCCGGATCTCGTCCCGCTTACGATTGGTGGGGAGCAGGCTAGTAGGGGTGAAACCAAGAGGTTGTGGCATGTGCGCTGGCCGACGGGGGGCTCTCAACGACGAAAGTCTTCCGATATTTGCGAGTGCTGAGGCCAGGGAACGCGCGCACAAGCGTCGGGGGCGGTTCAGTGGCACCGACGTCAGCGCATATCCAGCACCACCACCACCACCGCTGCCAGCGTGACGGGAATCACAGTGCATGGCTGTTGGCTGCTGCCAACTTCCCCGCATCTGGCGTCTTTGCCCTCTGATCGCTGCCGAGTATTGCAACCCCCATGCCAGCAGCTGTCCAATCCACGGCCACTGAATATTGAGCCCTGGTGTCGCATTGGTCCGAGTCACAGACAATAGACCGGGGTCTAAGGTCAGGCATTCCTGGGCACACGGCCAACGGCCACGGCAGCACACGCACTGAGCTTGCGGAGTTGATAACCTTCCTCCGACCGAGTTCTTCCATCCTTCCTACATACCCAGCTTGATCTGTTCTTATACCTGCGACATCCATCGGCATTCATATCCCCTCTGCTCGTGTTGTGTCAATCAGATCGGTGGCCGACCTACGCGTGCCTGCTGTCGTCGAGTCAAACGCACGGTCTGACAGCTCCCGCGCTCCGCACTACGCTCTTCCCCGCTCGGTGCATAGCGATAGACCGCTCCTTTCCCACAGACTATAGTCGTCGGTTGGCGGCCCCGATTGTATAGGATTGCTGTGGATTCTGCTTGGTCCGTACGCAAAACCCCCTGTTTCTGATAGCGTCTCGAAGCGCAATCCCAACTGCCTTGATTGCCTCGAGATCAGCGCTCAGCTCCCGCTGATTTCATGGGAGTTTGGGGTAGCTAATTAGAGACGGACAGGTTAGATACAAGCGGAGGAGCCTCTGTGAAACCTTCCACAACATCTCTTCCACTCCCCAAAAATGTCTGGTAGCACTGCCAACAGAATCAAGGAAAGCGCCCGATCGGCTGCTACCAAGGTCGAGGAAGCTGCGACTGAGGCCGCGAACAACCCCATACAAGCCAAGAATGACTTCCTCCACGTCCCCGCAGTTCGCGCCGCTCTTCCGTTCGTCAACGGAGGTCTTGCAGGCATGTTTGCAACCGGATGCATTCAACCTATAGATATGGTCAAGGTGCGCCTACAACTGGCGGGCGAGGGCGTGAAGACAGGTCCCAGGCCCACAGCTTTAGGCGTGACAAGAGATATCATTGCACAAGGCAAGGTTCTCGACCTCTATAATGGTCTCTCAGCTGGTCTGCTGAGACAAGCCGTCTATACCACTGCGAGATTGGGCTTCTTCGACACATTCCAGAACGCGCTGCAGGCACGTGCTGAGAAGAAAGGCACCAATATCACCTTCGCCGAACGAGGAGCTGCTGGGCTCACTGCCGGTGGGTTGGCTGCGATGGTGGGCAATCCCGCCGATTTGGCACTCATCCGCATGCAATCGGACGGCTTGAAGCCCAAAGAAGCTCGAGCGAACTACCGCTCGGTATTTGATGCTCTGACTCGGATTGCCAAAGCTGAGGGCGTCACAGCCCTCTGGGCAGGAGCGTACCCCACCGTGATTCGCGCCATGGCTCTCAACTTTGGACAACTCACCTTCTTCGCCGAGTCCAAGTCTCAGCTGAAGCACTATTTCCCCGATTTGTCAGAAAGCTCGAACCGCTTTGGTGCATCTGCGATTGCTGGTTTCTTTGCCTCATTCTTCAGCCTGCCGTTCGACTTTATCAAGACGAGGCTGCAGAAGCAACAAAGAGGGCCTGATGGAAAACTACCCTATAACGGCTTATTCGACTGCGCAAAGAAAGTTATTCGAGATGAGGGTTGGCTCAGATTTTATCGTGGTTTTGGCACCTACTATGTTAGGATCGCCCCGCACGCGTAAGTACCTTACCTCGATCTGAGAAGCTTGCAGACTGATGTCGAACAGAATGATTACCTTGATCGTGGCCGACTACCTGAAACTCATCACAGCCTAGTCGGGCGTGTTGTGCTCATGCCCGAAGAAAAACTTGGGGCTCCGAAGAGACGGCAGCGTGTTGGGAGTCGGTACCCTGCAGGGGTGGTAGGAAAACGCAGAAGGGGGAGGGAGCATATCGAAGAGTAGGTCACATAAGGACACTCGCCGAGTTTCCCGTGGGGTTGATGCGCCTTTGAGCCGTTCAATCTTGGTCAGGCTCAGATGAGAAAAGCGCAGGTCGGTACATTTCTTTTTGACACTTCGATACCCTGAGACGGATGCTCAAGCGGGGAAATGTCGATATCGCGCCGCATAGCATCGTCAGGGCGTTTAGCAGATATATGGCCAAGGGACTTGGATACTATTGAGTAGATGATGAAAACTCGAAAAGACAGATCAAAATACTTTCACCGTCACCGTCACCTTCATTTCATTTTCACCTCTGCAATGATAACAGCCGGCGCAGTGCAGATCAGGCAGGTCAGGCAGGTCGAGCGACGGCTTATGTAAAACTTTTCCATCAAATTGTCTGCGTCAGGCTGCGGAGTCAAATTCAGGCCTTGGGAGAGCCAACATAATTAGCAGCTCACTTCCCACGACTATGAGCACGAGGGGCGGCCGATATGAGCGCTTCTTTACTCCTACAACTTGTGCTCACTGGATCTCAAACTCATTACGAGTCGCGAGGCTTGATCGATGACAAACGATTGGAACACCTCTTGATTGCTGGCAAACAAATTCTTTACAAATCGCACCAGGAGAGCGATGTGCGATCTCAGCTCGGGTTCAATCCCCGGATATGGGAGGGATTGACCAAAGTGTTGGCAGCGGCGATCCCAGTGCTTGAGCAACAGTCTTTCTCTTACAAGAATCCCCCGAACCTCAGCTACGGCGGCAGCAGCTCGGAGCTGATCGCGGCGCATTACCCGTCGCTAGTAAAGGACATTGAACGCCTCAATGACCTATGTACGATCGCGCGCAATCTCCTCGCGACCACCAAGAAGGCGCAGAACCTAGCAGCAGAGAAAGCCTTCGACCAACAAATCTTGAAGTTGATCGATGTCTGCGTCAAGGTGACGGCAAGAGGGTTCGATGGCGAGGCGAACCCACGTAACGAGGAGAGGTGGCAAAAGGTGGTGAATCTCTACAAGAGGCTGTTGATTACGTGTCTTCAGTTTCTGCACAACTTCATCATGCACAACGAGCAGCGCAAGTTGGTGCTTTGGTTGGATTTGTTCGGGCAGTCGCAGACTCAGGACGTCGACGATCTAGGAAGTCATTCTCCGGAAGAGACAGTTATTGACCAGGAAAAGGACCAAGCTGCGAAAGAGGACAGGGTCAGATCGACAGTGGAGAATCTGCCGGATCGACCGGGTCCAGTTTCTGTGGATGGCGGCAATCTTGGGTACAACATTGACGACGTGCATGCCCTATTCGACCTGATGAGTACGAACAAGGAACCTGACGAACAAACGCAAAAGGCGGCCAAGGTGCTTATGGACAAGATTAGATCGGACATGGAGAATTTGTCCGGCATGAACGCCAACCAACTCGATGACAATCCGGATGTGTTGTTGAGGGTGGGTGCGGAGCTGCGCGCGTGGTTGCAGAAAAAGGAAGATTCCGCCGCCGTGGCTGCTCACTCTTCACAAATCAAGCGAGTGGCTGAGAAGATCATGGCATTGACTCACGGCAACGGCTCCAAGACCGATGGCCAAGCCGGTTCAAGTCAGTGGAGCAACCTACCCGAGCTCGGTGCTTACAGCGACCTTAATGAAGGTGCCCAATCCTTGACGGAAGAAGACTTGAGCATGCCAAGAACTGCCCAGTCTGCGGCTGCGACATTACAGGAAGCAAAAGACGAGCTCATGGCGAGATTACACGAAGCACCCATCATGGGTGAAAACGGCGAACCGGAGTATGACGACGAAGGCGATCCAGAAGACGAAGAAGATCTCGAGGATGATGATGATCTCATCAGTGTCGGGGACAGTATGGGAGATGAGGATTATCAAGGATCAGCAGACCAAGAGCGAGGCTTGCTAACCGATGTCCCTCTTGTCCTTGGGCCAACGGAAATCGAAGCATTACCGATGATCATCCAGGCTGGCATTGTGGACAATTTTGGTTCTAAGAATGGCACAGCAGCTCAACAGCAGGGTCTGAAGACGAACATGCAAGCTGTTCGCTGCCATATTCTCCTTGCTCAGGAAGCTGGACGCAACGTCCTTAGGGAACTGTTGATCTTTATCGCCGCTTGGGACCTGCCGGATGATGAATTCTACTTCAAAATGATGGTGCAGATCATGGAAGCTATCTTGAAGAATGGTCTGATGTCCCACGCATACTCGGATTTTGGACAGCCCAAGGATATCATCTCGCCGGCGCAGGCCGTTGTGATCAAGATCCTGACGCACATCTTCCGTGCCAAATACAGCCCTGCTTCGGTCCAGCAGCAGCAGCAGCAAAACTCGGGTACTGACCAATCACCCGCGCCACAACCGGGCAAGCCTCGACCCGTGCCTTCTCCGCTAAGTCGGGTTGACGTGCTCACTGTCCGCTACATCTTCATTGTCTTCCGCGGCAACATCATCCCGGAAACCTGCGCACTCATCTACCTTCAGGGACAGATTCGGGCCGGCCTAGCTTTAGCAGAGGACTTCCCCTTGAACCTGTGGGACATGGAGCGCGTGTATGAGGGAGTGTATCAATTCCTGGAGTTCTTCGCGGTGCTGACCGAAAACAATGACTGGAAGAAGTTGTTGGTGCAGTGGGAGATTGTGTACGATCTTGTCACCTTGATCAAAGAACTGGATCAGAGCATCGCGAAGGTTGGGTTGACGCAAACGATGGCCGCTCGAACCGCGAACGGTGATAAATCGACCTTGCCTGCATCCTCACCTCAGGGAGAAGAAGCCTCTACCCTCCCCGCTCATGTCGCCGTGGAGCGACCCTACGACACACAAGCGTCCTCACAGCCAAACAACACATCCGCTCCGAAGCCTGGACCACCACCACGACAACCTGCCGCAGCAGCAGCAGCCCCCCCACCACCACAACCCGCAGCAGCGACCGTAAACGAAGAACCCGCAGACTTTGAATGGCGCAACCTCAAGAAACTTATCGTTCTCGTGCTTTCTAGTCTTGTGTGGAAATCGACTACCGTGCAGAATCAAATCCGGGAGTACGGAGGAGTAGAGACGATCTTGAGCTGCACAACCTACGACGGTATGTCGAGATCCCCCTCCCTCGACTTAGTAAAGAAAACTCTTTCCCCTGCATGACCGACTTTCGCTTGCTCTCATGACAGGATCTGATCTTTACTAATAGATAATCCCTGAATGTAGCATGCAACCCCTACATCAAAGAACACGCGGTCATGTGTCTGAAATTCCTGCTCGAGAACAATCCCGCAAACCAAGCCCTTGTTTCGTCACTGGAAGCGAGGGAAGTCGTGCCCCCACCGGACGCCGGAGATGCCATGGCCATAACAGAGGCGCTGGATAAGCTTGGTCTTGATGTCACGCTGGGGAGTGATGGGCGCGCGAAGATGAGCAGGGGTAAGGCAGTACGTGGTGGGCGGACAGGGTTGCGGCGTGGGCAAGGGAGGTTTGAAGAGTTGAAGGAGGAGGTTGAGGCGCTGGGGCTGCCTGTTAACGGGGAGGAGACGGTGGGCAAGGGAAAGGGGAAAGAGAGAGCCTTGGAGTTTGATGATGGCGATGATGGGGAGATTGAGTTCATGTGAGAAGCTTTGGCATCTCGCAGACTCGTGTACGAGGCTTTGGATTTCTAGCTGTGACGGTGCGTGACAAGCATCCTCTTTGAGGCAGACTACATCCGACGAATCCCATCGACGTCGTCAGAGATGAAGGCGTCCGTGTAGGGTGTTCCGGTGCGAATTTCCAATGGTAGGCCTCTCCAGCATTCAACCGATGGACGTGATGCTGGTGACATGAGGGGAAGGGACCTTTGGCTTGCAGGTTTAGGGCCACACGGCTTCGCCATTGGCCGGTGGGCGACGCTAGCGCCAGACATTGGATCTACCCACCTATAGAATGGCGCGCCAAGCGGATCAGACTCCACTACGGTGCAGCGATTCGTCAAGCATCCTGCTAGCACCGTGTGGCCTACACAGCTCGAGCACAGCCTCAGCTTGACAAGCCACCGACGAGGGGGAGTCATCAAAGAAACAAAAACCCTCCCCTTCCCAGCCTTGTTGCCTGGACCAACCTCATCCTTCTTCCTCACTTCCCTAACCTCCCTCACCCCCTTCACCTGCCTCACCTCCTCTCCCCGGTCTGTTTGCTGTGTCCACCTTACGCCCCTCGCCCCGTACCTTTCGTGATACACACCTTGCTGTTTTGTCACCCCCACCTGCGTCGAGCCTCCGGGCTCTCGTTCCAGCATGAAGCCGTTGCCCGATATGGCCGAGCTGGGAGTAAGTACTTCTAACCGGCATGACCGACATCTATGAGACGGGCGATCGATTGACTCTTTGACTTAGGAAAGCACGGCGAATGTGGAAACTGAGATAGAAGCGGTGGAGAACTGTGATGCGAGCACGTCCACGAAAGGCTCGATGAACAAGCTGGAAGCGAGCAGCCAAGCCACATCTGTTGCTCTGTTCTATGTCCCGGCATCTTACGACACGTTACCGTATGTGGATGGAGGCTACTCGTATTCTACAGACAATGAGTCGCCATCAGACATCGACGATACGCTCTATCTCCCCCCCGACCAGCACTACGAGTATTTTCTGTTCAAGCAGTGTGACGATTGGGTTTTCGCTCCCGCATTGCATCCTCTGGGGACCGGACGTCAATCTTCCGCAGCCGACGGCTCTACCAACGACATTCCGGATACGCATCTCGGCGATACCGGCTCTCGTTATACTAGAGCTATCACTTACGGACACAAAACCGTCCAGAAGTACACTGTCCTGAAACCAGTTCAGGACAGTGTACTCCTCGATGCAACATCCGTGAGTGGTGAAAAGCTGAAGTATGAAGACATGGACGGCGGAAAGTACATCGCCACGAACCTTAAGAGACATAGACTTGAGCGTCCCCCGAAGAAGTTGCAGTCACTCGCGTTAGGAGCCTTTTGGCCACCGAACAGCATCAAGACCAATCGTGGTATTGGCGACACAGGACCCCAAACGAATGAGGTCTTGTTTCTGCCATACAGTCTTTGGCAAAAGAGGTGCGCACCCGGATGGCCCAGTCGGCCCAGGCGTCACGCTGATCGTGCGAACAGAAGATTGAACGCTGTCAGAATGCTCAAAATGCCATCATCACCGGTGCACTACATTGTCCGCCATCGAGCGCGTAGCCGCAACGGGGAATCATGGCACCCCCTTACCTCTCCCGGATAGACTCCAATTCGAACCAGGCGCATAGCCGGATTCATCACCATCAGCAATCCTACGACTACACCCAAGGTGCGACGTGTCAGCCCTTGTGGACCGAATCATCACCACCACTATATTCTTCCCAATACCAACCAGTACTTTGGCCGCCTGGGCCCTTCGCGGCCCTCAGTCCAACAATGCAGTTCACACCGCCTCTGCCTCCTCTCGCCTACGACTCCTCCCCCGATCAACAGTACTCGGACGTGACAAGCCTCGAGCTCGACTATGATATCCTCAACAACACAAGCTACTTGGCCGACTTCAACCTGAGCGGGTACTACGACGACTTTACCGTGATCCCGACAAACGACAGCTTCATTCAATCTCCGCTCTCCGACGCCAACTTCTTCGCCAGCCTCGACTCGTTCAACTCGCCGTTGGAGGCCGCCGCTTCTCAGCAGGCACAACAGTTCTGCTGCCAGTACTCCGGCTGCACAGAGTCATTTTCGCGTCGATGCGAGCTGACGCGGCACGAGTTCAAGCACACCAAACCCTTTCGGTGCCCTCACTGCGGACGGGCCTTTGCAGAGAAGCGACGATGCGTCCAGCACATCCAATCAGTGCATGACCTGGCAACGGACAACGATAAGACCAGGTGCCATGCGTGCGACTACGCGCACGTCAGGCCCGATGCGGTGAAGCGGCATCTCCGGCTGAGGCATGGTATCGGGACCAAGTCGGAGCGCTCATCGCCAACGACCTCGGCGGAGCAATCTGACGACCCGGGCGGACGGAGAAAGGTGAGGAACAGGAGGAGGTAGCACGCACGGATGCAGTCGGTGCCGTGAAATTTTCGGATTTTTCTAAAAACTGGGTTCTTGGGTTATTACGCTGCTTGACGTCTTGGGGAGTCTTGGATTTCGTGTATCATAGAAGTGGATACCTAGCGAAGCGTCTCGAATGTCATTTCTATACCTTTAAAACACGTGCCTATGCTGACGTCTGTGAAACTTGTCCGGGCCGGCGTTTGGTCGTGGTGATTGCTCCCAGACTACGATTTTGAACCACACAGAAGGGGGGGGGGCCATCCAGCATCGACTCGATGTCCTCTCGCAATATTTAAGACTCAACAGTCCAGAGCCACGACTCTCATGTTTGGCGTGGTAGGTCTATTTTTGGCCGACATATACATCTTGCGCCATAGATAGTTTCGTCCCTCCTTCTACATCTCGATCTCTACTTCGTCCGAGTCCCCCAACTCTCAGGCATGCCCTACCGCGTCGTCCCACGTCGAGTTCGCTCCCACAGCATGGAAGGGCAGGCTTGCGACTCGCCCGTCAGACCACTCGCATGGATGGCGCGGCCCCGACTCGCTCGCCTGTCGCAACCACATGCCTGAAAGCAGTGGCTCGCTTTCAGCTGGAATCGAGGCTTCTCCGCATTTGTATCTTAGCCATGCATCTCGGCGGCGGATCCGGAGTGGTGCTGCTGCTGTACGGGCCGAACCCTGTCGGAGTCGGGGACTTTGGTAACGCGCAGCCTCCTAGTGCTAGTATTCTGCATTTGGTTTCACTTTCCTCGCATCGCGTCGTTATCTGCAAACGACAACTCTTGGGCGTCTGGATGTGCCCTCACAGCAGCAACACGGTGCAGGATGGGCTGTTTGCGTGTACACAGGGCGAAACGTTCCCTCAACATGGTATGCGTTTCCGAAGACGCCAGCAATTGCGCCCTGTGCAGCGAGGCATGCGAGCAGACCCAGGCGCTGAGATTCTTCATGTCTCTGGATCGACTGCATGATGGACAGTAGTCCGTGGGGAGGAGATTTGTCTATATAAACGCCCGACAAGTGGGCTCTGATGTGATGCTATACTCTCTCTCATACACTCAGCGTCTGTCTATCCTCGAGTCTTCCGCACGAAGTCGTCCACAACAACTCCACAAGAACAACTTCTTCCCTCTCGTTCTCAGACAGAGCGTTTGACAATGGCGGTCCCTGAATCCGGTTTGGCCAAAGAGCTCATCAAAGAGGCCTATGACAGTCGTGGCGGGGAGCTTCTGCCCTGGGAAGACGAGAGTCTTCCGGTCTCAGACAGGGAAAGATATTCCCAGTTCTTGAAATTTACGCCCGGACAAAAAGTCAAAGTGCGCAGGACCATTGCACGCTCGTGGATGTTTCTGGAGGTGAGTAGGTTTCCGCCCCGGTTGGCTACCATGTGCTGACCGCCTTAATTAGTCGTTCGAATGGTGCTACGGTCGAAAGGACGTGGCGGACAACACGCCTGTCCTCCTCGAAGCAATGAAGTACGTCGAGAGTCTTCCCGACGAGCGACAGTTCATCTCCCCAATCGAGTACCAGCAAAAGATCTTCAGCAAATAGCCTGCCACGCTGAAGCGCACGCTTCCTGCCGTGCCTGAAAAACCGCGCGCCAGGTTCGTCTGGCACCTCCGCCTGACCATGCCGGGCTGGTACTCCTGGGCGCCGGGCCGGTCTGAGGCCTTCACACAGTGGATGCTGGACGACACCAAGTTCCCACCCAGTGCGGTCTTGAAGTAAGTCAACCGGTGACGGTGATTCCTTCGATTGTGTATCCCGGTTCGGTCTCTGTGCGCTAAGCGATCGTCACTGTACACTGCCACTGACACGCATGCGCAACAGTTGCTGGGAAATGGTGTTTTTCGCGGCCATCAACGCGGGCTTCGTGGACAAAGCAACCCTCCTACCCGCCTACAAGGCACCGAATGGAGAGGCTGAGAAAGTGCTCTTCAAGACGTTCGAGCGCAATATCACCACGTACAAGTACGGCGCCGCGCCGCCGGCGTTGGACGCGGGAGATATCGTCATCTCCGACCTTGCAGGACCGCTGCATCACATATTCGCCGTGGCAGGCAAGGGCACAACACTGGAGGACTTCAAAGTAAGCATACCGTCGCCGCGTTCTACCAATTCCCTCTGCTCTGGAACCCCCCCCCCCCCCCCCGAGATGATGAATTCCACCAATGCCTTGTGCTGTGGCTCTCCCCCACCGAGATGATGGAGCGATTTGCTGACCAAGTTGTGTTGTTGCGGAAATAGATTGTCCAGCTATGGGGCGAACTCGGGGCGGGCACGACGTTCTACTGGAATATGCATGAGTTTTTGTCGTTCCCGGTGAAGGCGGACTCGGTTTACTATGTCCTCAGGCTTTGAATCGCGCGGATCGATGGCGGAAGGTGGTGTAGGGAGTCTTGAGGGTCACACTATAAAAGCCCAGTTACTCTAACAAGCCTTGTGGGCAGTGTGATTTACTGTGTACTTATACCCGTAGGGTTGTAGGCGGGGGTTCGGTAGGAGCACAGGGGTAAGGTGGGGGTGACACAGGGAAGAGTCTGGCGGGGTACCGTAGCTGCTTAGTCATCGTATCGACCAATGGCGTCACCATCTTTCCTCGTACCGCAAGTCCAAACCGTCACCGCGCGAGCCGTTGTAATCATCTCAAGACATCAGACTGTGAATGGGAATGTGAATGTTGAAGCTCGAGGAGGCACCAGGGTTGGCCCACACAAATGCCCGTGGGCCTTAGTCACATAAATCACGCACCTCGATCCAACCCCCTGGTTCAAAACACCATGACCCTCTTGTCACTCCCACCAGAGATCCTGAGCATCATCTGCCAATATGTGGTATTGGCCGATCTGGGCCCCGAGCGGCGCTTACACCCCTGTACCAACTGCCGGTATCTCAGCAAAGGCGCGCGACGACGAGAGCACGCGTGCCCTCCGCTCCTCCTCTGCTGCCGACACCTCCACGGCATATCCAGCCACGTGTTGTACAAGAACGTCACCATCGTGGCCGGCCTCGACTACCACTCGCAGCCCTACTATTTCCGGTCCTACCCCACGCCGGAACGCGACAAGGACATCTTCTCCGTCCTGACGGCCCGGACGTCAGTCCTGCCGCGCATCCGGAATCTCGAACTGCTGGTCTCGCGCACCATCCACTATCACCCGCGCTCGCACGTCGGATTCGAAGACATGGTCTTCCGATCCAACTGGGAGGATCTGCCCACGGTCGTCGCCTCGTTCCTCTCCAAGCTCCCCAACCTGGACGCCCTGTCGTACACGGTCGGGGTCGGCGCCCTGCCCAACGAGGCGCTGTGCATCTGGCCTCACGCGGCGACGACGACGGGACAGATCCACCGCTTCATCCTCGACGAGCAAGTCTTTGAAAATACCTCGACCTGGCCTGTCCCCCTGTCTTACTACTCTTCGCTGCTGGTATCCCCGACCCCGCTCCACGGGCTCGAAGCCGCCGTCACCCGTCTGCGGCTCTGGCTTACGGCCGCCCGAATCATGGACCTGAAGCAAATCAGCCTGGTGATGAGCGGGAAGTGTGCCTTTGGGTCGGTCGTGCCGGAACACATGGCCGATCCGTGGAGGCAGTTCTGGCGCATCCATCACCCTTTCGCCCAAATTATCTTGCAGATGCCCCAGCTGGCTGTCCTGGATGTTTATGTCCCCGAAGGTGCGAGTCCGAACAATCGAAGTGAAGAGCCGCCCCTGGACAAGGCAATGGCCGAGAGGCTGACGCGGGCGCTGGAGATCATCTTTCCGCATGTCAGGACGGTGCGTCTGTGGCGCGCGAGGTCCGAGAATGTCACTAGCGGGGACTTTACGGTGTTTTGACTTGAAGGCTTAAGGCAGCGTCGAAGTAGCGTCATATTAGTAGCGTCAGAGTAGCGTCGACGAGAAAGTCCAGGGGAGTAAGCCCTCATTTATGTACATTACATGGAGATCATCTTCTGCGGTGGTCTGCTTGCGTAAACGTTTGCAATATCATGTCATATATAATGACTGAGGAGTGATGTGGGAGGGCCACTCGAAGATGATCTGATCAAGGAGAAAGGATGTCTATCATGTTGGTTGTTGTTGTTGTTGTTGTTGTTGTGAGGCGAGCGTGAGGCGAGGGAAAGCGAATGAAAAAATGCAATCGAGCGAAGATAAATTGAGACCGAAAGGTGGGTAGGTGACTCGGTCAAGGTTCTGCAATCCAAGAATCATGCATACACGCATGCATGCACGCACGCACGTCGATTCATCTTCCCCATGTCCCTACCGTGCACCTATCTAACCAACTAACTCACTAGTAGTTACTCTCCTAACAGAGGTACTCATCTCGTCCCTGCTGCCTGTAACCTGTACCCACACTGACACACACGGGATCCACCATCTGTGTGTGTGTCTAATCGTAATACTTGGCCTTCACGCCCTTGATGATGCTCTCCTCCTCCCTGCCGACGCGGGACACATTCTTGGCCACCCGGGCCTTGACCCACTCCCCGGCGGTCAAGCCGACGGTGGCCTCGTCGGCGACCTGATCGTACCCCAGGCGGCGCAGCACGGGGCTGTCGCGCACGGGGACCAGCTCGGTCTTATCCTCGGGGCGGACGAAGTAGAGCACGCCGTGGCGGTCGACGTCGGCCTGGTCCGCCGGCGGGGCCACGACGCGGTGGATGCTCGACTTGAGGAACCCGTTGGTCAGGAACTGCAGCACGTCGGCGATGTTGACCGTGATCGACTCCGGGTACGGCTTGACGTATTTCCATTGTCCTTCGGGCGTGCGCACTTGGAGCGCGGCAACGGGTTGGCTGGACACAGGTCAGAAGGGGATCGGTTAGGAAGAAAAGGGGGGGGGGGGTGTTTGAGGGGGGTTGAAGCGGAGCATAAAGCCTGGGCACAACATGGGAAAACAACTATATTGGAGTATTGGGGGAAAGAGAGCACAACTTACCGGAAAAGCAAAGTGAGGCTCCCAAAGTCGGTGTGCCCTTTGGCCCAGACGTTGTCGAGCTGTGCGTTCACCTCGGGGGAGCGGCGGCTGTGTCACATACGCTGTCAGTCTCTATGTCTGTGCTCATGCATGCAGCACGCACGCGCGTGTGGCTGACATGCCAACAGTTCGGATCGGCCTGCCAGACTTACTGGTACTTCATGTAGCGGAAATGACAGTCGCTCTTCTCGTCATAGCGGTGGATGTTCAGGAAATAGTCCTCGGGCAACTCGAGCACGAGCGCCAACAGCACGAGGAGCTTGCGCACAATCTGGAAGTGGATGTGCGTGGCGAAATAGCGGATCTCGTCCCAGTGGTCCGTGATGACCTTGGGATGGTCGCGTGCATACTGCTCGGTGAACTTCGGCGTGTTGTAGATCTCGGTGTTGTCCTTGATGCCGTTCTTGATCTCGCGGATGCCGAGCGGCTTGTAGCCGTTGTAGCCGCCGTTCTCGAGGTCGGCGCGGTACTTGAGCTTCTCTTCCGTGGGGAGTTCGAAGACCTGCTTGCAGAGGCTGAATTGCCGGTCGACTTCCTCCTGCGTGAGGCCGAAGTTGATAATGTAGAAGAAGCCTGGAGAAGGGGGAAAAAAGGGCACGAGCCCAGGATCAGGTTAGCCGGTTGTTTTCTCTTGGGTATCAGACTCGATATATTCGGGAATGATGATCATCATGCAATCTCATCATCGGGGTTGAGTACAGTCGACCTACCTATTCGGTTCACGGCGTCGAAGAGCTGAGCCGCCAGTTCCTGCTTGCCGCCTGGCTGGTCGAATTTGCTGAGGTCGAGCGTCACCAGGTCGGCCCAGTCCACTATGAGGAGGGAAGTTAGTTGCTGTGCAGAAGAGACCACGAAGTCGCCGCGGCGGCCAAAGGGGGACTGGCATGGGCTGCTTGGCTATGCATACACTCTTCCTTGGTCTCAGGGACGGGCGTCCACTGGGGTATCGAGAGAAAGGCTGGGCGAGTGATGGTTTCTGTCGCCATCGTGATGAGTCGCTTCGCGATTGATTCTGGTACGACAATGCAAGAGTACGTATGCCCAAGAAATTACGACCCCCATGTCGTGGGCGTGCTGTATGTATCACTTCGGTTCGGTTGCGATGATGCCATTCACCACCGATATTGCTCATCTCATGCGGGGAACGTTACCAGCGGATATCGGCGTGGGTGCTGGAGAGCTGAACGAATGTTGTCCCTTGGTTGGCTGTATATCTCCAAATGCTGACATATGCACAAGACCTTCATTCTTCCTTGGCCCAATAGCCTCGGTAGAGTAGAGGGTAGATGAGTTCGAAAAGCGACTACGAGGATCAGAGTTTGCTGCCGGATAGTCGCGGTCGAACAGACCCATTCATGTGTGATAGCACGTCTTCTTCGACCGTATATCGTGCGGAGGTAGATGACTGGACGTACTAAGGTGGCTTGTTCTGTTCGAAGCCCTGGACAGACAGTAGGCTGGAGCTGGATCAAATCTCTTGCCTTCCCGTTGTAATCAAGCCAAATTTTTCCACTCAGAGGTAGATGCGGGAACTTTGCACGGCGCTTGTCGCTGAATATCGAAGGATGAGGAAAGGACATAGATGCAAAGGACAGTTCTGGCAAAAGCCCTCTCGAAGCAGCAGTCCCGCTTATCGCTGAATGTCGAAGGGTGAAGGAAGGACATAGATGCAAAGGACAGTTCTGGCAACTGACCCTCTCGAAGGAGCATTCCAGGTATGTTTGCGAAGAGTTGCAACGCTGCCAGCAATCTGCAAGTCCGCCCTTCTGAAATTACAGTAAAAGACGGGAGAAAACTCTTCTTGCGCTCAGGAAGAAGGATTGCAGCAATGGATCTCACGGATGAGGTCCGTGGGACCTCACGCTGTCGGCTCACGATGACTGCTGTCTTTCCAAGAAACCGTCATCAATGAGGTCTAGGCTCCTCGGTCCAGGTCTTCCTTGCGACAGAGACAAGTTCCCGCCCGTCCGTGGTCGAGAATAGCAGTCTGTCTCTTGCTGCGCGTCGAAGAGGATGGCTCCTACATTTCAAAATCAGCAGTAGTGAGTGGATCGAGCGGCCGTGGTAGACCGCGAACTGAGACCGAGCATCTGATGACCGCAAACCCTCATCATACCGTGCTAGGGTTGGTCTGAGTCATCAAGACCACAGTCTGGCTTCCCCAGAGTGACCACAACTCGCACAACCTAGCCGGTTTGGAAAATTGACCTTCGAGCGGAAGTTGAGCATATACAAGGTGTTTCGCTGGATTTCATCTCGGTGGACTCCAAGCAAGCCCCATCGAGAATGAGATGTTCCTTTATTGATCTGCCAGTGCCCTAGATTCCGGAGCCTCGCATAGTTCATTTTGGAGGCCATGATGTAAGCCCGTAGAAAGACCGGGCTCCATAGTCCATCTTTGATGTCCGTGATTGCAAGCATCGTAGAAAGACCGGGCCCCATCAACTTCCTCCCACTGTAAGACCTCGGCTCCGACACGTGATTCCAGAAATCTTGTTCCTGACGGTATTCATCCGGTCGTGGATGACAGCGGCAGCACCAAGGTCGATTAGGAGATAAATGGCGAAAGGCCCGGGAAGCATGGGCGTGTGCGTCTGTTTCAATCCAGGCGGCTGAGACATTGTTGCTCTCTCTCTACACACGTTGACACCAGGTAGAGCTAAGATGCTTCAAGCTTCTGCGCCTCTTTGCTTGTTTTTCTCTGCGCGGAGAGGTGACGAGACTCAGCAAGACTTACCCAACGTGGACAAAGTTAAAGCGTGCTGACCGCTGCTGCGCGGGTTCCTTTCG
This sequence comes from Phialophora macrospora, assembly GCA_000835435.1. NCBI lineage: Eukaryota > Fungi > Ascomycota > Eurotiomycetes > Chaetothyriales > Herpotrichiellaceae > Phialophora > Phialophora macrospora. The sequence goes on from KN846962.1 coordinate 510,228, forward strand.
CGGCGTACTCGGTACATTTGACCAGAACGAGAAGGTCCCGCAACGTCATGCCATGGCTACTAGTAGTTGAAATTGGTCTGTCGGTCGGTACCCCGGATCTCTCGAAAAGGGCAACAGCAACCCACAGCGCGAGGCTTCACTAAGCCATGATGGTGGTGGTGGTGGTGCAGGTGGTCAAGGCTGCCATGCGAGGCTGAGGGCGCCGGGTCATCCAAGCAAGGAAAGAGTTTTCTTACTAAGTCGGGATTATAAAAATAGTGACGGCCGACCACCCCTGCCAAGGGATTTGGCGCAGCGGCGGCCCAATTATAGAGGCTCATTCAACCAAGCTTCTCGGAACCGACCGGGCTTGTGCAGCATAAGCTCATTTTAGCGGACTCGCTTATTGCGGGCGGCGTGGGTCACGTTTTCTCGCCCATTTAATTATTTTGGGCTGCGCAGTTTGTCATCCGCCTCCCAATCGGCCTGCCATCAGCACTAAGCCTCTACCACGCGTGGGCAATCACCGCCATACCTCGATCTGTGCAAGCGCTGACCGCCTGAACCACGAGAGACTTGCCCGACTCAGCTAATGCGTTGTAGCTTGCAGCCTGCGCTCTCCTGCACGCGCTGTGGAACAGCCTGGTCGAACTTCGCTGCCCGTAACAAGATTGAGCATACCGCCGCGTGACGTGGCGTGGCGATGGGCGATGGAGATTGATCTTCCTTGGGCACGCTGCTTACCATGGCCACAGAAGAGACGTTCAACTTTGGGCCATGAGTGCCCACACGCACGCGGGTAAGCAAGAGGCACAGAGGGGGTGCACGAGAGGCCAAATCACCGCATCGCCCGCCGGAAAACGACATGGCATGGTCAGCTCAGCGCCGACGCAATCTGGCAATCTCCTCGTACGCTCCTTCTCGCAGTGCGACCATGCATCTCAGCCCCAGACCGCGTTCGAATCTTTAGCTCGTACCCAAGCTTTACTTGGTTGCTTAGCCTCGCCCCCCCCCCCACCCCCTCTCCCCCCTCTTACCCAATTGCAAATCCAGTATGCCGTTTCGTCTATATAACTCGCCTGCCAGCTCGCTTGGGTTAGGTCTTACTCCATCATACAACAACACGATTCACTCTTTTTTCACAAGCTACATTAACAAGCTCGGCTCCCGTCTTATATTTCGCGAAAGCTTCTCCCTCACTCGTTCACAACACAAAGATTATTCAGTATACCTTGTCTTTCCTTTCTCTTGAAGACACATTCACTCACTTAGCACCAACCACACGCAACACACCACATAGTCATAATGTATTCCAAGTTGGCACCCATCTTCGGCACCCTGGCCATTGCCTCGCTCGTTTCGGCCGTGCCTGTTGAGAAGCGCGACATCTACTTCGGCAACCGCGGCGGACACAGCCAGAACTGGGGCAGCGGCTCGGGCGATCAGTCTGGCTACTCTGCCCCGGCCTCCAGCGCTGGCAACGGCTACTACACCCCAACGGCCTCCGCAAGCGCCCCCTCCCAGACCTGGGGTAGCGCGCCGCCCTCGGGCTCTTCGTCCGGTGGCTCCAGCGACGGCAGCACCAGCATCTTCAAGTTCCCCACGTCCGATGGCTTCCCGAACATCCAGAACCCGTCGGACGCCCTGACGGGCATTGAGCAGGCCGCCCACGGTCTCCTGCCCAACGGACCGCCGCCGCCAAGCGCGCCCGCCGCCGACGATCTCACCTCGCTGAGACTCATCGCCTTCAACGAGCTGTTCGAGGTCGCCTACTTCACGGAGCTCCTGTTCAACGTCACCAACAACGTGCCCGGCTACGAGTACCAGGACCAAGGTGAGCGCCAGAACATCATCGACGCCATCACCGCCGTGATTGCCCAGGAGAAGGAGCACGCGTTGAACGCCAACGGCGCGCTCGCGCACTTCAACGCCGGCCCCATCGAACCCTGCACGTACCAGTCGCCCGTCTCGGACCTCAAGACGGCCATCAGCGTCGCGCGCACCTTCACCGACGTCGTCCTGGGCACGCTCGGCGACGTGCAGACGCACTTTGGCCAGAACGGCGACGCCGGGCTGATCCGCGGCGTCGCGGCCGTCATCGGCCAGGAAGGCGAGCAGAACGGCTTCTACCGCAGCCTGCTGGGCCTGCTCCCGTCGGCGGCGCCCTTCTTGACCGCGTCGGCGCGCGAGTTCGCCTTCTCGGCGCTGAACCAGGCCTTTGTCGTGCCCGGGTCGTGCCCCAACGCCAACACCATCGACCTGCCCATCTTCGGCGCGCTCAGCCCCAGCCCGCAGTTCCTCGACCCCAAGGACCAGGACGTGACCTTCTCCTTCTCCGCCACGGGCGAGTACTCGCAGTACGCGCAGAGCTACAAGAGCCTGAGCCTGGTCTTCATCAACCAGCAGAACGTGCCCGTCGTGGCCACCATCAACAGCGCCTCGATCGACCACAGCGGCACCGTCACCATCTCGGCCAAGTTCCCCTTCAGCCAGTTCATCATGGACGGCCTGACCATTGCCGCCGTCGTCGAGGGCTCCGGCCCCTTCAACAGCATCACCGACGTCGTCGCCGCCACAAAGTTCGGCCCCGGCCTGATCGAGGTCAACTAAGCCGAGTCAGCTAAGCTAAGCGGCTTGGAGGCTTTCCGGGGCATGCACTGCACGCACGTGTGCTCTGTGACGGGTTTATGAAACGCATTTAAAAAGACGGGACGAGACGGGACATTCGGCCGCGGGGAAGTGAGGCTACGACCACGCATATTTCTTTTGCACGGGCCAAAGACACCACAAAAAAGCTTGTAATTACGGGGGGCCTGAAGTTGGGACGTCTCGCTGTCGATAATCATGGGCCTCGAGCCGGGGGTCCGGGAGTTTAAGGGGATGGGTTTTGCCACTGATTATGATTCTGGTTCTGGGTCTGCATGGTGCCGCTTTTGCTCACTTTGGGCGAGCGCTCCCGAGAGAGAAGAGATAGATTCTGTAGCAGTTCAGAATTGACGACGATCCTCTTCCTCCATGAAAGGCTTCTTCTCCCGCTTGGATCGTGTTTCGGTGCATGGACTTTGTTTCTCTCATCATCGACATCATCAACAACAACAACATCATGACGTAGCCCAACCCATCAAAAACACAGGTTACGAGATGCGATAAAGACAACGCACCTCGAGACCGTTGACCTGCTATTTCATACCACACTCGCTCCTGGCCCGAACTGTACCGGGCGCAGCACAGAAGTTGGCTCTCCCGACGACCAAAATTGTGGTCAAAACAATTCATACTCGCGCTCATGCAAATACTCGGACGAGACACGGTGGCCGTGGCTCGACTCGAACGGGCGGAGGCGGCGCTCCAGGCGTTTCCGTTGCCAGAACCTCGCGTCGTCATCGGCCGTCCCAACGGGAATGACCGTCCCGGACTTGGCGATGCTCTCGTGGTTCAGGAATCTCCCGATATGCATGGTCTTGCCGACTTGAACCAACCTCCCGGCCTTGAAGTCGCCGAACGCCAATTTCAACACGGTGACCCACGCGTCCCACCCCCACGATTCAGGTGTGTCCTCGGCCCCGCACGATGGGAAGGAGTGGTGGAAGAAGAGGTCCAGCTGGCGGACGTGCGGCAGAATCTTGAAGATCGGCACAAGCAGGTAATGCGTGATCACCAAGATGATCATGCCGCGGCAGAGCACCTTCCTTGGCACGATGCCGGCGTCTTCGGCGCGCAAGACACTCGTCGGCAGGTCGCACGACGGGGAGTCGACCAGCCAGATGCGCAGGTCGGTGCCTTGTTGGCCCGTGGCGGCGACGGTGGCGTCCAGCACGGACTCGACGGAGCTGTATTCTACCGATGGGGCAGGGGCACTGCTGTCGTCTTGACAGAGGTGTGGGTGAGAGGGTTCTAGTTCGAAGTGCCCGAGAGGCGTGGCCTGTGGCTGGTCGGAGGGGGCCGAAGTTCCGCAGTCTTGGAGCATGGCGACTTTCACGGTCCAGCTGAGAGACCGGAGGCCCGGGAACGTGGATTTGAGGCCTGAGACCACCACGCTGGGACTGCGGTCGCGATTCATGCGGCAGAAGGGAGTCACGTTGTAGAACGGCGGCATTTGGTCTTGGGCCCATGTTCCTGGAGATGTTGCGGGCGAGTCCTCCAGCTCCAGACGCGCCTTGGCACACGGCTCGAGCATCAGGTCGACCTTTTGCACGTAGGGACGGATGGTCACACGGCCCAGGACGTTAGTGAAGCTGTCGTGGTGCTCGCATTTCCGCTGGTCGAGGTCCACGACGATACTGGCGTACTGGTAGAGAATCGTCATGACGCGGTGGTGCAGTGCTTTGTTGCACAGGAGGAGCGGTCCCCCGAGCTGCTCCGGGCTCACCGGCCACAGCGGGAGACTCGTGCAGTGGTAGCATGATGGCGGGATGTAGAGTCTCCGCCCGGCACGGCTGTCGAGGTCCACCCCGATGTATCCGAGGATAATGGTCAGGATCTCCAGGGGGAGCGAGAGGATGCCGGAGGTCGACGGCTCAAGGCCCTCGTGGCTGCTGTTAGCCCGACGGGCTGCATGGGAGTGTGATAGCGCGTCAGGGTTTTCGCCCATGTGGACGTCGTGGTGTTGCATGCGGGCCTCGTCGACGGAGTCCAGCTCCATCCTCGGCGGTTCCGCTCGATCCGGCGCAGGCACAGTCTTTGCCTGGGCTCTCGTAGTTTTCTCGCCCGTTCCGGATCGGGGTATATATAGGTGAGGGTGCAATTTCGATGTCTGAGCGGGTGGTAAAGGGGAACGGGACATGCAGGCATCGGTGGCAGGCGCGGCCGAGGGGATGACGTCCCGTGTCACCACGGGCTGCTCGTTGATTGGCCAGGGTGTTGACTAAGCAATGAGATTGTGACAGGTCGCAACCGTCCCCCCACTTCGTATCCCCATCACCGGCTCGCATGGCTCGCATCCCCGGATTTGGTGGGCATCATCAAGGCGGGTGTGTCTCATCGATGATTTGGCCAACGCACATGCTTCACTCGGTCGGAGACGCTGCGTAGGGCATTGTTTCCGGCATCTCTAGCACCCAGGTGAGCACGACACGGCAGGGGAGCGAGCAAGATCGATGTGGTGGAGGAGGATGCACTGGACGAGGTACGTACATACATACTGGGTGCGTAGAAAGCCTATTCTCCACACTGATCGTCCTTTGTTATTGATGCACAGCGCTGCTCCTCTAGACCGCTCGCGCTCGCCTGTTCCCGGAGTAGGCGCATCGCTGCCGCTAGTCGCCCCATGCACAATAAGAAAAGTCAATCAAGCAAGGCTCCTGCAGGCACGGTTCACCGGTGCCAGGAACCCGCCGCCAGTGATGGACAGACATTCACCGGTGATGCGCCTGGCCTTTCGATTCGTGCCGTCTACCGAGTCCGCTAATGCGCTTGGATGATGTGGCAGGATGCAGCTGTGCAAAAGGGAAGCCACCAAGACGGCGCCTTGGGGACTTTCCGAGAAAATTCAACCCGCCCGATCTCTTGCACCAGCTCAACGCATGCCCCTCCACCCACTCTTTACGAACAACTTCTTCGGATCTACAGTGCCAGCGCCGTTGGTGCATCCTCTCTCTGTTGAACGCTGCAAGCTCTCATTCGTCAAATGGAGCCGGCTGGCGACAGCCACATCATTCCACGGTCACCGTTGCTCCGTGCCCACACGATCCAACGTTGGCCTCCTTTGGCCTCGATCAGAGCCAGACCCCCAAACTTCGGAAGCATGAGTATCGTGCAGCGCGCTCCTGCCTGGCCCCGATAGAGGAGTAGTGACAGGCTGAGAGGAATGTCGCCGACTCAAACGCCTTTTCTGTTTTTCCCGCACCCCGACCAGCTCGATATTTCGGGTTCTAGACGCCGACCTACATACCTAGCTAAGATTATCCCCGTCCCCTTTATTATGTATCGCCGATTAGCGTCGAGTTCAACTTCTGGGCGCAAAAGGACAAGGTGGTCGTTCGAGAGGATGCGACGACGGGTACACTTTGATTTGGAGGAGGTAGCCTCGCCTCACTTGGTTGTCTGTCTGTTGGACGTCCACTCTAGCTAGGCAACTTGAGGATCATCGGTCCGTCTGTCACTCCATCCGTTAAACAAGCAGGGCTCATTCGGCACACGCCGGCGGTTTCCCTCCCTGCCTTCTTTCCCTCTCTTATTCCCCCCTGTCGTCAAGGCCCTGCGAATACGACCTCCCGCTCTGCCTTGGCTAACCTCCTGATGCCCACAAAATACGCCTCCTTGCTCTGGGCTCTCGAACTCTCCGGCTTCTCCCGGTGAACCTTGTGGAACAGGGCTTTCAGGGACTTTTCCAGCGCCTTGTCCTCGGCGCCTTGGTAGAATTTGCAGACGAAGTGCCCGCCGACTTTGAGCGTATCGTAGCTGAATCTCAGGGCGGCGCGGCAGAGGTCCTACCAACGAACGACACATTAGCACTCGAAGGGGGTCGGCCTTGCAAAAGTGATAGGTAGCTTTGAGGTGGCGGAATCGATGAGTTGGGGGTGTTCATCAAATCATGGGACTTACCATACTCCCGGCGTGGTCCCGAAACGCATTCCCGCTGGTGTTCATCAACCTGTAATACGGGTTACTGATGCTCTTCTTGTACAGGCCGTCAAGCGGGTCCCAGGGTTCACACATGTCGCTCAACACCACGTCGGCACACTTATCCGAATGCTCGTGATCGGCCTCGTCGTCACCCAGTGTCTTCTCGTGGCTTTCCCGCTCGAGATAACCGGTCGCTTGCTCCTCCAGCGCGACTTGATCGATCGCTCCGCTGGCGGACGTGTCGAGGAGAGACGATCGTCGTAGCCGGCCGCGGTCGGGATCCCGGAGAAACGCCTTAATCTCGATCTGGATGTCGGGCGAGAGGAAGTCGCCCTGGATTGTCGACACTCCTCTTGGTGGCTGCACAGGGAGGAGGTCCACCCCGAGCACTCGCCCGCGGGGTTGTGTCAAGTCGATGGCTACCTTGGATGCCCACATATATCAGTAACTTTCCGCCTTTATGCTTCCTCTTATGGTTCTTTTTTGGGCCGGATATCCCATCCCGCCCGAGTGCTTCGCGCGGCATACCTGGCTCCAACTCCCCGGCGCAAACCCGAGATCCACCACCGTCATCCCCGGCCTGAACAGCCTGTACCGCTCATTGATCTGCAGTAGCTTGAAAGCCGCTCTGCTCTTCAGACCCTGCACCTTGGCTGCTCTCGCGAAATGGTCTCCTTTCTGGCGCTCAGTCCAGCGTCTCGTACTCGAGGATGCGCTCCGCCATCGGGGCACTGGCCGACATGTCAAGCGTGAGGATACACAGTGTGAGGTGGAAGGAGATGATATACGACCAGCACGCGATGAGGTAAAGTTTCGCCAGGGGAGACATCTTGCAAGGGTAGAGAGTCGACTCGAACGGGGCGCGGCGGGAGGAAAGGTCGTGCGAACCCCAGCTGAAGCGCGGAGTAGATGTAGCGGGTTACATGATGGCATAGCACGCTCTCCGGGATGTGAAGAGCGTCCTACACGACGGCGGAGAACTCTCTGTTGGCGACGGACTCGCAGGTTGCGCCTGAGGAAGGAACAAATATTTGCAGTCAACCATGGCATCAATTTCGGCTCCAACTACTAAAGCGGCATCATATAGCTGCCTCATTTGAACTTTGGAAGCCGCCGCTTTTTCAGGGACAACGTCAGAAGGTGACTCGCTCTCACCAGTACGGCATTATCTAGTCTATACAGCCTTAAGCTCCTACTGTACAAAGACGGGCTAGATACTATAGTATACACATTTGTTCCTCTCTCACGTGATCTCTGTCTGGATCAACAGAGCCATGGCCCCCTGGGAGGGCATGTCCTCGGTCATTGCCCAATCATCACATCCGAGCTTCCAGCTTCTCAGCGAACGACGTTCTCCTCCGCGTCTGGCAGACTCTGTTCGTCGCCGAGCTTAGGGTTTCTGAGACAGAGTGCGAAACCGATCAAGAGCGTACAAAGGCAGATGCCGGTAATGCAAAGCAGCCTTTGCGCATGTTGGTACGAGTCGATGATTGCAGTCCTGACAGGCGTCCCTGCTGGATAGATATCGGCGATAGAGAAGGGATTGGCATAAGTCAGAGAAGCCAGAGTCGCATTGCCGAATGGAGCGAGACTCTCCTCGAGTTGTTGCGGCAGAACATTTGTCCAGATGGTCCCCGAAATCGCACCGCCCAAGGCAGAGCCCACATTGTAAGTCGCCAGATAGAGTCCAGTAATGACCGCAACGTGTTCATGCTTGGTCGCTGCTTGGATCGATGCTTGAGCTGGATACGGAAACATACCTCCAGCGATGCCGAGGAGTACTTGGGCGCCAATAACTCCTGATTGCGCAGACGAGGTCGTGGACCCACGGTAGTGGATCAGGAGGCCAAAAGCAACTAGGAAGAGACAAGTTCCGGCCACAATGAACCACTTCAGTCGGCGGACCTTGTAGACGACCATGCCCAACAGGAAGCCCGTAACAACGGAGCAAAAGCTGTACAACGAAGATATTCTTGTCGCACCCATGATGCTGAAGTCGAACGCAACGATGAGAACGGTATAGAGATAGTCTCCTTGCATGTACCATGCAAAGTTCAAGGTACAGGCTATTCCCAAGGCGCCCCAGACACCACGGTCTTTGAGCAGATGGAACGGCACAAGCGGACGTGGTGCTCTCATCTCCCAGAAGATGAAGACCGGGATGCACAAGATGCCGATCACAAGAGGAGCAATGACGTGGGCTGTGTTCCAGGAGGAAGTGTTTCCACCGGCGACGGTCAGGGGCACCAAAATGAGGGCGAAGACTGCGATCAATAGGATGATTCCGGGGAAGTCCAGTGCCCAGAAGAGCTCGACTGTCAGCCCTTTGGCGCCCAACATTTGGTAGGGCGTCTTGTACTTCTCCAACACGCCGGCTTTGCGGGCACGTCGGCCAACGGACCACAGGGCAAGCATGAGTGGGAGGGCACAAACTGGATAGATGATACACCACATGCCGATGCCCCATTTCCAGGTCGTGGCGCCCAGGACGGCCGCCGTGACATTGCCGCTGATCCAGGTGTTAACCAAGAATGGAAGTGCAGGGATATAGCTGAAGAAAAGTCGCGCTCGGAGGGAGGTGATGTCAGCAATGATCACCTCGACGAGCAGCAGAACGCATGTATAGCCGACTTGGTAGAGAACTGCACCCCCGACGAAGGCGTCAATGTTGGTCGCGGATGCTTCGATGATCGTTCCAACGACGTAGAAGACCACACTGACAAACACCAGTTCCAGACGGCCAAAGACATCGGCAATTTTGGCCGCCGTCGGCTGCGCCGCCGCCGCGATGACTGCTCGGAGCGTGTTTACCGTAGCGAGCAATGAATGATGACCCATGGAAGCAGTGGCCGTGGCCTGATAGGTATACCGAACAGTGCCATCCAGTCCATAAGCATAAGCGATAAGGAATACTCCAAAGAAGAGAAACAGGCGGTCCCTTCTGGTAAGGACCTCGTTGATGGCTTCGATCCTCGCGACACCAGGAGATTTCTCTGCTTCGACGATGGACTGGCGACGGCCTGGGTGCTGTTGGGCAGTGTAGTCGGGGCCATTTCCCTCTGCAATCTTCGGGTCGCTTGGGAAATCATGAGCCTTGGCGTGCGAGTCGTCAGACAGAGAGCTTTTGAATTCAGGTGCAGCCATGGCTGAGCGATTAGTCTAGCCGTCCAGAATCAAGAACGGGTGAGAGGGGAAAGATCTCTAGAGAGGAAGGAAGAGAGGATATTGTATTCGAGAGAGATGATCCACTCTTGACGCTGACTCGGAGGCGCCGTGCGAGTGACTTTCAGGTCAAACTTATTTTCCAAGGTAGCACCAGGGCTGGAACAGCGAGTGCGAGGAGCAATTTTAAGGCCAAGCTGACGATCAACCATTGTCAATGGCGGCTTCGCGTGATAGCATGATGCCACCCTACAGCCTTGGGCGACAGGAATGTGGGGGTCCAGGAGGGTGGCCATTGGGTAGCATAATCTTATCAGATGAAGAGTTTTTCGTCGAAAAGCGGGGGCGATGACGGACCCGGAGTGCACCGGCGCGAATGCCAAGTGATCGCCGAGGATGTGATCTGAAATCGTTGCCTCCCGTTCCGAGTACTCGATGCGCGATGTCGGGGCAGAGAGATTCGACGGAGAGAGGTGTCCGCGAACCAGGGAGCTGGTTAGCTTGGGCCAGGAAGCTGACGATCAATGACAAAGCTGGCATCCAATCGCGCGGACGTGATCTAATCAGATGTCGGCTGGGCTTGCCCTGCTAGCACCCTTACGGCATGCCTTTCCGCTTGCCTTTCCGCTAGCCATCAGATCAAGGCGGCGCCGAGGCCGTCGCTACGGTGTTGCTGCTGGGCGAGCAATACCTGGTGGATCCCAGACTTGTGGTGGCCTGTGTTGAATCTAAAGCACCGAGTACTCGTAGTTTTCCAAGCAAGACGCTATTCGAATTTGCGCAAAGTCGATGTGCTGCTTAATGCGGACGGGAGGTGCTCCGAAACCGGCCCATTTCGCAGCTGGACATTTTTCGAACCTGAGTATCCGAGAGCATTTCGCCTATGTGTTGGCGACCAGTGCTACTGGAATGTATCACGCGAATGGTTGCCTGGCTTAAATGGCCTGCTCAAGTATGCGGGCGCCTCGGATAGCGGTCGCTATATGCCAGGGAAGGCATTCACGATTCGGGTCCACGCAGCCTCGACTAGCTCCGAGAGTTACAAGGCCGCGATATTGTTTGATCATGTCTTCCAGTGACTCGTCCGCCGTAATCTCGTTAGGTTTGTTGGTCGTTTGGGTTATCGACCTGACTAGACTGATCTCAATCATGTTATATCCGTCCTCACCTCTCGGTCCTCGGCGTTTCAGGAGAAATCCTGTGATATGCGAGGGATTAAGCTCTGTCATACTCCTGGACTGATTGGCGCCATATGGAAGAATGATTCCCCAACTTTCTTCAGATGGATCGAATACTCTAAGATCACTCTCAGCATTCGGGTCGAATCCGGGGTCAGGAGGAGTTGAAGCATTCACGAACGAGCTACCACCTGGTGTGGGTGTTGCGGGGACGACCTGGTCCGGAGATGTCATGCTGGCTTGCGGCGTTGAGACAGGGGTCCCATATTGGTTGTGCATGCCGACCAGGGGACCCTTCCCTTGCACCGGCGGTGGGAGCACTGCCAGCTCGGGCTGCAGCTGGATGGAAAGGAGTAACAGTAGGCATTGTTTCTGAGGCGCCGGGGAAAGGTCGACAATTTGATGCCACTCTAGTATCTCCGCTGGTTCGTAGTAGCCGTGCCTTACAACGGCTAACCGCCATGTTCCACGAACTTTGCTCATGAGATCTTGAGACACCTCCCACATCTCTTTGAAAATCTCATGTCTAGGCCTCCTTCGGCCTGACTTCCGCACATGAGAACAATAAGACATGCTAAGCGCGATCTGGCCCAGCTCATCTGTCCAAACTGCGGCAAGCCATTTCTTATCCAGACTCATAGAGTATGCCAGGTGAAGACAAGGGCCATTCTTCTCCAATGGCGAAACATATGTGGGTGACAACTGTAGGCGCACGGTGTTTTCTGACCTGGAGAGGACGACAGCCGATCCGCACGCAGAGGGATGTCCCGCAAGGTCTAGCGGGGGAAGCCGGTTGTAGACCTCGATGGCCAGTTTGAGATAGGCGGTCTGCGGACGGATAACGAGAGTCTCCTCATTTGCAATGAAACCCTGTGGGATGACTTGCAACTGAAGGTCCGAAACACCCAGACTGTTGGTGCGAGTCTTTGAGAAGGATTCGAAGAGGTTGTAGAATGCAATGCACATCTCTAGATATGCCGTAGGACTCTCACCTCTACTAACCATGTAGACAACAACGGTGCCACTTATGCTTGTCGCCGCCGCGAGAGCATTACCGACCATGGTCGTGCTTTGAAGCAGATTGTGTTCCCCTACGCCATCCGCATTCCATGATATCAGCCCGTCATCAGTAACGTCAGGGAGGTGTCCGATATTATGGGTTCCAAGAGCACAAGTGGCGTACGAATCTGAAAGTCTCTGCAACAGGTTAAGACTTCCATCTCTAATATTTGCCGGACGTGGGTGTATGCAAAAAGCGGTAACATCTTTTGGGCCGTTCGCAGGCTGAAGGTTGAGAGTATCCCAGAAATTCAATATGGAGATATTTGCGGTAAGGGGCCGTTCGATTCGCTTTACACATATCTGACTCGGCTTGATCCTGGTCACACGCCCTTGAAGCCGTGCGCCGTTGTGATCGGCTTTGAGGTTGGTGAGTTGAAACAAGGTTGAGGGACTTGCAGAAGTATTGATTCCGCTCAGATCAACGTTCATCTCGACACCGTCGTCAGGGAGAATCCGCATGTCAGCTTGATATTCTCCATGAGCAAGCAGAGATGTCTGCGACATTTGATCGACCAGCACTTGGGCCACGTGTCGGGATTTCTGCGCGGTTATTAGAGGAGTTTGATGGTCATCGCGTTCATCCAGATGAAAATCAGCTGCAGACGGAGGTTCCACCAGGCCCGGTTTCAGAAGACCTAACATCTGTTGGACTTCTTGCCGAATGGTCTTCTTGTCAAAATCTCCCTTGTGGCTGGTGGCGTCCTGCGACCCCGGATCATAGTGGGTCCATTGTCGAACAAGCGGAGGCACAACGTTGCCCGGGTCACTAGCCTTGGGCGACTGACTGGAACTGGTCATTGAGCTGTCACTCCCAGAGGGACTAGAAGGAGGTCTTTGGAACATCGAGCTGGGTCTGGGCCGCATTTTCACCTTAGAATCAGCCGGCAACGGATCAAACCAATAGTCCCCTTCTGCATCATATCGGCTATCATGTATCGGGATTGAATGGAGCGCTTTGGGGCTGTCGTAGATCGATGAACGGCGTCGAGAATTGGCGGTCAGAGTAGTATTCTTGCCTTGCTCGCTATTCCACAATGGAGGCGCTGGCTTGGGTGGGCTTTGAAGTGTCTTATGCTCAATTACCGAAAGCACATTATCCGGCGCAGGAGTTGGGCTTGGAGGCATCTGCGACTGTGTACCTGTTGTCATTCGTGGTGAACCATTCACGGTAGATATTTCATTCTTCCCGGGATTCATGGGGTCCAAAAGTTTGCCTCCGTTAATTTTCGCATCGCCGGCGTCGAATCTCTCATGCTTGGGATCGCCACGACTCGTCGAGCCTTCCTTTCGACTGTGGCTCATGCTGCGCGACTGCTTAGGTTGGACGCCAGGGTCATCGAAGAAGTCCCAATTAGGCTCGTCACCATTTGCTTCTGGGCCGAAGCTGTCGTCCGGCATCTCTTCAAAGAGATCTTCATCATAATATCCGGACATCCCACTCGCGGGTGGCACATCATCGAAGTCTGGCATTTCCTCATCCTGTTGTTGGACCAACTCAGCAGAGCCGCCGGGCGGATTTGCTGGAGTCATCGCAGCCCCGTCGACAGAGGAGAGGCCGGGTGTCGGATGAGTTATACCCACATCAGGCGGGGTGGGGTATATTGTTTGACTAGCAGGAAAGGCGGGAGGTCCAAATGGTTGGAAGTGTTCTGGATCGTCAAATGTTCCCTCGTCGGCAAACAACGGTTCATCCTCCTCGTCCTCCTTCATGTTGTGGCGTCCGGTTTCGACCTTGGGCGCAGCGCTGCCGATACCGAGAATCCAGTCTCGTACAAACTGCATGGGGTCATCATCAACATCAATCATGCTCGGTTGTACCAATGAGTCGCCGTCAAGAATAAAGCAGAGATTTTCGGGCCAAAAGATTGGTCTCCAGGTGATTGGGTCCCCCAAGGCATCTTCTGCATTGGTTAGGTCTCCCTGACTCCCATTCGAGATGCGGCCGAGTTCTTCAACAGGCACTTCGACTTCGATCCAGAAGACATCCGATATTTCGACAGCGCTATTCATATGGTCTTCCAGCCATAAAGGGAGTAAGTTTCTCCACATTTCTCTTCGAGCATTGGAGGACGGGGTCTCGCGACTGTGTTCTTCGGCTGTATCCCGGTCGACATTCATCTGGAAAGAGAGTTTTGATCGCGACACTCGCGCAATGCGCCCAATTGGTGCAAGGTAGACGGCTCTAAAGTCCGAGTTGTGCGCACCCGCATCGGCTCCGGCAAGACAATGACGAATGGGCAGGAACGAGAGTCTATTGTCTTTCGCGATAAGCAAGACAATATGTCCGTTGGGGACTACTTGCAAATGTATGCGATAGAGGACCCATGTCCTTTTTTCTGCAAGGTGGTCGTGCTCGGTGGTTGGCGGGGCGGTCTCGACCAAGTAGAGGTTGGGTCCCACTGGTTGAAGGCCGGAATCACCGACAGGTAAGAGCTTGACGCTAGATACGATGGCGGTGATGAACAATCGGTACAGGCGCGCCTGTTCTGGCTTCATCAGATCTGGTAGGCGAGCAGCAGTCTTATACGCGATGGTACAACTGTTGCTTCGAAGGACGAAACCAAACTTCATAAGCAAGGCCTTCTGATCCTTCGGGGCGGTGATGTCGACCTTCTTGTAGAAGGTAAACAGCTGACGGGCTTCGACATCGAGGGCAGCAAGAATAGAATTTTCCCTAAACTGGCGTTCAGTTGCTCGAAGCCGGGCAAGGATATTCTCGGTCGTGGCGACAAATGCCGAGGGGTCGTGTGTTGGAGGGTTAGCTGCTGTGCATACGATGTAGGCGATCTCGCCAAAGTCATTCTGTCCGCACGTTAGCTCTGCGGCTGATGGGCAGAGCTCCAACCTACAAGAGTGTACACATTGGTTGGACAATTACCTGGAAAGTCCAAGGTGGCATTCATTTCGTCAGCCGTTGGGGGGGACGAGTATGAGATGTCGACAGTAACGCGACAATCTGAGATGCTGGGCTTTTAGGTGCATTGCACAGGCGAGTTCAGGTATTCTAGGCGGGACTGGCGAATCCACTGGAGATCCAGCGCTGAGGCGGAAGCGATGCTGCTGACCTCAATGAAGGGAGCGTACAGCCGGATGTCCTCGTGGTACGGTGTGCGGTAAGCTGGAATGAACATGGACGTCTTGACCCTGAGGACGAGTAATAGAATAACGTCAGCAGAGAGGCCAGCTCTGGTGTTGATGGGAAGTTGATGATCAACTCAGATGAAAATGAGGTGACGCTCAACTGTCCACGTGACTCGCGCTCTCCGCAAAATTGCTGGCCGTCGATTCCGCAAAATCTTTCCAGTGCCACCAGGTAAGTATTGATTCTCCCAGCACACCCTCCACGCCCTTTCTGTGAGCTGACAAAAGCAGGCTGCTTCCCCCTGTACCTGCCACCATGTTTGCACGATAACCCTCCCGCCTTCGTCCAGCATGAGACTCACCAACAGTACCGTCCCCGTCTACACGGTGGCCGGGCCATCGACGAATCGCAGCCTCCCAGACTGGCTTTCCCAGCGGCAGAAACGCAAGAAGGACCCCGAATATGCAAATCGTGTCGAGCTGTTGCAGGACTTCGAGTTCGAGGAAGCCAGCCAATGTGTGCGGGTCAGTGAAGATGGGGAATGGGTTATGAGCACCGGCACATACAAGCCACAAATCCACACCCATTATCTGCCAAACCTTGCACTTTCCTGGGCGAGACACACAAACACACTGAACAAGACCTTCATTTTCCTCTCTACCGACTACTCCAAGACTGTTCATCTGCAGGAGGATCGTTCACTGGAGTTTCACACTCCGGGCGGCTGCCACGAGTCACTTCGAATCCCTCGCTACGGCCGCGATCTTGCCTATGATCGAAGCAATACGGAGCTGCTGGTACCTGCGGTGGGCGTCAACCAAAATGGGATGGGTGAAGTTTTCAGGTTTAATCTTGAGCTGGGAAGGTTCATGAGCGAGTTCGAAATCGATGTTGGCGGGGATGACCTGAACACAGCGGGTGGCGGAGCGCTGCAAGGTGGCATCCAAGCCGGAAGTGTTAATGTGGCCGCTGTGGCGGAGGGTAGTCACAATCTGCTGGCATTCGGAACATCGCTGGGCACAGTTGAGTATTGGGACACTCGCTCAAGGGCACGAGTGGCGACACTGGCCGTACCTCCAGACTTCGAAGGACGACCCGAAGTCACGGCGCTCGACTATCATCGGTCTGGGATCAGCATGGCCGTTGGAACGTCTTCTGGACTCATTTACCTTTATGATCTACGTTCGTCCCTCCCCACCCTCAAGAAAGACCAAGGCTATGGCTACCCTATTCAGTATGTGCAATATTTAACTCAGGGCATCAAAACTCGAGACTCGGTAACTGAACCCAAGATTGCTTCCGCGGACCGACGGATCCTGAAATTGTGGGACGAATTGGACGGGACACCCTGGACGTCGGTAGAGCCAGCTGTAGACATCAACTGCGTGGCTTGGTGCAAAGACAGCGGCATGTTCCTGACAGCTAATGAAGGCCGGCAACAGCATTCGTTCTTCATCCCCCAGCTTGGACCGGCGCCAAAGTGGTGCTCATTCTTGGACAACGTCGTTGAAGAAATGGCTGACGATCCCAACGACCCCTACGCTTTCACCAAAACCAAGGTTGGTGAAATCTACGACAACTACAAATTTCTCACGCCACCTCAGCTGCGCATGCTCAATCTGGATCATCTGGTTGGCAAGACCAATTTGCTTCGTCCTTACATGCATGGTTTCTTTGTCGCTCAGGGTCTGTATGAGGAAGCAAGGCTCATCGCAAATCCCACCAGCTGGGAAGAAGAAAGAGCAAAAAGAGTCCAGGCGAAGATTGACAAAGAACGGGAGAGCAGGATTCGGGGCAACAAGAAGATTACGGCCAAGGTCAATCGCAAATTTCTGGAGAGGATACTTGAGCGAGAAGAAAAGAATGAGAGGCGGCGGGCCCAGCGTGTATTGGCCCAGGGTGGCGACGAGAGTGCTCCGGCTGAAGCGGCCGGCAGTGCGGCCGCTCCGACTGACGACAAAGGTCTGTTCCCTGATGCTCGATTTGCGAGAATGTTTCAGGAGGAAGACTTCGCTGTGGACGAAACTTCGAGAGAGTTTCAGCAACTCAACCCAAGCACGAAAGGGCCGGCTTCAAATCTGGACCGAGAGAAAGGTCTTACAGCTGTCGAAGAAGAGGCTATTGACGAGGTACCTGGGTCAAGCGATGAAGAAGACGAAGACGAAGACGATTTCACTGGCGGCCGGAATAAGACGGCTACTCACATATCGACTGCCGATTACAAACGTCGTCCGAACAAGAAGCAGAAGAGAGATCAGATGCAAATGCGTGTCACATCATCAGGAGCAAGGGGTACGGCGAGAACGACTCATGATCGCTCTTTCGGCTCTCGGGCGGAGAATATCCAGCCTGTTGAGCGAAAGCAGTGTATGCCAGGCTTTGGTGGAGCTGTGGGTGACAAGGTCATAACGTTCGAGCCCACCAAGAAATCTAAAGCCTCGGACAAGTTCTACAGTGGCTCGGTCAGCACGTCCAGAGGACAAGGCCGAAGAAGTGCATCCGGAAACACTTTCAGAAAGATGGGATGAGCCTAGGCATTATGCTTTCATTCTCTGGGCGGGACAGCGTTACGAGTCATGGCTTGGACCACATCGGCTGATCGCGCTACGGCGCCAAAGATTCCGCCTTCCATCTTGACCGACTCAACAGTGGCATTGTGCAGTTGCGCTGTTGCAGCCGCTGTTGCGTCTTCGAGCAGAAGACAGTCGAAGCCGCGGTCATTGGCCTCCCGCATGGTAGTGGAAACGCAGACATCGGTAGTCACTCCGCACAACACCAGATTTCTGATACCACGAATCTTCAAGAGATGCTCAAAATCCGTGTGTGCAAAAGATCCTCTGCCAGGCTTGTCGATAATCACTTCGTTGGGCCGTGGCGCCAACTCTGGAATAACATCGTGTCCAGGCTCTCCGCGAATCAGGAATCTACCCAGTGGACCTCGATCGCCGATGCCCAATTGGCGCGGATTGTTGCGTGATCGAAATCGTTCACGACTCGACAATGTGGAAAGGTCAGGTCTATGTCCTACAAGACGGTCAAATTCCAGCAGGTGAAAGGTGCTTGGTGCGCGGCTCCATACCTTCGCGTGTGAAGAAGACCGGAAACCCGGCTCCGCGCGCAGCAGAGAGGAGTGCCTGAATGGTTGGGATCAGGTGTCGAGCATCTTCCACATCATAGCCCTGACAGTCGAAATATCCGCCCACTTCACAGACTGGCACTTTGTCAGTTCACTCCCGTCAGGAACGCAGATGGAGGGTGTCTTACAATCCCGTTGCATGTCAATGACGACGAGCGCGGTTGTCGCAGGACTGAAAGAAGCATCGTGTGGATAGTGGTAGGGCTCTGCTGGGATCGAGCCGTTTAGGCCCAATTGCAGTGTGGCGTCTCCCATTGATTGGATCGGTTGAGAAGATCAACTTCACAGCCGGGTGTTTCGTTCTTAACATGTCCCATTTTCGTGCCTCGATGCCCCTTGTATGTAATATTCCTTGTAAAGATGCGGACAAGTCCGAGATCAGTTTAGATTTTCTACTCTCGGTGCTATTCCATCGCCGCCCTCTGCTGACTCATCGCCCACCTGTTTGCTCACGGGGGTTACGAGACCTCGTATGAGCATGACCTTCGGACAGGCCCTCAGTTGGGGCTTTCCTTCAGCCAGTCTCGAGCAAGACGGATACTTCAACAAGACTCTGCATGTCTCATAGGGATTATGCCTTCTCAACGGGTCATCTCAAAATGCCGTCAGCAACGAATACAGCAGCGCAAGGAAACTGGGCCGCCGTTGCCGACGGCCCGGTTAGCGACAAGCCGGTCATTAATCCTGATTCCCGGCGCAGTCTCCGACCTCATCGACCTGTTGGACGATTGACCGTCGGCTCTTCTGAAACAACAGGGGCATTCGATCTTTTCAAAGTCTAGACACGTTCAACTACGTTCATTCGGGGCCCCGTACCAAGCAGTCGCCATGGCCGACTACTCTCAGTACCAAGGGCCGAACCCTGAATGGGAGCAGTTCACTCAAGGAACGGTGCTCCCGCCGGTCGGGCTGGCACCGGGGGAGACTCTGGTCGACTACCAACGATCAAGGAACGCCCTTCGAGAGAAAGATTCCCGAGTAGAGATGGAAAGATCAGGTCGGCTCATCCGTGACCCGGTACATCAACAATGTTGTTGGCCGGCCAGGGACGCTGTGAGAATGCTAACACAAAGTCATTTTCTCAGGGCTGTCAGAGAAGGTCAGCTGGGAAGATGTCAGTATTCCCACACGCGACGCTTCAACCATTCCCGCCCGCATTTACAAGACCAAACGGGACTCCGATGGTTCCGCGACAGCGCCGCTCCCGGTTTATCTTTTCTTCCACGGCGGTGGATATCTTTTCGGGAGCATCGAGTCGGAGGACGCCAACTGCAGCCGCGTTGTTGCCATGTCTCCCTATGACTCGGTCATCGTGGTCCATGTGAATCACCGCCACACGCCGGCCTTCAAGTATCCCGTCCCACACCATGATGCCTGGGACGCGTTTCTCTGGCTCGACAAGAACATCACATCCATTGGTGGTGATTGCAACAAAGTCATTGTGGGCGGAATCTCCGCCGGTGGCGGTCTCGCAGCCTCTGTGGTGCTTCATGCACAGGAACTGCCATCTTCGGGCCTGAACATCACCGTTGCCGGACAATTGCTGCTCATCCCGTGGCTGGTTCACCCCAAAGCGTATCCTTTTGACATGCTAGCTTCTAAAGAGCGATCAAGCTTTGTGCAAAATAGTGACGCTCCTATTCTCCCGCTCGCGCAAATCACCATATTCACCGATGCCCTCAGCGGACCAGACACCGACCCCACAGATATATATCTCAGTCCTCTATTCGCCTCGGACGAGAAGATCCGGGGCATGCCAAAGACGGTCTTCGTAGTGGCAGGCATGGATCCGCTACGGGATGAGGCGCTCTTATACGCCGACAAGCTGAAGAGAAACGGGTAAGCAGCATCCTGCAATTTTGGTGTCTGGCTACCCTGCCGGTCATGGACGTCGATTTGCGACTGCTGACCGCTTGTAGCGTACCGGCAAAAGTGAACATTTTTCCTGGCCTACCCCATGGCTTCAGGCGGTTCGGGAGTCTCAAGGCCAGTGCGCGATGGGACGAACTGATCGTCGAAGGTATTCAATGGTGCCTATCAGATAATCTCGAGAACTCGACCCAGGTTGAACTTCCTTAGAGTCGCGATCACACAGACAATCGATTCCGAACGAGGTTCCATACTGGCACGCAAATGGATCATTACAGGAACTACAAGACCCTGATTGGGCCAGTTTCCCGTCCCGCAGCGTACTCCCTTGTTTAGATCGATCTCTCATCGCGGAGATGTAACGGACGGTTCTGCATTACCCCAGTGTCCTGGCCCATATGGCTCTTCCAGACCTCCTCGCACACCTGACGATAGAGTTGAGAAACCATCAGGGGCACTACTGACCCATTGTCCGCCATGCTTCGCCGAGTGCATTGTTATCCGTTCGCCGTTGTTCATGTATTCGTCCTTTACAGCGAACCTTGAGCGGGGAATCTTCATCGTGAGCTTTACCTCCTGTAACTTATGACCGTGTTTCCTTTATCCTTGGGGTAATCGACCTCCGTTAGGCATCAACGGGGCCCGGTTTGCGATAGAGTATCCGAACTATGACATCTTGAAATGTCAAATGGGACGGGCTCCCAATCACCGAGACTGCCTTTTCTAAATCTTGATGCGGATGCCCTTTCTTACCTTATTCGCGGCAACCCACGAACGAAAATTACGCCGAGCCAGCCACGAGGCCCAGGCCAGGTCTCGTTACTTTGGTCAGGGGTCCCGCCTATCTCATCACGGAAGGATACGTGCACCGATAGCCGAGCTGTGTAGGTGTTACCGGTCCCCTGCGGGTACCTCGTACTCGTACTTCTTCCTCGGCTTGTCCTCAGACTCTTAGCCCTATGGGGGGTGGCCGGACCCATCAGGCTTTAGTCTTTTCCAGAGCGTGGTCGCTTCTCGAAGACTGCATCGACCATTCCCTTTTTCACTTTGCCGGCGATGTACGCTCGACAGTCCCAACCTTCTCACGCGATACTTGGGCTCGATGGCGCGGAGAAGCATGGTGATTTAGAGTGTCGCTTTCATCCCCCCCGCTTGGACCCAACATCATGGGCGGGCCAAGCACTTACAACTTCTTGGTGGCGGCTGCCGTCACCGTCGGCGCATACACGTATGGCTTCAACAACTCGGTCATCGCCCCAGTCTATGGTGGGGATTGAGATCTGCCCTCCCCGCGACAGTGGATGCTGATGTTTTGGCCCTAGGCATGACAGGCTTCTTCCACTACTTTGGCCTTTCCGCTGAGCCGGGCGATCAAAGGACAGCAAGCCTCATAGGAGGTACGTACTCGACGCTTCCCTTTTCGCTGATGCTAAAGCGATGTGTCCAGCTGCCAATGGCCTCTTCTTCGCTGGAGGGATGCTTGGATGTTTCACCCTTGCGTGGAAAGGAGATGCCCTCGGCCGAGTCCGCAACCTCCAGGTTGCTGCTGCGCTGTGCTTGGCTTCAGCCATCATCCAAGGCGCTTCCGTCCACATCGCCATGTACATCGTCGGAAGATTCATCAGCGGATACGGGTGAATCCACGAGGCGCCCGGAACCCATGACTTCGCTAAACTAACATTCCCCAGGTCGGGCGGCATGATTTCGTTGATCCCCACCTATCTGTCTGAGATTTCACCACCTCATATGCGTGGCCGCCTCGTGGGCCTCGCAGGGGTAGGAATATCCCTGGGCTACGTATGGCATCTATCGTCTTCCGTGGTCCTTCAAAGCTCATGAAGACTTTAGTGCAACGCCGGTTGGGCAGGCTATGGATGCTATTTCGGAAACACAAACATGTCCTGGCGCTTGTTGACGAGTCTTCAAGGCAAGTCCGACAGAGGTCTGGGAGACCCGCTATTGCTGACAGGGGGGGGTGTGAGCAGTCATCTCGCCGGTCTTCCTTCTCGGCGTCTCGCCCTGGCTGCCCGAGTCCCCTAGGTGGCTGATTCTTCGCGACCACCACGAGCGGGCCTTCGCTACGCTTCAGAAGCTGCACCACACGCCCGAAGATACACAAGATATCTTGGCTCGGGAAGAGTACGCACAGATCAAGAAGCAGGTCGAACTGGATCGCTCAAAGCCGCAGACTCTGCTCGAAATCTTGAAGACTCCATCGTATCGGAGACGCCTGTTCACGGCCATGTTTCTCGAGTAGGTCACCATTCTCATTGTATGTCAATCAACTGATGAAGCGTCTTGTAGGTTTCTTTTCCAAAGCACCGGCGTGCTCGTGGTCAACAACTACCAGGTAAGCAGGCGTTCCTCTGGGGTGTTGTCGTACTCACGACGCCGCCGCCTTCAGGTATTGCTCTACAGCAACTTGGGCCTTGACGGCTCCCTCCCACTCATGCTCTATGCCGTCTACTGCACCTGGTCTGGGGTCGTGAACTATTTGGCTACACTCTGCATCGACAAAGTCGGCCGGGTCAAGATGATGATCTGGGGAACGGTCAGTCCCACCCATCTAGAGTTCTGCGCCTGCTGGTGGCGTTGACTTCAACGTGGATTCCTGCCTGTAGCGGTCCTGGACTGACAAACAATCTTCCTCGTTTCCAGATCGGCTCAATCATCAACGTGGCCCTGCTCACGACGATGATTGCCCTGTACGGCGGCTCGGGCAACAAAGTCGGCAACGGCTTCGGTGTCTTCTTCCTGTTCTTCTTCGTGACTTGCTACGGCTTCGGCATCGACGCCACCGTCTTCGTGTACATGTCGGAGCTGTTCCCCACCCACATCCGCTCGCAGGGGGTCGCAATGGGTCTCGCCACCTTCCTCGGCTCGGCTCTCGTCTACAATGAGGTCGCGGGCACAGCATTCGCCACCATCGGCTGGAAGTATTATCTCGTCTTTGTGTGCGTTGCCGTTTCGGCCCTTCCGTTCCTGGTCTTTTGCTGCCCGGAGACCAAAGGTCTCACGCTCGAAGAGGTGGGCCAGTTGTTTGGCGACGAAGTGGGCTTGGATTTAAGCCACATGACGGCGGAGCAACGGGAGGAACTCGACCGGAAGCTCCTCGCCGAGAATGGGAAGGTCCAGATCCCAAACGACGTGTGTGAAGAGCAAGTCATAACAAAGGACGATGCCGGGACAATCTCGCGCTCGGGGAAGGTCGATGTGTAAAGTTAGAACCGCTCAGGCCATGGTGGAAGGAGCCTGGCTCAAATGGGAGTGGGACATGGGGATTCAAACCGCGTGGGATCCCTCTCCTCCCCGTGCCCAGAGCTGGTGTGGCAGTGGAAATGTCGAAAATGAAACCCGATTCCACGAGAAGAGTGGTTTCTTCTTGTTGAACACTGGTGTCGAAAGTGGACCCAAACTCCCAGCCTTGCTCGGCACCTTCTGTACTACGATGTATGACTGTGCCGTGCCTAGATGGCCGATAGCCTGGGTCCTCTAATGATCGAACCGAGCGAGCTTGTTCGTGTGATGCACATGCCAGGTTCGACATCACCGAGTTCAAATCCTGCGACGGATAGCAAATGCTGCGGCTCTTCTCTTCCCAAAGAATCGGGTGGATGCCTTTGGCGAGAACATCTTTGTCAACTTCGTCCCGTTGCCGGTTGCTGGATTCATATACGCTCGTATGTATGTACAGGTGAACCGCGGACACCTCAACCCATCCAGGTCTCTGTTGTTGTGCTGAGCACAGTATTCATTGGCACTCATTTGAAGGATGCACTCTGGACAGAATCCATCCATTTACCGCACAATTCCGAGCGGGCACGCAGGACAAGACATCGGGGTACTACTACTTCACGGAAGACTTTCAAGCTACGAAGTGGGAGCCCTTCAATACGACGCAGGTCTCCTTCGCCTCGGAGCACAATAGAAGCTAATAAAGATCAGGGCGAAACACCGATCTTGTAGGGAAGGTTCAGGAGAAGCGGCCAGTTTTGATATGCTCTGTCTTCGTGTGAGCGAACAGAAACCTTTAATCCGGTTTAATCTTGTCCGGCTTCGTCCTTCAGCATTTTCTGGATGGTGGCCAGAGCACTGTCCTTATTGCTGACCAGATTCGTACGCGCCGGGCCAGGGTTGTTGTACAGAGGGATGCTCCGCCAACTCTCCTCCGCCTCTTCGACCACCTCCAGCACCGTGCCGGCGGGATACCGGTCGTGGGCGTTCTCGGCCAGGGCGACCAGGGCGCGAGCGATGACCTCGGGGTCGAGCAGCTTGTCTTTTGTCGGATCAACCCAGCCGGCGACTCCGGGGTCTTCCAACAGTAGAGGCGTTTTTATCGAACTAAACAGCACAGGAGCAGGTTCGGTTGCGTCAGCCGTTTCCACCAACAAGACATAATTGTGCGTGGCGGAATACATACCCCGGAGCAACTCCGACAACCCGAATGCCGCAGAGCGCTTCTAGAGAACCCATACCCATGACGAAACTGCCGACCCCGTGCTTTGACGCTTGATACAGGGGCGTAACAATGCTGATAGTCTCAGCCGCCACGCTGGCAATGTGAAGAATAACCCCAGGCTTTCTCGCCCGAAGCATCTCCCGGATGGCGATGCGGGTCATCTTAATCGGATGGACGAGGTTGATGTCCAGGATCTTGTAGTGGGATGGTGAATCGCCATCGCCCCAGAATCCCGAGCTTGGCTGTCAGGGGGG
This sequence comes from Phialophora macrospora, assembly GCA_000835435.1. NCBI lineage: Eukaryota > Fungi > Ascomycota > Eurotiomycetes > Chaetothyriales > Herpotrichiellaceae > Phialophora > Phialophora macrospora. The sequence continues at coordinate 534,973 of KN846962.1, forward strand.
GTCAGAAGAGGTTAGCTATTGGCAGTAAGCAGGAGAGAGAAACACCAAGGGAACGGACGATCCGTACAGGCTCATAGATCCCTGCTCCGGGGCAAACCAGGTCTGGTACAGTGCCAAACTTCTCCTTGGCCACGTCAAAGGCCTTTTGCAGCTGAGGCCAGTCCGTCACGTCAGTTCGTTCAAACACAACCGTCGGACCACCTTTCGTAGTCGTGGTCGAGTCAATGAATGCTTGTGCTTCAGGTCGTAGGCCAATGTCTGCAATGAGGACGTTACACCCTTTCTCGACCAGCATCTTCGCAAATGCCAGATTGATGCCTGGAACCAGTCAAGTCAGTCAGTCGGCCACCAGTTCGGGTAAATGGTCATTGTCCCCTGGCCCTGCCCCTGCTTCCGTATTCCGTCTTTGCTTACCGGAACCCGCCCCTGTCACGATGGCGCAGGCGCCCTTCAGGTTGAGTCCAGGCATGCTGACGATCACAAGGGCGCAACTTGCAGTCGGTTCACAACTCGTGGGGTACAGGTCAATCACAGACAGTGATGAGCTCGTCGAAGGTTCGTCCAAGATACCGAGTATGTAGACCTGATATGTCTCTCGGCACAACAGGGGCGTGTGCACAATGACGGGATATCAAGATCCAGTACCAAGTACGTGAAACCACCCCCCTTTTTCTCCGCAGAGGGGGGTGAGTGACAAAAGTGTGCCGAAAGGCGGAGACCTCGGGCGTCGGCAATGCTTGTACAGTATCTGGGGTGGGATGAGACTACATTCTGCGATTGCGAGTTGGAGGCGGCCAAAAACTGGGAGAAGAGCATCGTAAAGCGATAAGTGCCTGCTAGACGCTTCCGGTCTTGATTCCCTCCAAGGTCCAGGACGAGTCGAGAACAGTTGGCACAATTCATACTCGCGACTGCATTGTCATCCAGCTAAACGTCCCCTGCGGGTATCAGACTGACTGACCCGATCGGCTACAGTAGATGTGGCTGGCCTGAGACTTTGAGTTGGGACCTATTTGCTGGATCCTAAAAAGCGGCAATGTACAAGGGACAATGGCTGGTTGGCTGTTGAGCTCCCTTTTGCTTTCTGAGAACGACAGATATGCATGCCACCGGGACTGCTCGAACAGTCTCTTGTGATTCGATCCTCTAGGACCACGTCTCAGAAATGTTCTACATGCGAGTCCTCCCCATGTACGACAATCTCGGCACCTATGATATACTTAGTCTTGTCAGAACAAAGGAGAGCCACGGCATGAGACACATCGAAACCGTTCCCCATGTAGCCCATTGGGACCTGTTGCATTCTCGTTTCGATGATTCCTTCCAAGTCCCCTGCGACATATTTGTCGGCCAGCTAGCCAACAAGTGGGGTATACATCAATCCAGGCACAACGGTGTTGATTCGAACCCCCTTCTTCGCGTACAGGACCGAAATCAGCTTGGAAAGGTGAATGCAGGCGGCTTTGGCAGCGGCGTAGCTGACCGGAGCTTTCCGGTGTAGCGCAATTCGGCAACCGAAGTCAGAGTGCTGTTGCTCCATGATCAGGAGGGCCTCGTAGGATGTGAGTTAGGTCGATCTCAAAATGATGTTGATCTGTCGGTCCCAAATTACCTCATCCAACCCTGGCGGGATCACCTGGTTCTGAACGGCCAACGCTGGAGAATCATTAGTATCTGTCGAATTGTGGTGCTCACGGCCATCGACAGAGCAGTCGGCTGGTCGAAGGGATAGCGACTAGTTCAAGGATTCCCTGCTCGAGAAATGAATTTAGTTGTTGACTAGAATTATCGATGCGACGACCTATTTTTCACCGTCAATTACTGGGAATCGAAACTGGAGTGCACCAACTCCTTCACTTGTGCATCGGCCACATCTCCCTTCGCAACATCACAATACGTGATGTCTGATCGGGACAGCACGGGCCTGCACGTCACAAACTGTCGCTGTCGAGCCTGGGACTATGACGACAGGCAGCAGCCATCGCCTCTGCTGTGCCACGAGGCAACACATCTTGAGGCCCCTATTCTCAAGGCAGGATCGGTGAGCCTGGTAGCGCTACAAGCCTGTCGATGCCGGCACCTCCCCATGCCTGCTCGGTGCTGAAGGGTCGGTGGAGTCGGCAGAAGCCAGCTACCGGCCGATCGTCCCCGCAAACCCCCCTTTCCCCACAAACCGAAATGTTTGCATCTATCAGGTGCATAACCGACTATATCACCCTTTTTGGACCTTGGGGTAATCTTCGGGGTATTCGAGGTGAATAAATAGCGGGGGTCAGCATAGTTTCGAACGTTCGGAAGATAGAGAGACAACATCGTATCTTGACGCTGGTAACCGGTCCACCAATGGCGTACGAGGGACAGACAGCCTTCCTAACCGGTATGACGCCCGGAGCACCTCTCTCAGTCAATAAAAGGCTAATAACTCGTGGTAGGTGGCGCAAGCGGTATTGGACGAGCAGTCACCAAGATGCTCGTTGAGAAAGGGTGTGGAAACTCCTCTGCCCGTTCCTCCTTTCCATCCTGTGGATGACCATCTAACCTCCCACTGAAGGATCAAAGTCTACATGGCAGATCTGGACCGGAAAGGCGCCGAAGAAGTGGCCAACGAGCTGAATGCAACCACACAGATGGTGTGGACGGTCGAGGCGAATGTGGCTTCGTGGGAGTCGCAACGCGCCGCGTGGGAAACCGCCGAGGCTGAATTCAAACGCATCGATTATGTCTTTCCCATTGCTGGCATTGGTGAGCGGCGTACATTCCCCAACCGGCCCAACTCGGCGGGATACGAGAAGCCTGACCTGAATGTGCTCGACGTGGACTGTGTCGGCGCCATCTACACGATCAGTCTGGCTGTGCAGCATTTCCGTCGCCAACCACCGAACATATACGGCTTCCGGGGAAAGAGTAAGCTCTTCGGTCTGCACGCGCTCCCTGTTCACCCCTGTCCCTAACACAATCTTCCAGTCATGCCAGTGGCCTCGGTCTGCGGCTTCTACATCCACGAAACCGTGCCACTGTATACAGCCGCAAAGCAGTATGGATCCCTCCTTTCCGATGCAGAACGGCCACCAGCATTCGTGATGTCGAAGAGGAAACTGACGAGTCTTCAGTGCCATTGTGGGGCTGGTCCGCTCCTACGGGAAGATCCTTGCGGAGGAGAAGATTTCCCTCAACGCGGTGTGCCCCAACAAGATCCGGACAGGAATCTCCAGTGCAGAAGTGTATGCGAAGGCGGAGAAGGTTGGGGCTCTAGTGCCCATGGAGAAATTGCTGGAGGCCTTCGAATTGTTGCTGGGCGCAAACGAGATGTCTGGAGAATGCGTCGAAGTCGCTCCCCAATTGGGAGTCCGGGTCGTCCAGTTCATGCCGTTCATCAATGAGGAGTCAAGACTCAGCGCTCGCTTGACATATGAGCGGTCACACTACCTTCATGAGCCGGTCACGGACAACAAGCTATAGAATGCAATCATCCAGATTTCTCGCGTGACGGCGCAAGCTTGGTGTAAGGGGTCCGACCCAAAAGATTGCATGCCGTGGGAAGGACGGTTAGCCCAGTATTGCAAGAACGCCGAAGAGGCCTTCGCATTCTTCTTTTTTTTGTCACCCCGGCCTGTGTAGCTGCACCGACGCGATATTGCATCTTACTCCACTGAAGCAGGTGGCATCGTACTATGAGACTAAACTCGAGAGAGAAGAGAGAGAAGAGGTCAAGTCTTCTTTGTGAGAGCCACAGAAGTAGGCTGCGGTCCGCCAAGATTTTACGATTACGTGCCGCCAATAAGGTGCTCGTGCACCTTGGGGCGCAGCCTTGTGATGGAGGACTGCAGCCTTGTTAACCACTGGGAAGGGAAAGTGTAGCGGGTCAATCGGAGAATTACGTGCAGATTAGCCCGGCTTGGCGCCGGCCGTTGCTGGTGGCAGGGCAGGGAACCCCGTGTTTGTCGTCGTGTCGCCTGCCACTCTTTCCCTGAATTCTGCCACCGAGGGAGCTGCCTCCCAGCGCAGACTCGGCCAGTGATACTAACCACAGCAGCAGCAGCAGGATCATCATCGCCATCGCCATCCCCTTGGATTCCCTCGACCACCGACACCACGACAACAGTGGCGAAAACACCAACCTCACCGCCCGGAACCCGCGTCGCATCTCCATCAGCCTATGGAGAACAACCAACACGAAACATCAACCGACTCACCGCAACACCCTCAACACCGGATTCGACCTTCACATATATAAGTCGCACCGACAACGCTAGGCGACCCTATTATTACGATTGGACTCACCAAACCCCACCAGCATGGCCCTCATGGACGGGGTGCCTTCTTCACCCCCTGGCGCAGGCACGTCGACTGAAGAAGCACTAAAATACTACAAAGCACAATACGAACTCTTAGAGTCCGAACTTGCGGACTTTCAAGCCTCTAGTAAAGAACTTGAGGCGGAGTTAGAAAAAGACGTCGAAGCAACCGAAAAGCGCGAACGGCAGTGGAAGGACAAAGCTTCCAACCTGCAATATGAGATCGAGGAATGGAAGACGAAATACAAGCAGTCAAAGATGGAAGCCTCGAATGCTCAGAATGCGTTACAGAAGGAAATCACCCAGCTTCGAGAGACGAACCGAGAACTGAATCTGCGACTTCGCGACACCGAGGTCGCCAATGACGACTACGAGCGAAAGCAACGGAACACCGAGTCTTCGCTGGAGGACTTGGAACAAAAATACAACCAGACAATCGAGCGCAGCGTCATGCTCGAGGAAGAAATGCGTACTGGAGAACAGGAAAGAGAGGCACTCAGGATTGAAGCGCAAAGGCTGCGCGATGAATTGTCCGATCTGAGAATCGAGGCCGACATCACCAAAGAGAAACTACAGAAAGCCACCGAACAACTGGCGCAACGAGAAAAGCACTTGACCATCCAACCGATATCGCTATCCGCGTCTCCACGTTCAGAGTTATCCCCCACTACCACGACAGCCTCTTCGCCGACTTTCGACACCCCTCCGGCGAAATCATCATTGTCAGACACGCCAACACCGCCCTCACCACCGTTTTCTGACAAGTCGACCAAGGCATCCAAACCCTTTGCGGCGCCAGCAATTCCGAAACCCAGGCAATCACTCACGGCCAATGGAATTGCTTCACGACCTTCCACCGCAGGCTCCACCGCCTCGAGACCCGCTGGTCATGCTCGGGGTCCTTCCATTCCAGCCCTATCTCGAACCGGGCCTTCGGCATCATTCCGACAGAGTCTGTCGAGACCGGCAAGCTCCCAACAACGACCTTCAGGATTACCTCAGTCAGCGTCGATCATCCACCTCAAGAACATGCAAGGAAAGCTCGCAGCCCTAACGGAACGAGCTCACGCCGCCAAGTCGAAGCTGCCGGCTCCTGTTCGCACCCCACCTAGGACCTCACCCAGAAGTGGCTCGGCTCTTGGCAATCACATACCAGCCTCTGTTACCGTCCGCTCACGGAAAAGGACAAACGGCAGCACTATTAGCGGCAATGATTCTATGCTCGACAAGATGCAAGAAACACCATCGATGCCCAGGACTAGAACAAGCCGACCGTCACTCAACCAACGTCCCCCATCTCCAATACGCATTGAGCCTTCCATGCCGAGACCGAAGACAAGTCGGCCATCACTGAATCAACAACCGCCGTCCCCAAGAAGAGGCGAGATGGCGGCCCCTCCACCTCGCCCAGCATCGCGAACAAGCGGTCTTCCTTCATCTCGCTCGTCATTCGCCCCCAGCCACTCCCGCCCAGGAAGCCGAGCTAGTGTCTCCGGTTTTCCACGAGTGCCGTTGGGAAGCGGTATCGGTGCTGGTTTCGCGCCCAACGCATCCACGGATAGAGTCCGACCGCAAAGCAGTCTCAGCAGCTATGGCGGCTTGGACGGTGCTATGGACGAAGAAGTCGACCCCAGCGAGCTTGATGCTGGCATCACGCCCCAACCGAGACGGGCAACGTTTGCGAAAGGACGCACTAGCGATGTCGGTAGCGGAATTCCAAGTCCAAGTAAACGGTCGAGTATCGGTGGGGCGACGAAGTCACTGAAACGGCAAAGTGTCGGCATTAATGGGCTGGTGAATGCACAAGACTCTGGTATAGGCTTGACCAATGTACAAGAGGGAGGTTATGACTTGAATGAGACGTTTTGAAGTGCGCGAGACATTGGATCACGGCCAGCACCACCGAGTAGTGTGGGTTTGGTGCCGGACAAGAGCTTCGGAATAGGGGATAAATGTCGATACGCATTGGATTAGCTACAAAGCAGAACTGCATGTATTCGGATTGGCGACCTGCACGCATGACTAGGAGCGATACCCTCGTTTTAGAATTTTCATGATATTCATATTATCCGCTTCAGAGAGCCCGCCAGTCTATGGTTGGGACCGGAATTGATTGCCTCTGCAACCGTTTCTCTCATTTCGTGCCGTTCAGCACGACCAACTGACCTTGCCGCGCGTCCACATCCAAGTCGCCCGCATCGTCGGGCACATCAAACCCCACGAACCCACTCCTCGTGGGCACAAACTGCCTCAAGGTCACGCCGGCCTCGCCCAAGACCCGCCGACTGGCCTCGTCCATGTTATAGCTCTGGCTATAGACGACCTCCTTGACGCCGACCTGGGCGATCTTGACACTACACGTCAAGCACGGACACGTGTCGCAGTACAGCACGGCGCCCTCGCGGATGCGCTCGCGGCCGGCCTCGAGCAGCGCGTTCTCCTCGGCGTGCAGGCACAGGCAGGTGGCGAGGCCGACGCCGCCGGCCGACGCGGCGTTGCAGCGCGGACAGCCGCCCTCGTTGCAGTTGGCCAGACCCCGTGGGGTGCCGTTGTAGCCCGTCGAGATGATGCGGGCGTGGTGCACGAGCACGCAGCCGACGCGGCGCTTCATGCAGTTCGACCGCTGCGAGGCCAGCGACGCCAGCGTCATGAAGTACGCGTCCCAGGTCGGGCGGAGGCGGGTCGGGGACGCGAGGTCCAGCGTGGCCAGGAAGGCATGGTACGCGGATGGCGTGCCGTGCGTGTTGAGGATCGAGAGGTGCGCGTGCGCGAGCAGCGGGGCGAGTGCTGAGCGGGAGGGAGATCGACGAGGATGACGAGAGTTGGTAGCTTGGCCTACTGTTCGCGAGCTTCCTCTTGAGCCGTACAGTTGTAGGTCGTTGTAGTGGACGAAGTCGGCGAGTGGCATCGGGGGGAGGTTGCGTTTCGTACACCTGTATATAATCCGGCGTGGGCCGTTGAGTTAGCCACGGTGCTCTTGGATCCTGGACTTGGGCTTGGTTGTTGTGAGTTCGGCGACCTGAACAAGACCTGTGACAGCACAACACACGGTATGGTAGGGCAGCCTGGCTGTCTAAGAGATCAAGAGAGGCTGCTGCGCACATGTACCAGGGGGAGGGGTTTCGCTTTGGCCTTGCCACGCGTGGTGGAGCCCGTGGGGATGGACTCTTTCCATAAGAGAGATGTAACCAGATTTCAATAAATATAAACCGAAGCGGATATAATAGCTCAAGCTTAGAGCTGAGGACAGAATCTCCCACGCTAAAGACAGGGCACAGAAGAACCAAGGTTGAGAAAAAAGGCGGAGAATCAGACGAGGATGAGATATCCACACATACCGGTCGCTGAACCTCTCAAACCTCACACCAACGGGGGCGTCGACGTTGATCAGCATGAAGAATGGCCTTCTGAGGAGTAGCTCTAGAGTCTCTTCGTCGTAGATATCTGTCAAGACCCAATGTTCGCGCCATCGTTTGGTCACGAAATCCAGCAAGGACTCGACGTCAGGGAATGTGAGACCTCGTGTGCCGACTTGGTCGGTCACACTGGGGAGGAGGCGCAGGTGGTCTATAGTTGATGGTGATGATGGAGATGGTGCGGGATCATATTGAGAGGCGTGCGAGGGGATGGCGCCGTTGGAGGAGCTTTGCAACGGCTGTAGTTGAGTCGGTGTGGGAAGATGCAGGCGGAGGAAGCCGAGCTGTTGGACTAGATATTCGGCTGTGGTGTGTTTGCCGGCGCAGATGGAGCCGCAGATGCCGATTAACATTGTGCTCAGACGGTGTCTTAGTCTGGCGAGCAGTGGTTGGTGATGGGTGCGCAATAATTTAGAGGGCGTGAGTGCAAGGCCGTCGCGGCTGATACTGGCCAAAGTTTGTCTGTCCCTGAACCATTCAAGAAAGATCGCCCAATGATGGCCTGGCCTCTCGTCTGAGTTTGAGATATCCGGGTTCGATCGTGACCGCTTCGGATCTTCCTGCTGAGCGAATTGACTGAGCCAATTCGAGGATGCCTTACTCCCACGGGCCTGAGGACTGCTTATGGTCGTTTGAGACCTCGATACGTATCTCAGAAGACGCGTAAAGTGGTCATTTAACGCGTCCGAATGACCGCCAGAATGACAAGGGTTCAGGGCTTACTAAGCACGCGACAGGTGTGTTTCACGTGCGGGGGGCACCTGGCAGGGCCTGGGCGAGGTGAGGCGAAGGTGAAGTGGAGGTGACGGGCGGGAGCCTGTGGTGCCTGATTCGAGCAGATCTGCTTTTAGCCTCGCGGCATCCCCCCCAGCCACTCCACCTGCACGTCGTCCGTCTATGTAGGACGTGCTTCCAGGACTCCAAGACTCTAGAGCTCGAGGCCAACCTCTAACCAACTTTCTGACCTTTGTACATCATCTGTTACGGCGGGCTGCTCTGTAGATAGGCTTACTTCGTTTGCAAACCTCTTCTTCATCGGCTCCAAACGCTGAACACCCGCGCTGTTATCGGACGCTTACCGCAAGCATCGCCACCCCCAGAGACTGGGTCGGATCGCCCTCTCTCAATCATGCAATACGTCCCCTTTGCCTCGGACATCGAGATCCCCTTCTATGCCTCTCTAGCATCTCACAAAATCAACCATGACAAACTCGACGATTCGGCGCGAAAGCTCCTGGGTCTGTATGAAATCCGCCCGGCAGACGGCAAGGAACATTCCTGCCGGATGCAAGTCCACGCCAACGCTCTAACCAGCGACGAAGTGCCCGCGGGATTCTATCGCGCCGAAGGCATTATCAGAAACTTCAACACGGTCGAGGAGTATCGCAACATCGACAAGTTGGCCATGATCCAGCAAGCGGGGAAAACTATCTGGGACGCGATCAACGATGGGACGATCTATTCGTGTCCGAGTTTGCTTGCGAGCTTCCTGGTGCTGAGCTTCGCCGACCTCAAGAAGTATAAGTTCAACTACTGGTTCGCGTTTCCCGCACTGGTGATGGATCCGCCTTGGACGCCGACGCAGAGTACCGGAAGTCTTGCCAGCCCAGAGACAGGAATCCCGTTCAAGAAGCTAACTTCGATCGAGAGTACAACCCTGGTTGACAGCGTCATGACTTGGAAGTATGCTGTCGATTCAAGGCAGTATGGATTTTTCCTGGCAAAGAAAGTCCGTGACAAGCCCGTCCTCGAGAGTGGCTTCACTTACGATGAGGACACTGGTCCCACTTCACCGCAGTCACCACTCACTCCGACCTCGAGCCTCGGCTACACCTGGAGTGTCAGCTCCTTATCCAGCTACGAGACCGGCTTTTTCGACAACACGGATCCGGAAGACACATTTGTTTGCTTCGCCGACCCCTCAAACTATAGCGAGCCCGGCCCCGTCGCCCCGGGTTGGATGCTCCGTAACCTTCTGGTGTTGGTGCGGCAGAGGTGGAAACTCGACAAGGTCCAAGTCCTCTGCTATCGGGAGACCCAAATGCGTCGAGATGCAGCACGGAGCGTGATTTTCAACATGGAGATCTCGCAGAAGGCAAAACCCGCCGGCTCCGTAGCGCAGGCGGACTATTCACAGACCATGCCTAAAGTTGTAGGCTGGGAGCGTAATGCCGCCAACAAACTCACCGGTCGCTCCGCCGACCTTACCAGCTACATGGACCCGACGAAACTGGCCGACTCCTCCGTTGACCTCAACCTGAAACTCATGAAATGGCGCATTTCCCCCAATCTCGACCTCGAGAAGATCAAACAGACGAAATGTTTACTCCTCGGTGCAGGGACTCTGGGTTCGTATGTGTCAAGAAATCTGATGGGCTGGGGGGTGAGACATATCACGTTCGTGGACAACGGGAGCGTGAGCTTTAGTAACCCTGTTCGCCAGCCGCTGTTTACATTCAACGACTGCCTTGAGGGAGGGAAGAAAAAAGCCATTGCGGCAGCGGAGGCGTTGAAGACGATATATCCCGGCGTGCAATCCACAGGCCATGTCTTGAGTGTACCCATGGCAGGCCATCCGACCACGGACTACGAGAAGACAAAGTCCGAGTACGAACAGCTCAAGAAACTGGTTGACGAACATGATGTGATTTTCCTTCTGATGGACTCGAGAGAGTCGAGATGGCTACCCACCGTGATGGGCAAAGCGAGTGGGAAGATCGTCATGAACGCCGCCCTTGGATTCGACACATATGTGGTCATGAGGCATGGTGTGAAACTCTCGCCTCCGAGCCACGATGTCGATTATCTCAAGGATGGCGAGACCGAGGAGCACGATTCGCAAGCACAGCATGCCAGCGACGGCGAGGAGTTGGGCTGCTACTTCTGCAACGACGTCGTTGCCCCTGCCGACTCGATGAAAGACCTTACGCTGGATCAGCAATGCACAGTCACGAGGCCTGGCATTGCGGCAATAGCATCTGCTTTACTGGTCGAACTCCTGGTCTCGATCCTGCAACACCCTCTCGGCCCCGCTGCGCCGGCCACCACATCCTCCAAGCAACGCGGCGATCATCCACTGGGCATCGTCCCCCACCAGATCAGAGGCTTCCTCGCCAACTTTACGAACCTCAACATCACGGGGCAGAGTTATGATTGTTGTAGCGCGTGCTCAGACAAAGTAATCGGCGCGTATGAGAAAGAAGGGTGGGATTTTGTGGCGAAGGCCATGAACGAGAAGGGCTATGTGGAGGAGATCAGCGGATTGGCGGAGGTGCAGAGGCTGGCGGAGGAGGCGATGAAACGGGACATTGACTTCAGCGAGGAGGATGAGGAGGGAGCAGAGGATGAGGAAGGAGAGTTGATTTGACCAACTTCAGACACAGGGGCTGAAGAGGCAAGGGGATATGGTGGCAGCCTACCATCGTCCGACAATCACAGCAGGGGAATTCCAGATAGATCGCTTGCTTTTTCCTTCACACGAACGCTTCATACGCTCCTCCCAACGGTATCTGTACATCCGTTACGTGCCGCGTAGAGCAAACAAAGCACTTCCCTCGACCCTCCGTCACTGTCAGAAGTTCTTCGACTTGGTGTCCAGATTCTCGCCGTTCAGCTCGCTGGACTCGACCTGCTCTGCCCATGTCCCTCCGCCACCGCCACCCGAATCCCAACGTCGCGGGCTCGGTTTATGACTGTCTTTTGCAGCTGGCTTTGTTTCTGTGTGCTGATCCTGCGGAGGTGATGCTTTCGATGCTGAACCAGGAAGAGCGGGAAAGTCAGCTTCGGCAGCCGTGTCGGGTTGCTGCTGACTTTGCTGATCCCACCCCGGGCCAGAGCCGCCTCCTCCTCTGGGTCCTCCGCGACCTCGTCCTCTGCCTCCCCTCCCACCTCTCCCTCTTCCCCTTCCTCTTCCGCGATCATCATGCCATTCGTACTGCCGTAAGTCGTCCTCGTCGCGCTGTCCCGCGGCAAACCCCTGCCCGCCGTACTCGGCATATCCACCACCTCTGCGTCCGCCCCGTCCATTCACCTCGGCATTCACATCCTCCTTGTCTCTGTCCCACTCCCGTCCCTCCCGGTTGCCTAGCTTCCTAAGGCGGTTCTTCTCCCGCTCGCCTTCCATGACGCGCCGCTCCTTCCTCGCCACCGCCCTCTTCGCGGTCGCGATGCGTTCTCTTTCCTCAAAGCTTGCTGCATCGGCTTGCGCGCGCGCGTGTGCTGCAGCGACGTTCTGAGAGCGCTCCTTCGCGGCTGCAAGTTTCGCACTGAGTTCTTCTTCGGTGAGTTTCGGGCGCGCGAGACCGCCTGTCAACGTGCGGTCGCCGCGCACGGCTGGGGTTTTGGCGGGCGGTTGAACCGCCGAAGGAGCTGTCGGTGTGGCATCATCGGCGGATTGGGATTGAGTTTGAGGCCCCGAGGATTCGGCGTTCGTGGTCGTCGTTGTCTCTGGTTGTGTAGGAGACGATTGATGCTCCTGAGGCTGGGATTTGGCAGGCTTTGTCACGCGTGTAGCCGACTTATCGGACTCTGCTGCAGGTTTGGCCGCCCACTTCGACTCTCCCAGTCCAGCCGAGGGCTTTCGAGGCCCTCCGCCCCCGCCCCGTCCAGCTTGTTGCCCGCCTCTTCCTCTTGGTTTCGGTGCGTAGCTTGGTACCGGTGCCTCATTTGAGGTTGGGGCGGGTGGTGGCTTTGCGGCTTGCGGAGCCGGTACAGCTGCACTAACAGCCTCGATCGGAGGAGGTATTGACGCAGGCTCTAACGATACGTGCTCGAGCTGAGCAGCGACTTTGTCCGGCGAGGGTGGGTTTTCAAAGGGGATGATTTCGTCGTCAAAAAGATCGTCGTCGCCGCGGGACTGGGAGAAGTCCTCCATTATCTAAACACAGCCAGGTACTCTGATAAAATGAACTATGCATACAACTAAAGTTTATATGGCAATCAAATGCAAATGGACGTGGTCATTACTCGTACGTCGCAGGCTTGCAGAAGATGAGGCTCGTCTCAGTTCGATGTGAAGATCTCCAATATTTTCCACATGCAGAAGAATGCGGAGCAGCCCCGGAGAAACACCGACGGCGGTTTCCCTCACCGTCGTCTTTACCGTCCCACCGTCCGTAGGATAGACTGTCCCCTTCGTCCCGATTTGTTATGTACTCCACTGGTCCGGCTCCTTCGCTTGTCGCATCATTTCTTCTTGACCCCTCGGCGGCAAACTATTTAACTCTCATACAACTTATGTATCCGAGCGCATTATTTCACAGGGATCATGTCAACTGCCACGGCAAAGACGCCCTAGCTTGTATCGTCGATAAACCAATGGAGCTTTGGCAACATTGGATCGAGAAGGCGGTCGGTGCAAGGCCGGCATCGTGCCAGGCGCATCCAGACGACCTTATGAAAAGTTGTACTCTGGCTTGAGGGCTGAAGCCCTTTGGCACTGGGTCCTGGAGCCCGAGGAGGCCACGTTGAACAGGTATGTACTATGTCGCTACGTCGCGTTTCCGGTGTCTGGCTATCTGCATGCACTGGCCTGCATGGCCTCTGCTGGCCATCAACTTCTGGTCGACGACGTTCTGGGGTCTGAGCCGCTCTGGACGAGGCCGAAACACGGTCCAGAGCATGGCCAGCACTGCGGCATTAGTCTTTATCACCAAACCTTCCTCCGTGCTCATGCCAATGTCTCTGTCTCTGTCTCTGTCTCTGTCTTCATTCGAAAGCCCTTGAACGCGTCAGTCCATCCACCACCGTGTTGAAGACTCTGGGATCTGAGTGATCTGAGCTGCCTCTCGCTCCTACACCCTCACTGCCCCGCCCTCCAGCCCGACAATGGCCAGTCTGCAGCGGAGGCTGGCAGTTGGCGACGAGGCCAGGATAGGAACCTTCTACAATGCTCGGAACGACCAATTCCTCCCTGGCAACCTGTTTGGAGACCACGATCTCGACAACGTAATCCGAGTCAGTCCAATAGCCACGCCCATAATCCAGCTCGACCATGATGACAGCTACGCCTCTAAGTTCCGGATGCTGGAGATCGGGCCCTCTACCGCGGCCACGATTCTCGCAGGCTGGCTCGATTGCAAAGGATCTTTCAAGGTTCTGGAGGAACACCACAACACCGACGACGACGACGACTGGTCGGCTTTATACCATACCATTCTGACGGTGGAGGAAAAGCTGGAACTCGGCCACCCGGGACTCCGGGACTGCGCTGCTGCTGCCGCCGCCGCCGTGGACGGTCAGCCATTGCAGAATGTCACGCATGTGGTCATCGCCGTGCAATGGGGCGTTCGCACTGTCATCACTGCGCAATATCCGCCGGATGGACATGCGCGGGAAGGGCAACTGAAGTCCCAGATGGACGAATTCAAAGCCGCCACCGAAGCCGCACTCCAGGCCGCCGGAGACGATCCCAAGGTCTGCTACCTGGCAGCTGGATCGTCGGACGAAGTCCCAGGTCACCTTGACATCAAGGTCTACAGCGACGTGTTCCCTTGCGCTGGCCGCGGCGGAATCATCATGGACGATCTCCGCAAGACGTTCGAGCTTCTCCAGACCTTGCCCCTGCACATCAAGGACGACAATTGCGGCAAAGGGAGGCCGCTCGCGTATATGCTTCTCCCCATCGACATATTCGCGCTTTACACCCCGCTCCCCCTCCAGCTCCTCTCCCCTCTGGCAGCAGCAGCACCGCCCTCGCTGCCGCAGGAGGACACCTTGAACGCGTTCATCGGCGTGTTTGACGAGTTCCAGTCTTGCCGACACCGACTAGCAAAGTACATAACCTATGTGGCGTCGAGGAAGCAGTACCTGCTTCCCGAAACAGTCGGGGCTTTCGAAAGCTGCTTAGAACGACTCGTGGATGCCGAATCGGCCCTGAAGACACAATTCCCCCTTGCACTGAGGTCTGCGAGACACTATGGCGACCACGCAGCCTTGGCCGGGTTACTACACGAGTACGTCGACGGCACGTCCTCTCCCAGGCACATCATCGCGGATGTGGACGTCTCGGACCTCGCCGCAGTCGAAATCCTCGACGAGCTCGTCTCCAAGGGCGCCGTGTACATAGGCGGCGACGGTGCCATGCTGGGGCGCGAACTGGCAAAGCACAACCCCGGGAAGGCGTACGTGCTGTATTTCGACCGCCTGTGCATGGCCGAGGACCCGGACCCGTCGTGGACGTCCAACTACTCTCGATTTCTCGAGCTGCTGGCGCATCGAGATGACGAGGCCGCGCCCACGCCCACGCTGTTCGCCATCTACGACACTGGCGCGGCGGAAGGCCCATACAGCGACTTTTTGCACATAGCCATGTTGGAGAACGGCCGGGAGATCACGTCGGACTTGGTCGAGTATGAGAAGTTCATGAGCGAACGGTGTGTTGCCCGCTGTCTGCCCGGCACGTTCGAGACCGACGACATCAAGAAGCCGATCAAGCGCCGCTTCGTGACCATGCCGTGTCCCCATCGCCACTGTGACCAGCAATTGGATTGTCACTGGACGTGCTTTGGTTGTTTGGAGCCGGTCGAGTACGGGTACACAGACGATTTCTTCTACTGCGCCTGTGGCAGGAGTAAATTCACCAACTACGAATTCCGGTGCAATGGACTGGTGCACGGCCCTGGGTTCGGGAGACCCGATCCCTCCGTGACGGTCAAGCGGTTGCGCAGGCTCGAGTCGTTGAACTATGTCAACATTCTAATACTGGGGGAGACGGGCGTCGGGAAATCGACCTTTGTCAACGCCATGGTCAACTACCTGGAATTCGCCACCCTGGACGACGCCTTGGCCTCGGAGGTCCTCCGCTGGGTGATTCCTTGCTCCTTCTCGACGCAGTACATCAACCGCGCGAGTCCGGACAATGAAATCGAGGAGCACTTCGTCAAGGTGGGGTCGCGGGACGACGAAAAGGACGGCAGCAAGGGCGACTCGGCCACGCAGCGCACGACCGTGTACTCCGTGACGGTGCCGTCGGACTCGACGACGTACACGGTGCGTCTGATTGACACGCCCGGCATCGGCGACGCGCGCGGGGTCGAGTTCGACAAGCAGAACATAATGGACATCCTCACGACGATCAGCAGCTACGACGAACTGCACGGCATCCTGATCCTGCTGAAACCAAACAACTCCCGGCTGACCATCACGTTCCAGTACTGCGTCAAGGAACTGCTGGTGCACCTCCACCAGAGCGCCGCGCGGAACATGGTGTTCGGGTTCACCAACACGCGCACCACGAACTACACGCCGGGCGACACGTTCCAGCCGCTGAAGCGCTTGCTGGGCGAGAACACCAGCATCGGGCTCTCGCTACTGGCCAACACGACGTACTGCTTCGACTCGGAGAGCTTCCGGTTCCTGGCGGCGGCCAAGAACGGGCTCAACATGCCCAACAAGGACGACTTCGACCGCAGCTGGACGCACTCGCGCGACGAGACAGTGCGGCTGATCGAGCACTTCAAGGCGATCCCGCCGCACCCGACCAAGAGCACGATCAGCCTGAATGGCGCGCGCCGCAGCATCCAGGAACTGACCAAGCCCATGGTCGACATATCCGAGTTGATCCGCAAGAACATCGCGCTGGTCAACGAGCAGATCCAGGAGCTGCGCGACAAGGAGCTAACGGGTGACCGGCTGCGCGACAACCTTCAGATCCAGAAGATCCAACTGAAGCCGGAGCTGCTGCGCCGCGCGCGCACCGTCTGCACGCACACGGCGTGCACCGAGATCCGCGACGACGGCATGGGCTCCAACGAGAAGGTGATCGTGTACAAGACGCACTGCCACGCAGCGTGCCACCTGGAGGACGTGCCGATCGACGTGCTCGCGCCGCCGCAGCTCGTGTGGTGCCAAGCGTTCGACGGCGAGATCTGGTGCCGGCGCTGCCGCCACCACTGGCAGGAGCACATGCACGTCGTGTACGAGCTGAAGGAGCACACGGTGACGGTGACGAACAGCACGATCGAACAGCAGCTGCGCGACCACGCCACGGACATGACGCTCCGCGCGATGGCCATCGACAAGCTAGACCGGACAATCGACGAGTACCAGCGCGAGCACGACACCATCCGCGACGCGGCCGCCAAGTTCGGCGTCTTCCTCAAGAAACACTCCATCACGCCCATCAATGACGCCACCGAGGCGTACCTCTTGTTCCTGATCAAGGCCGAGCGGGACAAGGTCGAGGTCGGCGGCAACGACACCAAGCTTAAGGCCCTGGAGGCTGAGCTACGCAGCCATAAGGAGACTATCGCCGTGCTGACCCGCTCGATCAACTCCAAGTCGTCGTCGTCGTCGGCTGCCAACGACGACATGACGGAGGCCGGCATCGAGAGGTTGGTCCGCAAGTTGTACAACCTCGAGCATTTCGGCAATAATCTGCAGTGGCTGCAGCATGGGATCACCTTGGCGCACGAGGCCACAAACCGCGAGATCCCCCTGACGGTGAAGCGGAATCCGGTCAATGCCACCGGCCGGAAGCCGAGGAAGTTGGAGATCCGGAGTAAAGGTACGGCGAATATCAATCCGAGTCAGCCTCCTCCGCCCAGCGATCCCGACAGCATCATCACCATCACCAAACGAATTCGCGGGGTCGGGGACCTGGTGACGGGGTTCTTGCGCCTGTGATCACTTCGCGCGCAGGACGTGGGGATCTGGTTACCGCGATTCTTTGATGCTGGAAGTCGGGGTGGTAGTAGTGAAGAGTCAGGTACTCGGTTTGACGTATGTTACTTATGTACTATGAGTGCTCCGTACGAAGTGCTATAAGTGATTTCATGGCGCTCGTCCATCTCGATCACCTACCTACCTCTCTATCTTACTACTCGAAAACGAAAACCTGCACCCCAAATACAGTCGGTCCGAGAAGATGAGGAAAGGCGGCTTTGACCTGACCTTCACCTGAATCTCGGCCGAGTAGGCCCTGACCACTTCCTGAGTAAAACACTGACAATCTGCAACGGAAGTGCAACTTGACTCCCTGGCCATCGGCTAAACCTGGCCCCTCGGCAAGGCATCTGGGGCACCCAACCGTGAATCTTCGTAGAACCCCCTGCGCCGGTACTAATGCCTCAATTTCTTTGCAGCCTTACCCCCGGCGATGAGACAAGGTTCGTGCTTGGATTGTACGCTGTAGAGCCAGGAACCTGATTGAGCAAAATGGTGGTCCTGCTTTTGAACAGCGGATACGACCCTTGGGCCAGATTCTCTACTGGGCCTTCAGTATATTGACTCTTTGACGACCAACCACGAACGAGGAGGCGGCAAGTGGCCGAACTGGTTGCAAGACGCGGTTCCAGCATTCAAACTGAAGTGCCTCGTTTGCTGCCTTGTAGGCTGCAAACATGAAACCCCGATTTAGCCGCCGGCTCCTCGAACGATCTCTTGCCAGTGAAGAAGTCTCGTCCGCAATCTCGCTACCTCTACTCAAGGTTCAGTCAGGATACGGCTGCATTACAACTACACAACATGAGCATGAATTATCGTGCCCTCGATCCTAGTGTATACGGGATCAAAATCAAATCCACACCGCGGGTCTCGACCAGCGGGGATGCAGATGATAAGGAAACCAGGGACAAAGCCTCTGGCGACGCCAGCCACAACACCTCATCTACGCAGTCATCCTCGGCCTCTCTTACCGCTCTTGACGCTACGTCCAACTCTAATCAAGGTGTCAGACAATTTGTCGGCGGGATTCGGAGTGGAGAGCTGCCATCCTCACCAACGATTACTCCTACATTATCGTCCACTGTTGCCCGTCATTCACCACGACGTGAGCCAGCCTCTACCAACCAGCAAGCTAAGCATGAACTGCGACGGCAGCGATTTCAAGAGGGTCAAAAGCGGCGGAGAAGAGAGCGAATCGCCAAGGCAGTCGGCCATGAAATTGATTCTGACGGAGAACGTGAATATTGGCGAGCGAAATTTGACCGCTTTGCGGCGGAAGAGGCCCGTCGAGCGGCACTCTCTCCTGAAGCACGAAGACAGGAGGACATTGAGGGCGCAGCGGAGCTCTTCCGAGCCCACATCAAGCCCGTATTAGCATTCGACTACGCTGGCGCTGCCCACCTGCGACATTACCCTCTCTTCCTGCTTCAAAGTGCGCCCAACGGAGCGGCATGCAGGCTCCGCCACTGCTCCGATCGCATTGCCCCGGGCCAATACAGGATCGCAGTGTCTCCGGGAGCAGGGTATCCGAGAGGTCCAGGTAAGGGTTTCTTCCCGACGGAAACATCTACTACCCTTCTTGTACTCGGCAGCCCAGAAAATCGTTGTGCGTGTCGTGCCTTGGGGCTTGGGCTGATTTACTTACAGACCATTACCATGTTAAATGCTTTGAACATTTGCTGGACTTGTCGTCTCTGCACTACGTGGCTCGCTTTGAGCCAGATAGGCAGAAACACATGCCAGACCATGGCGCGCATTGTATTCTAGAGGAATACGTTTCCAGATGGAGGCTTCGAGCTAAGCAAACACCTCGGCATGAGACCCGTCTACAGCCTTCGCCCGGCGCAGAAGTCGTTGGAGCAGAAAGCTCGAGGACACAAGCAAATCCAGCCGCGGGCAATGAAGACGCAAAAGCCACCGAATCGCGAGTCCCTCCAGAAGCGCAGCCCGAGCCAGCAGCGCCAGAACAGATCCCTGCTGCGCCAAATGAAAACCTAATGCAAACACCATCTGCGGCTGGAACGGCCACTCAGTCATCATCGGCCTCCGAAAAACAGATGGTCGAACCAGACGTGTGGGAAATCGCGGACACGCTCTGGGCTCAAGTACGCCACGCAGAAGCCGAAGCCTCCAAGGAACATAATAACCTTCATGGTCAGTCTTTCGTCCGATCTATCCTCAGGAACCATAACAAAGTGTTGTTTTGCGAGATGCGCGTCGCAATATTCCCGGGGTTTGATTAAGCTCTACGAAATCCCTGGCTAACAGGCGGCATCGGGTAGATATTCTCCTGCATCTAGACGACGTCGTCGACGACGACGACGATGAAGACCCAGAAGATGTGACCAGTCCGCCGACAGACCAAGATCCGCCCTGGCACATCACGGACTATCTCCTCCCAGATGATCACCCGGATTACGACGAACGTCACGCACTGAGTCGTGCATTGGAAGGCTGGGAATCCGACATTGTGAGTGACGTCCGAAGCACCTTTCAGCATGTATTTTCTCCCGCGCGTCGTCGTCCTCGCACTCACATTTTTGAGCTCGGCAACTTCTGACCAGATTCCATGGCTGACCGTGTGACATGTGTGCAAGATGCTCGCAAATGCAGACTCGGGCGAACTGACCGAAGCAGGACGTGCGGCCAAGGCAGAGCTCGGCGAGCCGGCGATCAAAAGAATCAAGAGATATCAGGCTGTGCGAATGCCAGATTATCAGGCTCTCCTCCTCGGCCGCCCGTAAGATCTTCACACCCGGGGGGGCGGGGGAAGGTACAAACAAACGTGTGTGCGCATGATCTGCAATCTTGTCTTGAACGAGGAGAAGTGCCTCCATCTCAGCGGTATCTGTAGTTGCGTACTGCGGCCTTACAGCAGCCGCCTTACTCGTTACCGCGATTGTGGAAAAACAGAAAAGTTGCAAGGGGTCTGCAAAAAGGGGAGGCGGATCGAATTCGGGAATCACGGTGCCTCCCTGCTCCCTGCTGCCTGGGAACCTCTGGATCCTTTCTGCGCGCGTTCGCACGATGATGCTGCCGCCGCCTACGATTGCAGGCGTGGGATATGGGAGGTACTGTTACCCCGAGCCAGGAGGAGTCAGATGGAGCCCAAGAGCCAGTACGAGGAGAGATCGGGTGTGATTCTTCAAGGAACTTTCTCCAACTACTATGAACAGTA
This sequence comes from Phialophora macrospora, assembly GCA_000835435.1. NCBI lineage: Eukaryota > Fungi > Ascomycota > Eurotiomycetes > Chaetothyriales > Herpotrichiellaceae > Phialophora > Phialophora macrospora. The sequence continues at coordinate 555,525 of KN846962.1, forward strand.
CCGTCCATACTTCGAAAGCACCCGAGGAACCCGGTCGGCGTACTTGTCGAGTCAAATATCTAGTAGTTGACAACTCCGTTGGTGTTGTTTGCGTAGCTGACGTTGGTTGAAGCCGAGCTTCCAAACCCACGGTGTGCGACACTGAGGAGCCAACTCGCCTTGTGTTTCGCTGGGCCGAGATGTACTGTACTCGTACGAGGGAGCCATGGCGCCCTGATCTGGCTCTTTTCGCCTAACTACAGTGCCTCATGCGAGCCTCCGATTGCAGTGCCTGGGTCTGTCAATTCGCGGGATTGGAAACTTGACCGGACGATCTTTTCACTGGCTGGGGATCCCTTGATTTTTGGAAGGGCCAGTCCCCTCATCACAAAAAATACAAAAGTATCAAGCTTAGCTTTTCATTTCCCACCCGCTATGTAATATCTAGATCGCTTTTGAGGTAGGCACGAGGCACGCCGGCCTTGGCTTTGTTGGTACAGTGGCGTCGGTTCTCAGACCCTCAGATCCCACCCACCAACCATGCAACCACGCAGATCAATCAAAACGGCGGCAACCAGAAGGGATATCCTCCGTTCTTGATCCTGAAAATACTCATCAAGAAGCTGTACATGCCGAAGAGGACGGCGGCCCAGATGATGACCGCGGCTTGTTGAGTCTTGGGGTCCTTGATCCGCGGGACGCGGAGAGCCAGGTTGATTGCCGCGAAGGCCAGCAGCGCGTCTATTCGCAATGGGAGTTAGCAAAAAAAGCACTAATGACGTCGACGGAGGGCGAAAGGCAGTTTGTTTGTCTGTCCTGTACTCACACATGCCCGCAACGATCTGCGTCTCCATGCCGTACTGGTTCTGGAACCCGCCGGCAAAATAACTGATCCCGCCGCGTCCATTGCCCGCCACGTACGGCACCCTGCGAATGTGGTTGAACATGTGCCCGCTCGTAAACAGCAGGATCATGATCAGACTGAGGCCCGCCCACAGGTTGCGGTTCTGCACAATCGGCATGATGTACGGGTATGCCACGGTGAGGAAGGTGAAGACGCCCAACAGGACGGTAATGGTAACGCCGATTTTTGCAAAGTTGATGGGCCGCACGATCGAAGGGTAGTCCTGTCCGGATGGAAGGTGTCGCAACAGCCAGCCGTGGACAGCCTCGGCGGTTTGGGGACCCAGGAAATCCAGACGGACGGGTTGGCCGTCGGGTTTGGCGTTGGGGCCCACGGTGGGCGGGAAGTACAATAGCACGGGCGCAGTTTGGAGTTGGAGCTGGGATATTCATGTCAGCCGGGGGGGACCATCGCATCCCAGGATGCACGCGGCATGTTTCTCTTTTCACGAACCTTCATAAACACGCTTCTCCCCTGGTCGAAATCCAAGGTGCTGAACAAGACCCGCGTGTGCCCGCTGCGGTCCCCTTTCTGCCAGCTTCGTCCCACGATGCTCCATTCCGGATCAAAGTCTCGACAGATCCCACATGCGTATTTTGCGTCCCGGGCCGTAAGGAGCACGGCGAGGGAGTAGTCCCGCGGGGAGGCCGTCAAGTCATTGTAGCTCGTTTCGTCGAGTTCGAAGGGCGCCGTATTGGAGGAGTACGTGTCGAACTTGCTGGTCTTTGGGGCCTTTCTGGCTGACACGGCAGCGCCGAGTGAGAGTGCCGTGAGGGCGAGGAGCCTCAGGAACCGCATCTCGTCTTCTGGGGCAGGCTGATCGAGGGTTGGAGATCTCGGTAGTGAGCTTCACGTCGCTTCGTTTCGCAACAGGTGTTCAGTCTGGTTGATACTCGGGAAGGTTGCCCTTTTCAGCCAGCCAATCATCGGCTCCAATCATCGGCCTTGAACGGACTGGCGAAGACATCCTCGACATATTATACAAAGGTTCCTTTTCGTATTTCGTACTTAGTCTCGGAGGATGATAATTACATGACAGGGTCAGGAATCTGCCCCAGGTTGACTGACACTGATGCTAACACCGACACCGACACTGACACTGAAGCTAACATTGCCCACCCCCACAATGGGACCTGCAACTCGAGACCGTATCTCGAAGCCACGGTGCATGAGGATCAACAGCCCTGACTGAGTGGCTTCCCGCGGCGCAGTCCCTCTCTTCAATGCCAGAAGCGGTGACGACGGCGTTACGTCTGCCTGCTGACGTTGTTGGCCAGCCAGCCAGCACGAGCGCCACAGACGGCTAGATCCCGCTGGCGGCCGAGGTGATACCCACGTCAGACAAGCTGGGTCGGGAATGACACACGATACAATAGCGTCAGGGCGGGAGGAAGAGTGAGGTCGAGCCTCCATACGAGAGATCGCTCGTTGATTCCTTCCCGGCTGTCTTCGTTCGCGGGTTTCAATTCGACTCTTTGTTGCCAATGTTGGAGATGCTTCTCGGCTGCTTCTCAATAGAGGCTATGGTGGAATTTAGCTTCCACGAGCCGGTTGAATTCACAGAGTGATGTTGGTGTAACAGGCGTTGTAGATGGCGCGTGTTTGAGCCATCTCAAAGAGGAAGCTGGATAACAGGCACGACGGCCGCTCATTAGTTAATGCATAGTAATACTCCCGAGTCCCCCATCGGGGTCCAGGCAATTGGTCCCTTGTCGTTCGTGGAAACATCATCATCCTCGTCTATTATCCCGAAAAGCCTTCACGGACATCTGAGTGCAGTCCGCATAGCATCGGAGATTCAGGAGGGAGGACCGCTCATGTTAGGTAACTCGGTACGTCGAGTTGTTCGTGCTCCTCATCTCTTCGGACATGGAGCCGCATAGTCTCGTCGAACCACATGGGCAGGTATGGCTCCAGAAATTCTATAGAGCTGTCAGCAGGAGTTTGGAGCGATTGAAGCCACTGCTCGACTACGACGGCAGTAAAATGGGACGCAGGCTGAGTCTTAGGAGTATAGGGATGACTGACCATAGAAGACGAACTGCTGCAGGATTTCCCGGGCTTGAGGCCATTCGGTCAGGCCTAGTATTTCGGCCTGCTGCGCAAACGTCTTTGAGAACCAGATCCTAGGAGGGGTGAGGCCCTGGATCTTCTGGTTGACGCGCCATTCAAATCGAGCACCGTAGAAGCACACCCAAAGCAGGGCCTCACGGTATCGATCGAGCACATCCGCCGCGGCAGTGTCCATGGCTTGTCTCATCGTGCCTTCGAGATGATTGATGAGGATGATGTGGTGGCTGCTCCGGTGGTCGCACCCGTAGACGGTCGCCTCCATAATCCCACGTCGCGACACATGCAGAGTCGTTAAAGCCAGCGCGGCTTCTATGAGCCGCGACGATTTCTCCATCTTGTAGACCCTGCCGGAGATCAGGTTGATGTATACGTTGATCAAGACGCCAGAGTCGTATTGCGAGTACGTCGTAAAGTTGGTGTAGATGGCATCGGTTCGGTTGAGGTCTTCCGGATCATTCAGGTCCACCACCGTAGAGCGGTAGACCAGATATTGACGAAGCCGAATCGCCGCTTGACGCGTGGCCGACAGGGTGATGCTCTTGTGAAGGGCTAGGTATCCCGGCGGCAAAGCCGGCACGCTCTTCTCCATCGTCTCCGCCCAGAACCGGTGAATTTGTTTCTGAATCCAGTTCTCGTAGTCAAAGAATGTGTTCCGTATCTGGGCTATCGCCAACTCCGAGTCATTGTTCATGCAAGTCATAAACAGCGTTTGGATGTGCCGGTCGGGAACTTCCACTCTGTCGACCAGACGCTGTATGATGCCTGCATGAATCTTTGCTGCGGCGATGTCGCCCTCTTTGCACGCCGCCCGAAAGAGGGAGACAATCTGCGAGATTAACGATATATCCGGTGGAGTGTCGAGCGACATCTTCTCGATGTGCCCCTTCAGGATCTTCATGCTCTTGGTCCGCATCTTGATGGCAAGCACGTTGAGCTCACGGGCCGTGTCCGGTGCCGAAAACTTTGCCAGGACGGGCAGATAGCTGGAGCACCATGAGAGCGCACGGCCCTCTTCTGAGAGCTCTTCTTTCATTGAATTCCATACTTTTGTGACGGTGCGACGCCCGAAGACGTGAAATCCTTCTCCGATCGTGGTCAGGCGAGGGGCGCCAGGCACCGAGTCTCTGAATTTCATGTACGATGTGACGTAGACCCCCGGCAGGTAAGCATCTCGGATGAAAGTGATGAGCTTATTGATGATTGGCGTGATGGGTAGGCCCTGGGTGTTGAATGGATCCGAGTTGCCGTCACGGAGGATCTCTAGGAGACTCAAGTGGGTGCGGGACGTTGTGAAGTGTTTTCTTAGTCGCAACGAGTCCTCTGGCTGGTAAGTGGATACATGGCCATATTCGCCGGATTCATATCGCTCAGTAGGATCGACATCTTGCTGTGCGCCGGTGGCTAATCCTACAGAGTATCTCGTCAGTCACCTGGCAACGGTTACGAGGGATGGGAGAGACTTGCCTTGGCTCTGAGCCCGCAATGCTTCCTCTTGCTCCTTCTTCTTCTGCTTGCGTCTCGCATCTTTGTCCCCGGTAAATGAGCATCATCGACAAGAGCGTCGCTGAGGCAGACACCATGGGTCATGGAAAAGCAACAACAGGAGCTGGGCGGCAACAGGAGTACTTACGAGACCATCTTGCGGCGTGTGCCTTTTGGTTCGCGATCTCGAGTTCCTTCTCGACTTGCGAAGATTTTGCCCCCAGCTGGGGCACGAACCTCACGGCTGGATATCGTTGAGTAGGCATTGCTTTGGCTTCATCTTACCCACTTGGCAAACTCCAGATAAGGTAGTCGGACACGGTGCCAGAAGCAGGGCCATGACTTGACCTCGTCCCGGAATATAAGGATTAGTGAGGCATGTGTCGTGGAGCCAGGCGACGACTGAGGGATGAGCTAACATGCTTGCATAGATAGTCCGCCCAAAGGCAGATAGAGCCGCGCGAGGCTCAGCAGACAGGCACGTGCTCGGTTCTCGAGCGCGGACGAGGCGTCAGGAGATAAACTCTGAAACATGAGGGCGCTCACGAATTCTGCGTGGTGCAATATCAGTCGTCGCTAACCACCCAAGCCTATTACGCGATTGGGAATGACAGATGGCTTTACTCAGCGCCGAGTGACGGGCCGAGGGGGGGGGATGCCTGGGACTTAGGTAATCTGCATTTGATAAGAACCCGACACCGATCCGGTTCAGCGCCAGCGACGGCACCGGGCAGCCCAGACGACGGTCGCGTGGCACCGCGATCAGGTCCGAAGCCAGATCACGCGGAAAGCCAGGCAAAGCTTCTGCAAGTCCCAGCATCGAGACAACTTTGGGCCTACGAATCCGGAGGTATTTCCACACCATCCCCGGAACGTGGTCGGGGACCAGTCCTCGAACTATAACGGTGCTCGACTTCCGTAGCCGTGGAGACTGATGGCGAAGTGCCTCTAGGGCAAGAGATTGTGCCTGAGGACTCCATACGCTGCACACTCAATTCCAAAGTGGGAAACACGTGTGTGGACGAAGGAGAGCTGGAGGCCTGTTCGGCACACGGCACGCTTGTTCCTAGCGGACCTGTGGTCTGTTCGGGGCTAACTATCTACCAGTTAGTCCGAGTCAGTTAGACTTCCAACAGTCGTGGTTGCTCTGTCATTCATCCGATGACACGGACTTTGAATCCGGAAACGTCTCCTTCTCTTCCCAGATCTGCCGAGACGACATTAATCGTGAGGGAGCTGTCAAGGACAGGATCACGCGTCAACGCAGGTGAGTGCACCATTGTCTCACGTAGGGCAGACGGTATCCAGGTTGACATGAATGTACGGTGAGTGGCCGCAAAACTCCTGACAGGCTGAGAGTCAGTGCTTCGCATCCAAGCGATCGCACCCGCTGCACTTCACGCTCCCTCTTTCCTCCGCTTCTCCAGTCCAGCTCTTATGTCCTCGTTGACACGCACGATTGCATCTCTTGCACCATCCCACTTCTTTCGCCCGCCTGGTCGACTGCTTTCAAACAATCGGAAGACGTGGGGTGAGTATATCCCGTACACAAGCAAGTTGTACAACGGCCGGTCATGCCACCAAAGCTTCCAAGAACCCGGACTAAAGTAACCGAGGTGGTGGTCAATATTGCAGCCTCCCATGTCCGTGACCCATGGCAGCCATTGCCGACTTCGAACACTCAGTCTGACAAATTTGCGGTCTGGACTTAGCGCGCGGATGTTACTAACCCACGTCAAGTGCCCGGCATACCACTGCTCCATTTCCTGCTGAGACGGGAGCGAAGGGCTCTCCGGCCGGTTCGACCAAAGAGCCGCTATCGCCATGGACGCGAGATCGGAGAGTAGGAATGCAGGAAAGATGATGATTGCAACCCCAACGAAGGCCAGGCTTTCTGGGTAGTCCAGGGAGAAGATGTTCTGATACAGCCGCGGCGTGTCGTTCGTGTGCCCCCCCGTGACAGAGGCGTTCAAGGTCGGGTCGTATCTTCCCAGGATAGAGTAGTCGAGCGAGTAGCCGGTGCAGAAGATTATGCTGTCTAAGGTGAGTATGCTGCCGTCCTGCAGCTCAACCGTCCAGTCACTTGTGACGCACTTCGGCGCATGTGTCGAGGTTATCGCGCCCTCGCGTAATGCTGGAATGAGGGTCTCTGAGATGGTAGGATTCTGATGGAGGAGGGAAGCTGCCGGCTGCAGACGCCATTGAGGATCAAACGTGCCGAATTCTTCGCGCTGTGTCTTGCTGACAAAGGCGTCCAGGAAACGCATGGAGAGCCAAGGGGCCAGCGAGTCTGTCGTATCCTTGATCTGGAATTGTCGATAACTGAGTGCGTGGTCTAGCGACTTTCCGTTCTTCAGGTGTCTGGGCATGACATTCGCTCCGTGCCGATGGGAAAGGTAGATCTTACTGGCAACGCCAATGAGGGACGTGGCTGTGTCCGCTGCCGAATTGCTCGCTCCTATGACCATAACGCGTTTGCCTTGGAAGGGGTTTGGATCCTTGAATGCTATCGAGTGTAACATTTCGCCTTTGAAGTGTTCTTGACCAGGAAGATCTGGTATGACCGGTTTATTGTGCGGCCCAGTGGCCATGACAACCTTGTCGAACCGGAGTCTTTCTGGTGCCACCGAGCCAGGTCCCGAGACAGTAATGTGCCAGCAATTTTGCGTATCATCACGCTCGATGGCATCCACCCGTGTCGACAGGCGCAGGTGAGGTCTAAGCTCGAACGCGTCGACGTAGTCGTTCAGGTACTTGTCGACCTGTGCCGAGCTAGGGTACGAGTCCGTCCCCGGAGGAAATGCAAAGTCTGTGAAGCATCCACGTTCCCTCGAGATATTGACAACTGTGGTCGGAAGTGCAGAGACGTGAGGTTCCGCAGAAAAATGCCAGATACCTCCGATGTAACTGTTCCGGTCGAATCCAGTGACTGTAAAGCCTTGCTCGAGCAGATTCTTGACCGTGTTGACGCCCTGTGCTCCCAGACCGATAACAGCTACCGACGGCTGCGCCATGGCGTCAAGTTTCTGTCTGATTCATTTCCCCCAACAGAGGAGTCCGTACTACTGTTGAACATTTGTATTCGTAAATTCGTGAATTCAAGCGACCTCAGCGGCTTCAATAAATAGATGCCCAGGAGGCGGCTTAACCGTGCTCAGAGGATGTTGACTCTTGGCACCGACATTTTGAGGACACCGAGGATGCCTAGCCCGATGTCGGATGCCCGTACTCGTATCTTCTTGATTGCTGAAAGTTTGACTCCTTGTGACACTGTGGGGAGGAACGCCGTCTGCGGCCAAGGTGCCCGGGTCTGGGACTAAGTTTACTTGAATGCTATGTGCTAGCGATCAGGCTTCCCAGCCATTTCTCGTAGGCGCTTTCCACCTCGATGCATCTCTTCCCTCTGACCCACAGACATCTGCCATTGACGTGTCCAGCTTCCTCTGCGGTGGCAAGGTATGCTATTGCCATGGCAACATCCACTGGCTGGCTAGACTCGGTTGAGAAAGCATCGAGGACCTCTGGCGGCAGCTTGGCGGTCAAGCCCGTGTGCGTGAGCCAGGGCGCGACCATTGCAATCGCGATGTCCTTCTCTTTGAGCTCTTGACGTTGAGATGTGCTCCGCATCAATCCGATAAGAGCATGTTTGGATGCTACATAAACATCCTGGTACACGACAGGCATGTGGGACGCCGCTGAGCCGGTTATGATGATTCGACCTCCCCTTCCTGCTGGGAAGTGGTGCACTGCCAGTTTGATTCCATAGAGCACCCCATAAAAGTTGACGTCAAAGACGGTTGTTGGTGGTGGCTTCAACTGCACTTTGCCCTCGCTGGCACCATTTCGCGGTTCGGACTCGGGCGCAAGGTAGTTTGAGATCACTTTCTCCTTTGCTAAGGATGTCTCCGACGTGGCAAGCTCGGGGTCGACGCCAGCATTGAGACAGACTATTTCTGGAGGTCCGTACGTGCGCTCAACCCAGTCGAACAACGCAACCTGCTGCTCCCATGATGTGACATCGCACGCTCGGAAGTCGCAATCATGTCCGATGGTCTCAGTCGCTGCTTTAAGTTGGTTTGCGGCCAAGTCAACCAGAATGACTTTGGCGCCGTGCTGTGCAAAGAGCTGGGCGACTGCAAATCCAATCCCGGAAGCAGCACCGGTCACCAGAACCACTTTTTGATGGCGAAGTCGCTCTGTGAGCACTGAAGGAGCTGGCAGGGTCACTTCGGACATTGCGAGTAGGAGTCGCAGGCAGATTTAGTTGATGATCCCAAGGCCGTGAGGCGGGGAAGAGGTCGACCTAAATAGCATCGCACCCGAGAATGGGCCAAGCTGTGATCAACATGCACAGTGGCATCGTCCACGACATAAAGTGTCCGGCTCGGCGGTCAAGACTCCAGGTATCTGGCTGAGCGGTGACCAGGGAGACGTTGTTCTGTCCGGCCTAGAGTTATATACAATCCGATTCGTCAAGTCAATTGTGAGGCCTGAATACAAGCGCGAATGGGTGCAAGTTTTCAGGCACTCCATCTAGATACGCATGTCAGCTTGTCACTGGGAGTTTGGTTTTGCCTCATCGAGCAGTAGGACAGATGGAAGGGAGAGGCAGAAGAGGAGCGTGAGGTGGTTGGCAAGTTTCAGCGAAACGGCGTCGGTGAAGACGACTGCCAACGACGGCGCCGAGCATCGTGCCTTCCTCATAAGAGCTTCGCAGTACGAGTACATGTACTGAATGAGAGATGAGACTGGCCTGATAAAGAGCGGCAGATTGTAAGCAGCGACAGAGAAAGGCGCAGGCGTTCAAGTCGCAGTTTCGAGAGGGCGAAGCGGGCGTGAAGCACTAGTCCGTTTTGGGACCATCAATAAACACTGCGAAGACAGACCAACTTGGACGCTCTCCTAAGCAGTGTCCCCCCAGAGTATTCATATCCGGTTGTTGCAATGTCCTACCCAACGATGGAAGCAGAGCTCTGCTGCCTGAGCCCTAACGACATAGCGCAATCCATCAAAACCACCCAACTTGAGCTTGCCTACGAGCGCGCCTTGCGAGAAGCCGAGCGCATCTACGAGGAGGAACGAGTGCGCGCACTCCGCGTTCAGCTGCTTTTACTCGAGCACGAGAATGACGACCTTCAGCAGCACGTTGAGGAAGAGGAAGACGAGCATCGGCATCTGGAAGATACAAACGAGGAGCTGCGGGCGCATCTTGCAGAAGCCGAAGCAGGCCTGCAAGAGACACAAATGGACCTGAAAGCCCAGACCCGACACCTAGAGCACCTAAGAGCAGAAGTGGTTGCTCTGAACGCGGCAAGCACCGATGCGACAAGATTGTTGACGGAAAAGCTGGCATTGGCAAGAGAGTTGAACATCATCAAGCCAGAACTGGAGCATCTGAAATCGCAATCGTCTACCAACCAGAAACTACTATCCGAGAAGCTGGCATTACAGCGCGAAGTCAGTTCCCTCCAGGTTGAGCTCGAAACCGAGAAGCGTGCCGTGCAGAGAATTAAGGCGAGGGAGGAGTCTAGCTCTCGTGAAGATTCGGCATTGATGACAGAGATCGAAGACTTGCGGAAGGAACTCGCGAAGGCACAGCGTGACGTATTAAGGTACTCTTCTGCTCAAGCAGAAACTAGAGCCGAGATGGAAGCCCTGAGGAAAGAACTAGCGGAGGCGCAGCGTGACGCACTGAAGCACGCTGTTCGCGACGACTCTGTGTCCACGGTGGCCGAGAGTCTCAGAAAAGACCTCGCTAAAGCACAGCGTGAGGCGCAGAAGACGGAACGAGAGAACAGAAAGAAGATCGCTGAGTGGGAAAACGAAAAGGAAGTGCTAGAAGGAAAACTTGATGCATTCCGCAACAAGCTCCGGTCAACGAAGGAGCAACTCCACGAAGCGCAGGAGGAGATCGAGAAGTTGCAAGCAGCCAAAATGGCTCAGTCGGCGGAACTCACCAAAGCCCGGATGGCTGGTCAGGCAGCAGCAGCAAATCCTAGAAAGAGAAACGTTGCGAGGTTCGATCCGGACATAACCATCGGCACGCCGGGAAACGGTGGGCCTGCTGCAAAGAAGCCTCGGGTTTCAGTCAATGTGGGCGACAAGTCAAACTTCTCGATTACACCCTTTCTGAATCGGACCTTGAGCATCCTCCCTGAATCTCCAGGCGACGAAGATGAGCCGCAGAAGAAGGACCACAAGCCGAGCAGCCGCCAGGTCGACGGAGCTGACGACGAGACGCCCAAAAGCAAGGGCACAAAGGCGAAGCAAGACAAGGCGCCCGCCGCACGAAAAACAGCTGTGTTTTCCACCAAATCCAGAGCCTCGAAGCCACTCAAACAAACAATGAATGCGAGAGCCGATGCCGTAATGCAGAAGCACCAACTCGCCAAATTGGTTGAAGAGGACTCTGACGCGGAAAGAGACGACGGCGGAGTCAATCCGGATGAGAACACCGACAAGGAGAACAATGAGGACACCGGCAGCACGGCCAAGGACTCAACCGATCTGTCAGAGAAACAAAGACCGCTGGCCCAGAGAACCAGTATTTTTGACGAAGCTGACAATGCACCCGCACCAAAGATTAGGAGCCTGGGCGGAGGTGCTGGGTTAAGCCGCATCAACCTCAAAGCAAAGCCAGTAGGTAAAGGCAAGACCTTGGCTGAGTTCTCACCCCTTAAGAGAGATCGACGGGGGACGAGTATTCTTGAGTAATGCTCGATGCTGGAAACCACGAACGAGCACTCTATGATTCGAATGTATATCACCGCTGGTAAGCATTGGATTGGGTTTTTGCTCCCTCCAGTCGGTGGTTGGACCCACGCTTCCATGTGGAAAAGAGTCTCTTTGATGAGTCCATACGTATGATCCTCTATCGGACGGGAGTAGGGCTTAGTAAATACCTTCAAACTTAATGTCAGCCGTGCTTGCGACGTCCAGAATGATCAGATCAACACTGTCTTCCAGCGCGCGATTGTTTCAATCGCAGTAGGACGTGAAGGACAGTCCAGCCGCCGGCATCGCTCGCTCGTCTGGCTTCTTAACGCGTCAGAAGTTTGAACCAGCTACGCATGAGCATATGAGGCCGAATGTCGCCGCGGACGATGAAGTTGGCCGATACTTCCATCGTAGTTTACTCGCTCTCTCTGGTTGATGAGTGGCTGCATGGAAATGTGGCTTGCATCATGTGGCTCATGTTCGTGTCCCAGTGCCGATCATGACGTCGCGTCGCGTGGGGATTCTGGACGATGTGAGAGATCGCGACAGCGACGATGAAGTCAACCCTGCACCAACTTTTATCTTCGCAAGCTTTAGGGTAATACATATCTGATATTCAAGTGATTCAATCAGGCTCCACGCTCTTTCCGTTTCGTCCAACAAGCATTCATCTTTACTTGATGTTGTGTTGATATTTTCCCCTGAGAAGGCCCCTTTAGCTGCAGGAACGACTGGGTCGGTTGGCATATCTGCGACTCTGTGTGAAGCTATTTCCGTTCGAGGAGCTGGTTTAACAACGTCAGTCCCATATCAGAGTGCACTTATACTTGGCCTAACAATGGCAGCATTGTAGAACAATAGCTCACCCCCTGACTACGATTCGGCCATGGCCGCCCCTGCCCTCCCCTCCAGAGTCAAGACTGCCAACGATTCCGACGACGATGTGGTGACCGAAGGTGATCCATCCAGCACCGCTGGCTTGCTTATCGAGCGCCTGCAGGCATGGAAACACATGTGTGGTTACCTCGAGAACTACATCTCGGCCGTCGCCAAAGAACAGGCAGGATGGGCGAAAGACCATGAAAAGACCGTCATGAAGACACTGTCGAATCCTCTTCGCGAAGCTCATCACTTCGACGCTGCACTGGGTGGAGTGGCCGGCCTGTTCGAAAACTTGCGAGCCAACACTCAAGCTCAAATCAGTTTGTACACAGAGACGTCGAAGAACCTCACTGGGTCTGTCTTGCCGATCCTTGAACGTCTGCATGTGGAAATCAAGAACAAGCACAAAGAAATCACAAATGGCGCGGGGAAAGGTTCAAAGGCTGTCGATGCAGCGCGTGGGAATTCACAGAAGCATATCGAACTGCTCGGACAACAGGCCGCTCATTTTGACTCGACTGGAGGCAAAGTGTCCGCCCACCATGACCCTTATGTTCTGAGGAAAGGAGTCCTTCACCGCCTCAACAAGCAACTGCTGGAAGAGAACAATAACAGACAAGATCTGATTGCTGTTCAGAACTCCTTCTCCCAGTTCGAGGCACATGTCATCCAGACCGTCCAGACAGCACTGAACTCGTACAATCAATTCATGAGTGGCCACGCTGACCGACAGAAAGCACTGTTTGGCGATGTTGCCGCCAATGCCAGCAACATCCCCCTTGATTTTGAATGGACCGGCTTCGTGAAGCGGAATCAGCATGTTTTGGTCAATCCCAACGCGCCCACGAAAACCATGAACGACGTGTCTTTCCCCAACGAGAAGCATCGGGCCACGAAACCACTCATAGAAGGCACCCTTGAGCGTAAATCACGCGGTATGGGTGCCCTCAAGGGGTACAGCGGCGGACACTACGCCGTCACCCCGGCAGGCTACTTGCATGAATACAAAGACAACGACAATTTCCACAGAGAACCCACGCCTGAGCGTTCCCTCTATCTCCCTGATTGCATCATTGGAGCTGTTGATGGCCAGAAATTCACCATCAAGGGGAAAGACTCGTCGGGCAGCAAACTCGGCCAGAAGATGGCCATCACCTCGGACTTTCAATTCAAAGCTCACACCAATTCTGATGCGCAGCAATGGCACTCTGTCATTGCCAGCTTTGCCAACTCAGGCGGCAGTCTACCGACGAGTCCCGTCGAGAGTCGCAACATCACGCCCATCGCTACTAGGATGGAAGAGCCTCAGACTCAAGGTGTCACATCAACCGGACTAACACCCACTAGTGCGAGGACACCCACCAGCGCTCAGCCGATGAGTGCAACGTCGGCTACTGGAGGAGCATTCCACGCCGGGACCAGTCCGAATGCATTGGAAGGCGGGAAGTACAGCGAGAAGTAGGACTGCTCCAGAGCTAACTAAGGTTGAATTTTTACGGCCGATTCGCTTCTTGGTTCGAGACATTATTGAACTTGACATAACGTTTAATAAATTGATACCCTTTTACAGCTATATATCCATTTAAAAGGGGCAACTCGTCCCTCAGTGTAGCATGTTCGAGCCGTCATAAAGCTCGCCTTCTCCAGCACCCCCTCGTCCCATAAGTAATGTAATGTCACGAAATGTAGTAGAAGTACTTCTGAGGCTACGCTCAACCGTCACGCACAGCCGCCCAGCATACCAGATGCGAATATCCCGTCGGGGATCCTAGGCGAGCAGCTGGATCAGCAGGATGAGCAGCACGAGCAGGGGAAGGGGAACCCGCATTCAAGCTGTACAATGTAGCAGCGCTGTGTGTCACGTCTCGCGCTGTCTCACGCCACTGAGAAGGACGAGCAGGAACTAGTGAGCGGGCACGAGCACAGTCACAGCGTAGACCACTCCAGGATGGATTAATCTTGATTGATATACACATACCCACACACATGGTACGAGGAGATTATTCCTGCCATTTTATCGGTCGTGATGAGGAACACGCCGGGCACGAGCGGCTACGCGACCGAACGTGTGCGAGCGACTCGACTCGACTCGACTCTACTCTACTCTACCTTCAACTCCTTCTTGCCGCTGAAACGATCCTTCAGTTTGACCAGAGCGCGCTTGAGTTTCTTAATCCCCACGCCCAGTTTCCCCTCGGGCACTTCCTCGACGGCGACGAACCTCCGGACCAGTAAATTGTAGATACTCCCGAAGGCGAGGGCCATGACCGTGCTCGTCAGAATGATGACGTTGTACGGCATGGAGAAGTCGGGCGTCGGGAGTGGGAGCAGCAGACTCGTAGTGCGGACGTAGACATCCCGCGTGCGGCCCGTCGGGTCGTGCAGGGCGGGTGAGAGGATGCGGATCACCGCGGCGGGGATGTTGAACCCGCGGTTCGCATCGGGAGGGTACTCCGTGTAGCGGAGGATGGATTTCTCGAACGCGTAGGTTAGAGAGACGGTCGTGAGAGGGGGGACGGTCACGAGGAGTTCGAGCTGGGTGGGTCGGTGGCGGTCGACGGCCGGGGAGTAGTACATGTCGTTTATGATCTGTTGAGCGTCGCCAGATGAGGCAGAGAGCTCGGAGAAGGGATCATTCGGGGTGGACGTGATTTGTGCGGTGAGGGTGTGCATATAAGGGCGCATGAACCAGGGTAGAGTCTCAAAGTAGACGAATGTGACAGGGTCTGAGGATGACGGATTCGTGAAGATGGTGCGCATGCCGCCGTGGGCGGCGCCATGGCCGGTCATGGTTCTCTCTGCTCTTAGCAATTCATGGCCGAGGTGGTGCTGTTTGGCGAGTCGGGGCTGTTGAGGGGCTTCGAGGTCGAATTCCTCAAACGGCATTATCGAGTAGCATCGATGCTCGTTGGGGCCGGGCTCGGATTTTACTTCGAAGCCGCTATGGCTGACGAGGATCATCCGGTCATGTGGGACGTTGAGGCATACCGGTTTTGCGTCTGCCTCTTTGTCGTCGGTGAGGGGACATGTTCCTGCCATGGTGCGCCCGAAGATGTCTTTGAGGGACCAGGATGCTTCATCTACCATGTCTCGCGGGTAGCACGTGTCGTGCGAGTGGTAGGGCTTGGATTCATCGCAAACGAGCTGTTCTTGAGGGATCGGTCGAGGGATCGGATTGTCTCGTGGCCGTTTGGATCGTTCGATGTCGAGAACCACGTCGATGGTTTGCGTGATTTCCATCTGACAGTCGTTGATACCGGCGGAACACTTCGGTCGGACGTCGATGGCCATGCTCTGCCATGAGGCGTCAAACACTTTGTGACCGTCGAGGAGACTCGATATCCCGGCCTTGCCCTTGCATGGCAGCAATTTCAAGAACGGAGTCAAGTTCTCCGTGCAGACGACTTCACCGGGCAGTACGCCGTGCAAGAGATGAAGATTCTGACTTGCATTGGAGTAAGTCCCTGACGGTTGAAACGATAAGACCGGCTTCGTGGTCCTCGTGGAATCGATGAAGTTTAACGAAGCGCAAAACAACCCTGACAACGATTGAGCCAACGTTGTCCATTTCGCGAATGCTTCAAGCTCTGTGTCTGCGTCGATCCAAGCCCATAGCTCGACCCCCGTACCTCCTTCCCTTGTCCCGTCCCATGGCCGGGCCCCCCAGGTCTCTGGGTCCCAGCGCCCGGTTGTAAACCTCAGATGTAGTTCTTGAGTGTCCGCGTGCCGTAGTGCTTGTCCTAACGAGCGAGGGAAGTATCTGAAATTCTGAGCCTCGTAGTCTGCGATGCTCTCATTGCTGCGGAAGTCGAATGACGCGAGGAGGGTGCCGAGGGGCAAAGGGGTCAGTGTGAGTCGCTCATGGTAGTCGGAGGCGGCGGCTTTCAGGGCGAGCAACGCGATCGAGATAACAACGAGCAGAGACCGGGACATACCGGCATTGTTATAATCGTGGTATCATTTCTCTTGTGTTGGTAGCAGTGGTGAGAATGCGGTGCAAATGGAGAAGAGGACACGCTGAAATGTGGCCGATCTAATCTAATCTGCTGCAGTTGGTCGCGACGTGTTGCTCCTCCACCACTTCTTTCGCTCCATTTGCGGAGAGCCCTTCAAAAGCACATCCAACTCGCGACATCCTCTCAAGATATTTATTCACCTCGTAAGACTTGGATAGCGCACTCGCTTTACTCATCCATCATGGCCGCCGAACAGCGCAAGCTGCTCGAGCAGCTCATGGGCGACCAATTCATGGGCATGGGCTCCTCTAGCAAAACTGCGAACCTCACCCTCACCTCACCGACCGTTTGCCGCTCGTATCTAGTCGGCACCTGTCCTCACGACCTCTTCACCAATACAAAGCAAGATCTTGGTCCCTGTCCAAAAGCGCATCCTGAGAACCTTAAGATGGAATATGACGGGTTGTCACCGGCCGAGAAACAAAAATACGGATTCGAATATGACTATATGCGCGACATGCAGAAATACATTGACGAATGTAACAGACGGATTGATCAGGCGCAGAGGAGACTAGAGAAGACACCGGACGAAATCCGCCAGACGAACAATCTCCTCAAACTCATCTCGGACTTGACCAAGACCATCAATACCGGTCTCCTCGAGGTTTCGTGTCTCGCAGAGATGGGCTCGGTGAGCCTGGCATGTACCGAATTCCACAAAGTGCGCACCGCGAAGCTCGCGAAAGAACAAGCTGAGCGAGATCTGAAGTCCCTGTCCGACACGAGCGGCCCTTCGGGACATCAAAAGCTGCAAGTCTGTGACGTTTGTGGCGCCTATCTTTCAAGGCTGGACAATGATAGAAGGCTGGCGGATCACTTCTACGGAAAGATGCATCTGGGGTATGCGCAGATGAGGAGAACCTCGGAGACGTTGGCGAAGGAACTGAAGGGTCGAGGACCGCCACCCCTGCGTGCGGATGAGGGTATGGGAACCGGACAGGGAAGTCCCACTGGTCCCAGGGGCTATGATGACGGTTATGGCGACGGGGGCGGCTGGGGAAGAGGCGGTGGTGGATATGGTCGCGGAGGAGGAGGATATGGACGGGGTGGAGGCGGTTATGGACGTGGAAGAGGGCGGGGTAGGTGGTAGCCCTATCGATCTTCTCGCGTCCGGCATGCCCAGTATCAACTGGGACAGCCATGCCAACGGATACGGCACGATATCCGGGATTCTTATCCTCAATGCATGTCCCGTCGTCTGCATGCCTCGGCAAACATGTGGCGGCTAATGAGCCGGCGGACCGGGACAGATGACCCTCTAATCTGACGGGGACGACATTGCTTCAAGCGCACCACGCGGGCTCACAGGATCCCGCTCCTAATGGATACAGACGCCAATCGATGAAGGTGCAAAATCTTCAGCCTCCACCGGCTCCAGCCACACCGACCAGTGAACCAGAAATTGGAATGAACAAGTTAAAGGGCGCCTGGGCCAAAGCGATGAGAGAAGCCAGACGGAAGAAAGACACTAGGGTCCCCGACGCGAGGATTCAAGATTCTATCAGGACACTAATCTCCAGGATGCAGCAGGCGGAGAACCTGGCTCCTCATCGAAAGACCGAAGCACCGGATCTGGTGGCTCATGCGAACCGTGTCTTGATTACCCCGCGATCGCTCTGGCATTGTTAGGCCTGATGAGTGCGGATTTGGATTTGGGTTTGGTGTACACGGAGATGGGGAGGGAGAGAGGGAGATCTGCATAGCAAGCATGGTGTAAGGGCGGCAGGTTTGGAGTGAGGAGGAAGAGATCAATCTATCAAGCAAGACGAGGCACGGGTCAGAGTATGGTGTGCCGGGCACTCATGTGTAGACATTCTTCGTTGGCGATCATCAGAATTCTGCAATGCGAGATCGTCTGCAGAGGGTCGAGATGTTCACAAGGGACATATGCTCGACGTAGCCAACAACAGTTCAACGTTCTATACCCTCTGCAACTTCTCTTTCTACAGTGGCAACAACGTTCTCATCGCCGCCTGCCCACACCGGTATCCGCCCCCCGCTCAGCCATGTTTACGATCTCGCCCACGCCGCCTTCTTCGAGCTCGTCCTCCAGCCGGGTGACCTCCTCACGACAATCCCACCATCTCTCCTCCGCCATCTCAAAGGCTTTCTTCCTCAGTTCTTTGATCGACTGCTCAGCCGCGATTGCCGCCATCTGAGCCGCTCCGCCGTAGGATTGTTTCTGGATGATCATGTTCTGCCAGTCTTGAGAAGTGCGGTTGAAGAATGTGGCGCGGGATTCAAAGGGTCGGGGGAAGGGGAGGTTGTCTTGAGACGCGAGGGTGGAGGAGTCGGGTTCTTCCGTGACCGGGGAGGAAGGCGGGATGGTGCGCTCCGTTGTGGGCGTGGAGATCGACGTGGCTAGGGATGGCGCATCCGTAACGATAGACATGGCGTCTCCTTCGTCTGCCATATCTTCGTCTTCATCCTCATCTCCGTCATCGCCTTCCTCATCCGAGTCCATGTCCTCGTCACTTTCGTCGGCTGTGGCGTTCCAGTTGGCGGGTTCTACGTAGAAGAGCTCTTTTACGCCATCGAGTTTCCCCAGATCGACGGCGTAGAGGTCGGAGAATGTGATTTCGATGTCTCTCTTCTCGAAGGTCCCGGCAAAGATGTAGAGCGTGTCGTCTTGGACGGTTAGTTGGGCGTTGAAGCGTGGGTGGGGCATTTCGTATCGGACAAGGTATTCCTTTCGAGCCTTTTCCGGCTCCGGCTCCGGGTTGTCTTCGTTTACAAGCGTCATGTTGCTGTCTTCCGTGGCGATGGAGCCTGTTGTCTCGAGTGCGGCGAGGTTGCGGAGGAGTTCTTCTTCGTCGGCTTTGCCGCGGTCACGACCTCGAGCTTGCTGCTGTGCCTGTTTCTTAGCTCCCCCTGCTTTTGGCCGTCTAAGTGTGAGTGGGAAGAAACGGTTGCGGTCAATGTTCCAGACGAACATTTCGTTGAAGAACTCGCTGTCTATACCCTCCTCACTGGCTTCGACGTCGTGGACACCCCCAAATAACACGCCGCGGCCTTTGTGATAGGTCATTGTGGCGCCGGCACGGGGGGGGTTGGGTCTATTGGCGGGTGCTTTCCGTCGTTCCCAGCGGAGTGTAGGTGGTGTGCCGCTTGCTGCGTCTGGAGTGGGCGGTGTGATACGCAAGAACCATGAGTCTTGATGGACCATGGGCTTGACGATGTTGCGGACTGCTCCTCCGCTATTCTTGCCGCCTTGTTTCCCGCCGCCACTGGTCGCCGTCGCCTTCACGCGGGAATAGCCTCCGTATAGCACGGCGCCGGACTCGTGTGGAAGGAAGCTGAACGACGAGCGGGGGTCTGGCCTTTGGCTTGTGCTTGTGTACTTCATTTCGTGCCAGGTGTTTTCTTTGACGTCGTAGACCCATGTGTCATTTAGGTATCTCGTCTGTTGGGATGTATCTTGGAACCCACCGAACAGGACGATGTAGTTCTTGAAATAGGTCATGCGATGCCCACTTCTAGCGGGCGGGCTTCTTCCTTTGCCTCTCGGC
Source organism: Phialophora macrospora (assembly GCA_000835435.1). Classification (NCBI taxonomy): domain Eukaryota; kingdom Fungi; phylum Ascomycota; class Eurotiomycetes; order Chaetothyriales; family Herpotrichiellaceae; genus Phialophora; species Phialophora macrospora. Next base: position 575,087 of record KN846962.1, read on the forward strand.
TCCAACTTTGTCCACTCTCGCGAGTCGGTGTCCAAGTGCCAAAAGTCGTGGTAATGGTAAAATTGGTTCTGCTTTGGCGATGAGAACTCGCCGCCCGAGATGTATATCCCCCCGGTATTCCCGCCTCGACAAGCAGCGTGACCACTTCGGGGTAGAGGACTATTTCCGGAGACAACTTGGTGCCACTCACCTTTGTCGATGAGGTATACGAACAAATCATTGTAGAAGGATGCAACAGTGCCGTCGTGGTACTCACCCCCAAAAATGAAGAGTTCGTTCCTGTTCGACGGCGACGCAACTACCGTGCAAGATGACCTGGGTCCGGGAGGGGGGCATGGCTGCTCTGTGACCTTGAGGAACTTTGCTTGTTCTTCGGCATAGGCGGCTAGCACAGCGTCAAGGTCAACCTCCTCGTCATCCGAGTCTGCGTTCACAGCAGCCTGCTTCGCACTTTTCTTCTTCTCGGATTTGCTACTTTTCTTGCTTTGTTTCGCGGCCTTCTGAGCCTTTTTCTCGGATGCCTTCGCTTTCTTGTCCTTGGCCATGATGTGAACAGAGAGTAGCAATTTCAGGGCTGCTCGTAATGCACCCGACGAAAGGCAGCCACGCCTCAGACCGACCTTACCGCCAGAAGGGTCAACCACTCACTGAGCCAGCTCTGGGCTGTGACACTTTCAAAAATGAACGGTATATCCCTATCTGAAGCGTTTGGCACCGATGCTGAACTCACAATGCACTTCAAGTGTTCTCAGAGACCCTCGCGCAGTCCAGCAACCACTCAACCACTCTCGCTATGCTCCAGCCGGTTCTTGAAAATTTAGATCACATGCTCAGGTGTTTTCTTGGCGGATTAGTCATCATCCTCGGACGCGTTCTGCGTCACGCGTCGGTGGGGCTTTGGTCAAGCTCCCACGAGGCTGGCCTGCGCCGCCAAACAACACCACTCGCCCTTATGCCACCGATGTTCTGTATCAGTTGAGACGCAGCAAGATGCGACGGACCTATGACCAAGAACAACTTTAGTTCCTGTCTTTCATGGCTGCTGCAGCACCCACACTCTTTTGGAAACTTGGACCACGTATCTGCTATCGCTGATACGGCCACAGCGTCGTACGATGAAGTTATTGCGGCGGACGCAGACAATGAGATGGCAAGACTGCAGTTGGCGCCACAGACGAACCACAGACCGAGACTACATTCCCAGTTGCACAATGAGCCAAATCCCCTGCCAACTCCCGCGCCATCCAGACCGTCAGAGGAGCCTAAGCCGACATCGACTCGACCGAAGCAGACGCTGGCAACTCCGTCCGCTCCTCGACAGAATGCGAAACCACACACCCCCGGAACGTCTTCTCGAAACCTGGAATTCAGCGATGACATCCTCGATATTGATGAGATTGATCTTACCGGAGATGTCACAACCTCTTCCTTCGGCGAATTTGGCCCTCCAATTAGGCTTTGGAGGGAAGACTCGGCCACTCGCGTAGAGCCGCCGCCCAAAAGGAACGGAAGGAAGAGAAAGAGCGATGAATATGAGTCAGATCTCCTTTCTCCACGATCCAGCCGGAAGACAACAAAGGTTCTGCAGGGCGCCACTACGACGGCGTCACCACTCAGGGTCCACCACACCGAGGAGGTGGAAAGGCACGTCCGGGAACAAGCCAGCCTCACGCAGACCGCCGTCCGCCAAAACCCACCACCACTACTGGAAGCGGAAGACGAATTTTCTGACTTCTCGGTCGATGACTTTGAGGAGGCTCAAGGTCAGCTGGCAGTCACACCCGGCGATGCGCCCCAACGACCGATACCGACCAATTCTCAACAAAGCCGGACGTTGAGGCGATCTAATGTTATTCCTGATTCAGATGATGACGAGGAAGACGCACCTTTGGCTCCAAAGCTTGAGTCCGACCCGGCGAGTCCAGCACCCTATATGCCAGGCAATGGACATGGCCATTGGAGCCCCGTTAAGAACATCCAAAGTGCACAAGAAGCCTTCCGATCTCCCCGACCATCGCAGCCTCCTAGATCATCTCAGTCACCTCGGAAGCCCGTCTCTCCCCGTTATAACGCGAGATTGACCCGCCCGGCTACTTCGATTCATGAACCAACGTTCAAAAGCAGTGCGGCAAGTACAAACTCGAGTGAGAACCTCACATCGGAGCAGAAGAACCTTGTTGCCAACTTTGCCAGCAATGGGCAAGAGCAGTTGCAGAGTCTACTGCAACGGCTGGAACAATCCAAGAAGGCCGTTGATGATAAGATAATGGACGAGATATGTGAAGATGGTGGTGCATCTACTGAATCAAAGGAGAGGCTGAGAGCGATAGGGAACAAGATCGCTTCAGCCACGAGGTTACGAGACGAGTTCGATGCCCTAGCCAGGCTCCGGAGACAGCGAGAACAAATGGTGGTCCAACGCAATAAGCTTCGCAATTCCGGCCACAGTGTGAACCCGGATGATCCTGCAGACTTATTGACATCCTTATGTTCTAAGATCTTCCAGGCAAAGCTCGACATCGACGCCCGGGAGGCATCTGTCGCCAGACTTCTTGATCAGATTGGGGTGCCTCCTCCTGGCCACACCACAGCGCATTGCGGTAATGTCAGCGACAAATTTCTCTCTCCCAGATCGACCGTGTCTGAGCAAAAGGTTCTTGTGGCCTCGACGCAAAAGGCCCCTGAATCAATCTCGAAACGCGCGAAAGAAGAAGACGATAGAAAAGAGCTTGCTCATCTTTCTACTCAGTCGGTCCGTCAAACACCTGCTCCCAGTCGATTCGATATGCCAAGTGTCAGCATCAAGTCGTCGAATCGGAGTCCGTCTCCGCAATACACATCGAAGAGGCCAGCCTTGGTGGCACACGGAGGACGGTTTCAGTCAACATACACGACCGCTCACTCTAACGTGCCAGGGCGTAGCTTGGCCTACAATCAAGCCGATTCGAGCGACAGAGGATACTCAAGAACGATGGCCAGCCCCACACGAGATTATCCATTCGAAGAAGACGACTTCGAGGATGATCTAGACGATGAGGAGATGTATCAAGCAGTCGAAGAATTCGAACAGCACTTGTCGTCACGCACGGCTGAACCGTCAGACACACCTAGCCGTGCAGTGCTTGTAGAAGTCAGCGATAACATCCGCAAGGTATCGCCCAAGAAGAAACCATCTTCACAACAACTAAGTTCCTCGCGTGCCCTCATGCAACACCCGTGGTCGAAAGACGTGGCATCAGCCTTGAAGAAGAAGTTTCACCTGCACGGCTTCCGTCACAATCAGTTGGAAGCCATCAACGCGACACTGGCCGGCAAAGACACATTTGTGCTAATGCCGACTGGAGGGGGCAAATCTCTTTGCTATCAGCTTCCCGCGATCATAAACTCCGGGCGGACACGTGGAGTTACCGTTGTGGTCTCACCCTTGCTCAGTCTCATGCAGGACCAGGTTGACCATCTTCAAAAGCTGCATATTCAAGCACATCTCATCAATGGTAACAGTACGCCGGAGGCCCGAAACTGGGTTCGCCAGGCTCTGCAGGATCCCCATCCTGAAGAAGTATTGCAGCTTCTATACGTGACTCCAGAGATGCTAGGCAAGAGTCAAGCCATGGTCTCCGCGTTCGAAGCTTTATACAGGCGTAAACGACTCGCTCGAATCGTGATTGACGAGGCTCACTGTGTGAGCCAATGGGGTCACGATTTCCGACCAGATTACAAAAGCCTGGGCGAAGTTCGCAAGCGGTTCAAGGAAGTACCTGTCATGGCCTTGACCGCGACAGCAACCGAGAACGTCAAGATCGACGTCATGCACAACCTTGGTATGAAGGATGCCGAAGTCTTCACGCAAAGCTTCAACAGACCCAACCTCACGTACGAGGTGAGGCCCAAAGGCAAGAACCTTGAGGTACTTCAGAGCATTGCAGACACCATCAAGAGCTCTTACCGGGGACAGGCAGGTGTTGTATATTGCCTGTCACGGGCAAATTGCGAGAAAGTGGCCCAAGATTTGAGCGAAAAATTCCAGATTGAGGCCCAGCACTACCATGCCGGGATGCCATCTGATGAGAGGATCGACATCCAGAAGCGATGGCAGGCTGGAGAGTTTAAGGTGATTGTCGCTACGATTGCCTTTGGCATGGGGATAGACAAATCGGACGTCAGATTTGTCATGCATCACTCTATGCCAAAGAGTTTGGAGGGCTACTACCAGGAGACTGGTCGAGCTGGTCGTGACGGCAAAAGATCCGGTTGCTACCTGTTCTATGGCTACCGCGACTCAATGCTACTCAAGCAAATGATCAAGAACAGCGACGGCAGCAACGAGCAGAAGGAGCGCCAATATCAACTTCTGCGCAATATGGTCCAATTCTGCGAGAACCGGAGTGATTGCCGCAGGGTGCAAGTCCTGGGCTACTTCAATGAACATTTCGACCGCGCAGATTGCAAAAATGGTTGCGACAATTGCAACTCTACCAGCACGTTCGAGACACAAGACTTTTCTGAACATGCACGCGCTGCCATCAGCATTGTGAGACAGATATATCGCTCCAAGGTCACGGTGCTGCACTGTGTGGACATATACCGTGGTGGCCGGAACAAGAAGATTACCCAGCTTGAGCATAACACGCTCCCTGAATATGGCAAGGGTGCCCACCTGGTCAGAGGGGACGTAGAGCGTTTGTTCCACAGACTTATCAGTGAGAGGGCTCTGACCGAGTATAACAAGGTGAACAACGCGGGGTTTTCCACGCAATATATCAAACCTGGACCTGCAGCTCGCGATTTCGAGGCAGGTCGGCGGTCTCTGAAGATCCAGGTCCTTGCTTCGCCACACGAGAAAGCGAGAAAAAGCGCGCCACCTCCCCAGAGAAGTCGCAAAAACGGGCAGGGAACCGGAGTCAAAGCTGCGGTGGATTACTACCCTGCTTCCACAAATGTGTCTTCTCCTCTACAGCCTCGCGCAACCCGAAAGCTTCCACACCCTGTTGAAGACCCGGATTCTGACGACGAGGACTTCATTGAGCACACAAGTGAGATGGAAGAGGATGATGTGCACGATGATGAGGACGAGGATGCCTTTCGCGATGATCTTGCATTGGACCACTCCGTGCCCCGAAACCCCTCCAAGCTGGGACCTCCCATCACAGCGGATACAAGCACGACTTTGAGCACCACTCATCAGCATATTCTCGATGACTTTGTCGAGAAGGCGAGAGCTCAAATGAAGCGTATATCGATCGGGAAATCGCTCAGGCAAGTAGCTGTCACAGACCGTACCTTGCGTGAGATTGGCGTCAAGTTTCCACAGACTGAGGCAGATCTGCAACGGATTAGTGGCATGAATGACGAGACCTTCAAGATGTTTGGGCCTGTCTTGCTTCGATTGATAAGGTCGGCATTTAATGATTATGAGGCTTTGATGAGAGCGCAGGAAGATCGACCTGATGACCCGAATCACCAAACAGTCATTGAGATCGCCGATGACGATTCTAACGGCGAGGAGCCCGAAACCGACGTTGATATGGATGACGTGGACGAGACTGAGGACAGCCACTACTTTGGCGCTCCAAATGATGGCGGCCAGTCGAGTGGAAGGGGTAAGTGTACATTGTGCGTTGGGTACACTAGTCACTGACGGATTGCAGCATTTCCGGCTTCGTTTTCTACGAGCAAATCCCGCAAGACGACGGGAAAGAGAGCCACCTCTCGTTCCGGATCGACTTCTTGGAATCGGCGGGGGTCTCGCGGCTGGCAGCGCGGTGGCGGCAGCAACAGCAGCAGCTCGAGAGCGAGGACGAGCGGTGCGAAAGGAAGGAAAGTCAGTAGTGGTGTTGCAAAGAAGAGCAAGAGCAGCTCTAGCGCACGTTCGAGCACCTCCAGTGCTGGATTGTCGCGTTTCGTGCACAAGAACAACAAGACCGGATCGTCAACCCGCAGCGCTGGTGGAAGCAAGATCAGCATGATGCCGACTTAATCCTCAGGAGTACCTGTTGACGGCCGGCTCAAGCGCAGCCTCCCTCGCGAGCATTCACAAAACCTGGTAGGTTAGCGATGCTCACTGCCGAGTGCCCGCTCTTTGAGTTATAGTGTTTGGAATCTGAGATGAGATGCTCCCCAGTAACGTTCTTTCCCAACCCGGCGGTTTCTGCTCCTTGCACCTTCTCACAAGCAGCTCTCCCCGTGGCGCCTACCTTTGTGCTTGAACTCTTCTTTGCCACCGTTCATACGGAAGAGAAGCATCGTTGATATCCTGTGCAAGTCGATACCACATCACGCCAGATAATCCACTCTTGCGTACCCTTCACTTTCTTCTAACGTCATTCTGACCTCCCGCGTACCTCCACTGTTTGATTCCTCCACAGAGTCCGTCCCCAGGCATGCAACGTGCTGATTTGACATGCCACTGGATGACATCAGTCCAAATATTCAAAGAGATGCTGCACAAGATGGGCTCAAGCAGGATGAGGTGGCAGCGACGACCTCCACCAGTTCTCTCAGGTCAAGTGCCGTTCAGAGCATGCTGAGAAACACAACTGAACTGGGAGACACTGGTCCATTCGCGTTTCGTCCCTCACGAATCCCTCGTTCCGCCTCACGCCTGCAGCCATCCACGCGCCGCACGGGTTCGTTCGACGATTCTTTCGCTTCTCAACCACGGCTGAAAGGTTCTCCGCGAAGACGCTCCCACCGGCACCATGGCCCCCGAACAGTTCCTTCGTCTTCAGCGTTATCGGGACGGGAGACCGTCCACTCAGCACACACTTCGCTACACTCTGGCCTCCGTTCCAAGAGAGCCAGGCATCGCCAACAGTCCTACGGCTCGAAGGGACTCATCACCAATAGTATTCCTCCTCATTCGCTTCATACGCACCGGTCGATGGTCACCCTTCGCAGCCAGCGGACCTTTCACGGTCTTCACTCCGGCTCTCCAATGCTTCGACCTGGCCACCGTCTGCTGCCGGGCCACAGAGCATCTTCCCCAGCTTTCAGTGAAGCATATCCGTACAGAGGTGGCCAGAGACATGATTACCCAAGAGTTGGAAGTGTTGACACGGCTGCATCATCTCCTGCCTTGACGTATCGTCGGCACCCTGGTCTCCCTGGATACCGTCCCGACCTGAATAACTCCTTCTCCTCATCCGTTCGCTTGCCGTCTCCCGCCATCTCATTCGTCCATGGTCTGCCTGGCAATGGATATCCGATGCTGAGAACAGCTACTCCCATGTCGACGTCTCTGCAAAGTCTTCGACCCGCCTGGAATCACAGTGCAGCCTCGTTTAAAGGCCTCACAAAGTCTCCCACAGAGTCAACGACTCCTCACTACTATGACTATTCGGAGTCGTTCATCGAAGAGGACTGCTTCTCGCCACCAGATGATCCTTCTGCATCGAATTTGCCCTTCAACATGGATGAGACAATCATGGAGGACGAAGATATCCCGGAACGCCGTCAGGCGCAGTCACCCTTCGGGACCATGCCTGGCTCAGCATTCCGGCCTATGGAATTGCCGACTTCGCACAGTCGCCGTCCAAGCGAGACCTCGAAGCTTTCGAAGTATAGCTATGCAGGTGTCATTCCACCACGGCAGTCGAGCCTTACAGCGATCACTGGTCACCAGAGAAGTGCATCACGTACACCTGCAAGTCAAGAGGTCAGACATCCATGGTCCTTGGCTTCTTCACAATTATCTTGTATGGTGCGCTGACATATCTGCAAACAGGTTATCGGGAGAGCTGCAACTACTGATCAGGTGGCACGATCCAAGTCTGAAAACCCACAAGCATCGACCGCTTCCCGCCGAGCATCCCATTCGACCCACTCAAGTGCATTCTTTCCCAATGCCTGCCGGAGCCCACGAGACCTCACTACCCTTGCTGCTCGAGTCCACTCGCCGATCTTCGATGAAAAGCCCTCAATCTCGGGTTTGTTGGAGTACGGAAATCCGATGCGTGACCACGACAAGAGAAAGGCTTTTAGCGATGTCCAGCACGTTCGGTCTCAGTGGCAGCTTCCGACTTTCAGTTTTCGACCACTCTCTTTCTGGACCTACTCACCTGGACTCAAAGAAAGACCGAAGACGTCCGGTGATGTCCGTTCCAAAGATGGCCCCGAGATCTTATCCCCAATGCCTGAGCGGCCCATGTCATCGCAGAGCCGAAAGCGCTTCAGTCGCATTTTGGAAATCTCTGACAGCTACGTGACGGACTCAGGCAAGCCTCCTTATATTCCTCAAACTTCTTCGAGGCTGGACGCGGTCGAAGAGCACCCAGACTTGCAGAGCCTCGAGAGATCTCTTTGTTCGCCCTCAGAATTCGAATCGAAACTTAACGCTGTGGGTCAGGAGCGCCAAGGGCAAGATTATGCCATGGAACATGCGTCTCCAGGTGCAAACGGAGACGCAAGTCAGATCACTATGCAGGAAAGGTCGACGATCGAGTCATTCCTTGACAGGCACATCGAATGCTTGGGCCTGAACGAAATTGGCGATGTCACTGAAGAAAGCCACTTTGGTGGAGCCGACAACCACGCGCATTCAGATATCGCTCCCAAAAGTAGCGGAGAGAGCACCATCAAAGCACGTCCTGCAGTGCAGCAGGCTCTGCCACAATGCAGCTTTAGACCAACAACGTCGAGCTCAACGATTCAACATTCCAGTCTAGCAAGTTCTGAAAGACGTCGTCTCATACCTCGACGCCTTTTTGCGAGTATGGATGCCAGATTGCCCCCGGGAGCGGTGCTGAGAGATATTCAGGCCGCCTCCAGGTCTAACGTTACATCTACCATATCCGACCTTCAGCCTCGCCTCTCAGGCTGGCAGACCCTTCCCTCCACTAGTGGACTGGTGAACTCTGATTCTACCAGATCTACAACGAAAGCTTCATTGGCTTCGGGTGACATAGCGGACATCGATTCAGATCCTCCCAATACAAGATTCAGGATTCGAAGAGTGTCAGAGTTCAGTCTGAGTCCCGAGGCGGAAAGCAGTCGGCGGAATAGTCGAGCCACAAATCCTCACCGTCGTTCTAAGAGTGACATGTTTGCAAGACAGACATCACATCGGCGGCGGCGGGCCCGAATATTGATGAAGGCTAAAAGGAAGTCGCAAAGTCTGGGACAGCTGGCCAACTTTGCTGAGGATGACCAGATGGATCCAGTGACGGAAGATGCGGGGCACTCAGAAGACTGGACAACTGAAGACTCGACTGAGAAAATCAGCCAGATTTCGCCCGTTCCTGGGTATGCCGAATTGAGTGCAGACTCTGTCGCCGTACAGCCCACGACCGTACTATCCACGGAAGCGAGCATCCTTGTTGCAACCTCAACGCCCCGAAGATGGACCAGTATGCTGGCTGCAACGTCTAATCCCGTGAAGAAGAGCATAGAGCTTGTGCGAAAGGCTTCCGTCCTGACCATCCAGTCACATCAAAGCAATACCAGTGTGATTGAGCCGGTCAACAGCACGCGATACAGTTCACAGATGTCGCGATTGGGCTCAATTCCTCAACTTGCACCTCCAGAATTTGGACCTCCGCTCACCTCGTCGGACTTGAACCTCAGCCTTCGATTTCCGGGTCCGCCACAGGTGTATCGGCCACCCTTGCGTCAAGCGCGGAGCTTCTTTTCTGACGACAGCTCAGCCGCGCTGGCTCACAAGCGACCGAGTACTCTCAAGAGGCGGTTTGACCTTGCTAGCTTTCGTAGTGGTTTCACCAAGTCAACCGGGTTGATGGGGACTCGGCATAGTTCCACTCAAAGAGGAACGAACACCACCCAGACAAGTGCTTCGTTCCGTGTGCAGGACCGAGAATCGGTTGAGTACCGGCATGAATCTTTCGGAAACACCGTGCCCATGTCGGATTTTGCCTACAGAAAGCGCAAAGTTCTTGGCAGGCTGAAGGAATGGTGGAAGCGGCAGTGCATGCCAAAAACTTTGGACCTGGTCAGAAAGAGGAGCGGTCGGCATATGCAGCGCACGGCTTGGGCATAGCGAGATCGATTGTGCGTTGTTCGTGCGAATAAGGTGGCTTTTTTGATGCAACATTTTGGGAGGCGACACAGAGGCCAGTTGCAGGTATCGTTGCATCTTATTTCGCATCCTGTAAGAGCAAGTGCCGGACGGAGTACTGAGGTCGAGATCTTAAGAGATCGTTTCTGTACGGAGCAATGACACTGTCTAAACACTACGACGATATGAGAAGTGGGGAAACCTGACAACCAAACGCTGAAACCCATTCATCTCGTCCTCCTTTATTCTTACTGTGTGGCAAACGGAACGGATATATAGACTGCTACTGAAACTCAGCTTGCTAAGGCATAATCTTTCCAGACCCTCTTGCTAAGCCTGTAGGAATTTAATAATGCCTCCTAGGTGGAAGGATATCCTCGTTGAGCGAACTTATCCATCTCATACAGAGTTGGTGAATATGATGGTGCCCCCCTCTCTTTCTCTCTATCCGGACTGAATACAGGGCATGCATACCGAATATACAGTATTGCTATTCTCGAACGGGAGGAGAGGAAACCTCCGGTAGTATACAGGGTAGTGAACGCTTATTATACACGCAGTGACAATAATGCAGCTAGGGAGTACTCTGTATTTAGGTGGCGCTTGGTGTGGCCATTATTGTTATCATCGTCACTTGTATCGTGATATCGGTATCATTACCTCGTTTTCTTCCTCCTCCTCCTCCTTCTTCTTCTTCTCCTTCTTCTCCTTCTTCTTCTTCTCCTTCTTCTTCTCCTCCTCCTCCTCCTTCTTCTTCTTCTCCTTCTTCTTCTTCTTCT